>JAAGVU020000103.1:31157163-31181418 GCA_011763525.2 Mormyrus iriodes | reverse complement strand
ATTTTGTCTTCAACACTCTACCAACCCCCGCCCCCCCCCCCACCACCACCACCACCACCACCACACTCGGCATGTTCTCTGTTTGGGTGGCACCAGCACCGAATATCGATATTAGGATCAAATTAGATCGCAAAGAAATTAAGTGGTATCGCCCTTCCCTAATAAATAAAATGGAATGGGTGTCAAGGAAAAGCTTCCATTCTCACCGGCGACATAGCAGGGTGAGGATCAGCAGCAGCAGCAGCAAGGCGAAGAGGACACACAGGATGGCAGTGATGATGATCATTCCAGCAGACCTTCTTTTCAAGCCGTCGTTAATGTTTGCGGGGTTTTGTACTGCGATGAGAAATATTGTGCAGTGTTATCTGACACATCCCTCCGTGTGTTTGTGGAGGAAGAGAATAATGAGCGCAGCATAGCCGTACCAGAAAGAAGAGTCACTTGGCTGGACCAATTTGTATCCATAAGGATCTGGTCGTTAGTGTTGTTAATTAGGACGTACTTAAATCTGAAATTCAAGATTCAAGGTTTTATTTGTCACATGCAGTTATCCTGGTACAACATGCAGTGAAATGAAAATCTGGTTTGTTCCTTTTTTACTGTGCAAAAAAGAGAGTAAATAACTAGATATAGGTTAAATTACATAAGTTGGTCGTCAGCTAAAAATAAAGGCTAAACAGAGGATAAATAAGCCATGTATAAAAATACTATTCAATTAAAATTGCTTTAAGTACTATTCAAAATACTAAATACTATTCATTACAAGATCAGATAGTACCCAAAATATTATTCTACTATACTAATACTAAAAACTACTATTGCAATAGAAAGTATGTTTAGACAGCTCAGTTCATGAACACAACTATTGATTAACCCATCAGCAAATAAGCGTAATAGCTAACACAGCTTATTAGTCAGGTGACAGATCAGATGAGCAGACTGGGATCTCAGAAAGGTGACTGGGGAGTGATGTACCTCACAGTGGAGCCGACTGGTAACGCCCCATTGCAGTTTTTGCCACTGCAGTTCCCATCTGATCCCACTCGCACAAACGTATTCATATTAGATAGCGTACAAGGGAACTTGCTCAACTTCTCCACTTTTGTCAGGAAGTAGTTACTTGAAGAGCTTTTCCCAAAGGCGGTTGGATAAGGAGAGAGCTGCAGTATGTTTGAGCTGGTTTTGTCGCGGTCGAAATTGCCCATTCCTGTTCAAATGGAGAAATGTGTTTGCTCCCAGTAATACGTTTTCACTGGAATTCAGAGGCAGGTGTGTCAAAAAGTTCTCGCTCCCTCACTTCAACGCGTAACTGGGTCCGTAATTTTCCATACTGAAAAAATTCAAGCTCTGCAATGTCAGCCCTAGACCAGATCTGCCATGAACATTTGAAGTGTTTTTAATGTAATACAAAAGGATAGCATTTTAAATAGCATAAAAGCCGTGTAGACAGTTACATGTCCCTGTTCAACAGAAGAGCATTAAGACCACTTAATAAGGAAAAAAATATACATTTTGAGATGAAAGTCGAAAGTTTTGAGATTAAAGTTGGAAGTTTTGAGGTAAAAGTTGAATTCTACAGATGATAGGATGTGTCTATAAACAATGTGAAAATATTCCATCTCAACTATAACCAAAACCGGTCAATTGTAAAAAATCTACCGAGGCTCCCCAAGTCGACAAAATATACCACTGGGCCTCAATAGCTCACATTGTAATAAATGTTGGAGACCACCAATATAGACCTAGTGGGGGTTGCAAGTCTCTGGCATTGTTTTTTTGGGTTGTGGGCTTAAAGGTTTGTGAATTCATATCCTAGCAGATGTGAGCTTTTATTTTGTGTGGAATGAACCCAGAAAGCAGCTGAATGTGAAGCATTCGTATGGTTTCACCCTGTAAGATTATTCACCTCCTACCGTTATCTCACAGTCACTGTCAGGTTTCTACCATTTAACTTTAGATTTCTTTTTTTTCTCAGAAGTTTATTTTGACTAATCGCAAAATGATTTAGAATTTTTTTTCCCTTTTAAGTGGCCCTAATATGCTTCTGTACTACGCCCTAAAGAGGAGGTGGTGTGTATCTACCTGAGCCCACAGCAGAAACTACGTAGATGTCACACTGCGTTTGGCAGAGTGTTGGGGCCTCGTTAAAGAAGCAGTAGGGCTGGTTGAGCAGAACGGTGGTGCTGGTGATCTTTCCTGCCATGTTATAGCCAGTGACCTCAGGAGATACGTTTACTGTCTTAACTGTTGAGAGAAACAGAGAAAGAAAACATACAGACAGGATGTTTCGATCATTCCAAAGCATACACCCTCAAAATGACTATTCTGCCCATCACTGGGTGTAATTTTTTTGGGTTAGGTTTAGGGCAGATGACCCTTCTACCCATTGCTGATTTTTTTTTGGGTTAGAGTGAGGGTAGGTGACCCTTCTGCCCATCACTGGATGGGGTTTTGGGTTAGGTTTAAGGTAGATTTAGGGTAGATGACCCTTCCACCCATCACTGGGTGGGTTTTTCGGTTAGGTTTAGGGTAGGTGACCCTTCTGCTCATTGCCGGGTGGGTTTCTGGGTTAGGTTTAAGGTAGATTTGTAGTAGATGACCCTCCTGCCCATTGCTGAGTGTTTTTTTGGGTTAGAGTTAGAGTAGATGACCCTTCCATCCATCACTGGACTGCACTTATTTTTAACTGTTACAGGCACCTGTGTGTCTAAAGCCTCTGTTGTGCAACTACTTTTATAGAGAAGAGGCGGTCGTGTTTGGTGGCTTTTTGTATGGGAGTGTTTCTTCATCAGGACAGGCACAGTCCAGGCAAGTTAAGTCATGTCAGGCAGGAATGAGGGACTGACACAATTGACACTATCATGAAGTGTCCTCACCCAGGGTTTGAGGCAAGTCTGGAGTCTGACGCAGATACAAAGCAGGCTGGACGTGATGTGAGATCTGCCGTAATGACACATATGGGCAGGACAGCAGCCAGAGCGGCTTGCTGAGCAGAAATTTCACTTTCTAGACGACAAGTTTAGGCAGTTGAGGTGGGTAACTTCAGATCTCAGTGTCCCACTGAGAACATTTGACTTAAATGTGCTGGTAAATCAACGCCACTCTCCCCAATTTCATCATTTCACTACAATTACTAAATGCAAATCAACTTTCTTGGAAGTTTTCAGAGGTGCCTGACACTCAAAGTAGGCACATTTATAACAATGAATATGATAAACTCAAAAAAGAAGCTCCAAGGAGTCTTGGATAAGCCATTTAGACATCTAGCAAAACGGTGTCCGAAGATTAGCTCAGCTTGACATGTTCAACAAGAACCTAAACGAACACAGTGAGTGTCAGTGTTTAAGCGCCAGTGATGAAAGCCAAAGAAATGACACATAATGGCATCCATAAAAAAAGATAGTACAGTGCTTAAGGCAATCAAAGAAAATGTTTAAAGTTATCTGGGTACGGAGTATAAATTTGTTCAGAAAAAGCATTTATTATTAAAAATTCAATACAAATTTTTATATTAGAACTAATACAAATTAAATGTAATGCAAAAAAACTAACAAGATTTTCTCAGAAGAAGCTCACCAAAAAGTCACTGATAACTTGCTGGATGGCTATATGAACAGTTTCAGTTCCCAAAGCTCTCCTCAGGTGCACCTCAGCCTTTCCATGTATTTATTACATTTCACCACCAGCTCAATTAATTACTTACCTTTTTAGTTAAATAACTCAGTGAGGTACTGATCAGCCATACAAGTCAAAACGTACATTAGTATATTTGATGATTGCAGAGTAATACTGGGGTGAATTTTGAATTATGAAATGATTAAACTGACACTTTAACAGGAACAATAGTTTTATACCAATATGACAGATTATTTAAACATAATTTTCTATGACTGCCTAATGATTTTGCACAGTACTGTATATGTCTAAACACATCTTGTGGAATATACACATATGTAACTGTAACTTCACATGCCAGTTTAAGCTTTCGTGTTTTTCACCAAGTTCTGAATTCATGAAAGGAAAAGTACAGCATGACGGAAAGTGTACTTACTATCCACCACCGCGACGGAAAAGGACAGGAACAATATGACATAGGCCCCTGAAAGCAAAGCCATCTTGGATCTCCGTGCCAATGACACAGACACCCCCTGTGAAAACGCTCCGTGTCCGTACAGAACACCTGGGCCAGGCTGACTGAGCTAAAGCGGAGAGGCAGAGGTTTAAAGCGGCTTTTGTGTGGAGCTATGAGATGCCCTCCCACATCAGAGCGTGGAGAATGCATCCTGTCAGGGTGTGGAGGGCGTGAATGTGGGAACGGCAGCTCAATACATTTCAGGCCTTTCAGGATCAAAACAGGCACCAGATGAACTAGAAGCCAAGTTAAAAACAGCCTCGAACGTGACAAACAAGGGGACTGACGTAAAACGACGGACAGACGTCCTCCAAGGCAGGCGAGGGGAGAGGATAACCAAAAACAGAAACAGGCATAAGTTATTCAAGTTTAGGTATGTGGAATTAATGAAGGGAATCGGTTTCCTGTCACTTTCACTAATACTTCACAAAGAGTTTATTTTTATTCCGTCCAACAACCAAATGAACTTTCTGTTGGAACAGGTTGTGAACAAAAAACTTCAATGTATCCAGGATTATTAGATAGAGGAAAGATTAAAATGAAACATCTGAATCTGTGATATGACAAAACCATAATGTTTGCTCCTCATTTAGATTCAAATGGGGACTTCTTTGATTCACTCATTTATATACAAGCTATTATGACACATTAGAAAAAATGTTTCACTCTCAGGAAATATCGAACATAGTGAAATGAGAGTGAGATGTGCAAACAGCAAAATGGTGCAAGCCAAGGTGTATAACAATAAAACAAGTAAAGAAAAAAAAAAAGATAAATGAACAAATGCTATGTAAAAAGTCACAGAGACCAATAGTATTGTGAAATTGAGGTACAATGAGAATATATTTGAATGAATGAGAGAATGCATGAACTACCAGGAAAGCCTGCAGAATGAGGATGACAGCCAGAGGGCAGCAGAGGCAGCTTTCCGAGGGGACTGGGGAGGGGGGGACAGAGGAAGGTTCCCAAGAGGCCCGGTCTGAGGGAACCTGCACCCTGTCCGCCCAGAACCTGAATGCTTGTATCGACACAAGTGTGTTCAGGCAAGTCTATTTCCGGCTGGATTTTAAAGGTATCATCCTAAAATACATATTTAAAAAAATCAGTTGTTACAGTGGAGAAGATCCTTTCTGCCAGCAAAACACGAATGTTTCTCATTTTCAAGAACTGCAAACAATAAACGTGAGGGATTCAGCTACCCCACTACATTCAGAGCACATTTTTTATGGCCTAAGCCCAGCCTTCATACATGAGAATGGATGAATGCACCAACAGTATAATATGCCATTTTACAGAGCAAATATTTGGAGGAAAAAATGCTCTCTACAAAAACCTCAGAAGTATTTTTCCTTACAATGAATGCACATATTAATGAATGCCCTGTATTTGTGGGTTTGTTCCCACAACCCAAAGGCATGCAGTCAGCCTAGGGTCCCTAAGCTGCCTGTGTGAGCACCCTGTAATGCAGGGTTGCCAACTTTCATGCATCTGGTGTGACACTCACGCATGCAATTTTACAGCAAATATTATTCCATTGTAAACTTAAAATTAGGTACAACAAAAGCATTGGGCTAGTTTGCAAGCTCTACAGACTATTTACAAGGTAAACTCTTACATACATGTAAATGTGTGTGCATGTGTGTGCAGACTTGTCTCAAATTGAAAATCTCACGCCAGCCAGCAGACCAAAGTTGGCAATCGAGCATCCTGCCCAGGGTGCCTTATACTCATCCCGTAATGGACGGGCATCATGCCCAGAGTGCCTTATACTCACCTCGTAATGGACAGATATCCCGCCCAAAATCATGACCTGGTTAATCAAGATAATCACTTACATATACTTTTTTAGTGAGCAGCTTAATGTGGGAAATCTTTTATTCTATCGAATTCCACAAAACAATCACTGCGCAGAAGATACAGGCACGAGAACCCCACTGATATCTTCTGCGCAGTGATACAATTGGTGTGCGGAGTCTGGAAGAAGAAAATAGTTCCTACATTAAACTGCTCACTGCAAAGTGTATGGATTATCTTGATTAACTGGCTCAAGATTTTTAGCAAGAGACATTGCTGTTGAATTTTTCCAATGTATTTTTTGGTGCTTTAATCACCACAGAAAGAATTCTATTCACTCCCATTATATTCAAGAAAAGCTCAACATTTCTACGGTTGATATCTTCAAAACTAGGCAACTCCCAGCAGAATAACATTGACAAATAGACAGAGAAAGGCCCTCTAAAACATACCTTTTCAGATTGGGGATGAACTGGCCCTTTAAACTCACCCTGTAATGGAAAGGCATCACGCCCAGGGTGCCTTATACTCACCCTTCATACATTGCAAATACAATACAAGACACTACATAAATACAAGAATTTTTTAAGTTACTGTCATACCTTACAGTTGTCGTCAGCCTTTCACTGAGAGCAGTGGCTGCCAGATCATTCTAACACAAACTACTGAAGTACTTCACTGCACAGTCAGTGAAGTCTAATTATTTCAAAACGCATGTTGTACAATACAAATTCACTGAAGGAAAAAAAAAATCCAGTTTCCAGTAATCCTTACAGAAATTACATCAGAATTGACTTGTAAGGGTAATGCAGTAATGCAAAGTTATCATTAATATATCATTTAGCTAGAAGAAGCGAGTTACAATCAATCCTTATGACAGCTGACCACAAAGATACAATCTAACCAGCAGAATGCAGCTGATTTGAAAAGCTTTTAAAATTGGCACGTTAAGCATCTGGAAGCTTTCAGGAGTACTTCCACATGGCCCTAACACGTGGAGGACTGCTTCAGGACCAGTACAGAACACTGCACAAGTTCTAAGAATGCCTGGGAGCAGAAGCTAGTGGAATGCGTGGAATCCTGGATTTCCGATTCCCCCCAGACGCTCTTTAGGAGCATATTCCAGTACCACAACAGGCTGCAGAGCTATGACGTTCTGAGGGCATCATCCATATCCCCTAGCCCTACTCGAGGTCTTTACTTTATGAACTCCAAAGTGAAGCAAGGAAAGATAATACTGGCAAAATAAAAACAATTAATTAGTAGCTAAATCACTGGAAGCATGTGGTAGGAATGTGATTTTTTTTCTGTTCTTATTCTAAAAATCTTTAGGATGACCCGGGACCTGGACAAGATTTACTAGAACTTTGCTTTAGTATTTTTTAACTCAGACATTAACTGCAAAATGTACTAAACTTCTTTATTAAATGCATATACATACATAGAAATGGTAATCTGTGGGGTGACATCAAACCCCCAATGAATTATGAGCAGTCATGTGACACAAGGAAAATATCAGGAAGAGCCCCAAAATAAATGACCAAACATTTGTCTGCCGATCAAATGCACGTGATACTGACAAACCGAAAAACATTTTAATACTACCACTGTCCTGTAGCCATAACCACCGGCAGGGAACATCTCAACCAATCAGGCTGTCCGGGATCCAAGAAACTAATCAGTGCCAGTTTTCCTGTCTACTTTACGAATACGTCCCTCAAGCTGTGAACGTGGACCGCTGGCCTCCACCAGTCAGCAGGAGCTGGTCACCTGTGGCCCATCACAAAACTCGGGACCTCGGCGTCATCTTCAGCCTCCCGCTCCTCTTCACCCTCCTGCTCGCTGCTGGATTCGCTAGTAGAATCTGTGTGGGGGTTTAGGGCACAGAGTATCATTATGCTTGTTAATGTTGCCATTCAGGTCTGCTGTGTTTAATTAGAGGCAGTCGGCTCCGTTAAGCGCCTACAAGTCACACTCCTGTCCGCACTGACTGTGGCTATGCCTTCCTTATCACATGCATTTACACCGTCAAACAGCCATGCAGAATGCCAGGTGTTACCGTCAGTCTTCCTCTCGTCCTGCTTGGCTTTCTTGGCCATCAGCTTCTTTTGTTTCAGCTTTTCCCTAAAACAGGATGTTTATATTTCAAAGGGTGCAGGTGGTTTGAACAATTGACACAGGCTGAAAATGACAGCCCAACGTGACTATGCAATACAAGAATATTGACAAGCCAACCGCAGGGGTGGGCAAGCAACCGCCAAAAGAGTCATGCTTACGCCTTATTATTTTTTTTTTTTCCATGAGGCTACGCCCTTCTGGGTGTACACTGCAGTTTGTGGGTATTGGATGTTAAATAAATTCATAACAAAAACTGAGTTAAGAGTGTAATGGTTTATCCCACTAACTATCACGTGCTAGTGAGTCTCCACATAACCTGTACTTATCATTCTGGAACTGCCTGCGTTATGGTTTCTGTGGTAATCCTGTTAACTGGTGAGTATCGCACCCACACGTCAATGTTTACATATCCTTGCAGATGTGTAGTGACGCAGATTCGTCAATTTTGGAGAAGTGAAACAAAATTGTACATTTTCAGAATTGTCCACGCACATACTTCAGGCCACTTACAATATATATTTGCATCCCTTTCACGACACTTTCCAATCATAAACGTCATTAAAAGAAATATATTTATAATATTTAAACATGGACACCATTCAAAATGTCCCCGTCTTGTACTGACATGAATAACAGTGTCAACAGTGTTTGTCTGTCATAGTTCGTTACTGGAAAAAACAAGATAAATTAGGCAAACAGAAACAAACTACCCAATTACTCATCCATGTCTACCTGTGTGATTAATGATAAAGTTACAGATAATATCAAAATGATCTCTGACTTCACACTCCAGTTTTATAAAAATCTTGACTGGTCAGACAATCTGAAGGATCCAATATAGCTATTACAGTCTGCCACTGTCCTAAAAGTTAGCAGAATTTAATGATATTTGTAGCAAAAACTTAACAACTGAAGAGATGAGAGGAGTTGCATCTTTCAAAGAATAAAAAATCTCCAGGCAATGATGGAATAACTGCTGAATTTAACAAAACCTTTGCTGATGAGATTGCACCTTTTTCACTTGCCATTGACACAGAAGCTATTGACATGAAATGCTTGCCAATCTCTCTGAAACACGGCATCATTACTCTAATCCCCAAGCCACGGAAGGTTCTCTTATTGCTGGATAATTGGCACCCTATTATTCCTTTCAACTATGATCATAAAATATTACCATTGATTTTGGCAGAATGGTTAAAGTGTGGTTTGGAGAATTGGAATGATGAATGTCAGCAGCAGAGTTTTTTTAAGAGTTCGACATCTCCAATAATATAAGACTTATCCTAGACTTTGTTGAAAATCACTTTTTACTTGATGACAATCCTCTTGTATTACTTTTGGACTTTCAAAAACTGTTTCACACTAAGTCACAGCTTTATTTTTTAAGTTTTCCACTATTCTGAATTTGTGACTTTTTATATTAATGCAATTCAGAGTCAATACAATAGGGTAACAGCTGTGTGAAACTATCCAGTGGAACGTGACCTAGATTCACCGTACAACAAGGCCATTGTTTCATCTTGTGGCACAAATTTTGCGTCTCCCAGTAAACAACACTGAATTTGAAGGAAACTCTCTAAATGAACTAATGAACTAAAAGCGATTCAGCTGGCTGATGACACCACCCTACTTTTAAAGAAGGAACCCCAAGTGTTGGGAGGCCTTAGCTACTGTTAGAACAGTGTTAAACAAGATATCAGGGTTAAACCTGAAAATTTCAAAATGTGAAATACTCCCGCTTAAAGAAAACAGGAACAACAATTTATGAAATTCCAGTAAAGATTGAGGTCACGTATCTGGGCGTGAGAACTAGCACAGACAAAAACTGAATGATTTAAATGTACCCAGTCACTGATTTATTACAAAAAAGACCTAGAATTTGGCTGACGAGAAACCTGTCTCGTCAAGAAAGGGTGTTCCTCCAACAAAAGGCTATCCAAAGCAGAAGGCCTATCCCATATTGCCTACATTTTTTCTTTGATTGAAATTCTTAAGCCCACAATGCAATGCCTTAGACAAACTATTGTATAATGTTATACGAATCTTTTTTAATCTTATTAGGTTATTACAAATAAAATTTGTGATAGAGGTTTAAATGCATTAGATTTTACCTTGGTTAACCAAAAGATTAAAATAAATTGGATTAAGAGATATCTGAAAAACCCTAACCGTTTTTGGAATATTATTCACAACATTATCTTGCATAGCCTCCGCGGGTTAAATTTCCTTCTCAAATGTCCATTTTCCATTGGTGAGCTTCCGGTCAAGTTGGCTTCCTTTCCATAAGCAAACCTTGCTATATTGGTCTCTTTTATGCAAACACAATTTTTATCCACATAAAAGTTCTATCTGGAACAACAACATCATCAGGTACAACAACAAAAGTTTATTCCAAAATGGGTTGAGAAAAACATTTTAATAGTTAATCAACTGATAAATGGAGATGGAAAATTACATGTTTTATGTATTTAATGAGAAATTTAATTTCAATGTGTCACCTAAAGAATTTCACAAAGTTATACAAGCTAACCCAAATGTTATCCTATTGTCACACAAACTGTGCAGATGTGCATGTACCCAATTTCTCCAATATTACTGAAATGAATGGTATTATAGATTAAAAATTTTGCCGATCATTTTAGCGACAGGTTCTTATCAGAAGGTTTACTCCTGCTACTGGTTTTAATGGGCTCAACATATAAAGAACATTCAATGGCAGCATTTGTGGACAAATCCTTACACATTTGTGTTGAGTGATATCATTATAAAAGTTTATTATAAAATACAATAGATGTTACCATTGTAACACAACTAGATCTGCTAATACTGTAGACCGCAGTTGCAGTTTGTGTAGTTTTATACTTCCTTTCTATTCTTTAGTGAAATTTCTGAAATGAATTGGGTTTCTTCCTGGATGCTAAAATCTTCAAGAATTTTCTCTCTGACCTTGAGTCTTATATAACTTCAATATATGCATTAATGTTAAACAAAGCTTTCAAATAAAGTTATTTGTGCAATACAGGCTTTGGTCAGAAATCATGTATTTCGTTCCCATTTATTTGCCTACCTATTTTTTTTTTTTATCTATACTTAATTGCTTTGTTTTTTACCTTATCTAAACTCTTTTGTATTGTTTTGTTCTGGCTATGATGCTTTGTTCTTTTCATGCACAAGTATTATACAATGTTTTTTAAATTTAAAATGTATTTCTACGCTTATGACCAACTTCCGGGACCTAATAATACCCTAAACTTAATTACAGAGCAGGACAATCGAAATAAACTAATTCACTCTCTCTCTCTCTCTCTCTCTCTCTATATACATATATGCAGATATAACGTTGCAGTAATACCTGTTGAGACATCCTAAACCACCGCAGGGAAAATTCTTTCACTGCGACAGCCCTAGGCTTGAGAGGAACCACCGTGTTTGACATTACAGTCCGTGAGAGCATAGGAAGACAGCAGCAGCGTTGGGTAACTTACTTACAAAAGTAATCCATTACAGACAGAAATGGAAAGTTCCGGTCCAGAGAGTACAAATCCAGACCAAGGTTTTGTTTCAACAAACAGTCACGGAGTACCAGGGCTGTCACTATCAATTATATCAATAATCGAGTAATGTACCGATTCGAGTCATCGTTTATATTATATTATATTATATGATATTAACACTGGACAAATGTCTACAAAAAGGGTCACGGGACCATTTCCATTGGGTTGCGGAGTGTTTGGTTAAAAATAAATATGTTGGAATATTTTTGCCTGACTTTTTGGGTTTTTTTTTTTAACAGTGTATGGACACTGTTACTGCTATTACTGCAGTATTTATTTATCATTACTGCACAATTTTGTTGGAAATAAATTTTGTTCAAAATATTATGAAATATTGGTTGGCCTGAGACTAAACCAGACCAGATGCGCTGCTGTACAGTACACATGGTACTGAGCTCCTGATACACAAAACCGTTCATTAATAGGCCTAAAACAAAGTCAGGGTGTGTGATCTCAGCACTAAGCAGGAACCCTCACCTCTTCTTCCTGCGTTTAGCCGTCCGCTCATCTGCCTTCTCCTTGTTTTCCTTTATTTTTTCAAGGTAGTCAAGATCCAGCCTTTGCTAAAAACAATACCAATTACAAGAGAAGTCAGCTGCATCATTCTGGAAAACTGTCTTATTCCCAAATGAAGGTCTTTGTTATGCTGAGGATTTGATTCTCCAGTGTACAGCGCTAAACAAGGTCCTCCATCAGCGATCTCACCCAAAGGGACCAGCAGTTTCACACAGATTGATATTCACCAGCATTCCGCACGGCATCGCACTGGTTGCCGGGGGTACCGACCTTCTCGCTCAGCCTCTCCAGGAATTCCTGCCGCTGGTACTCCCGCCGCCGCAGGTGCCGGTACACGTGGAACTCGCCGCTCCCGGCGCCGGCGCTGGAACCTGCGGACCGCGGAGCGCTTTAATCAAGAAAGCACTTAAGGTCCCGCACGTACCGATCATTCACTACACTTCGCCTTCTATAGAAATGCACCTGGCTTGAACTTATTGCAGAGTGGTTATCATAGATATCTCTTACTATTATTATATACTGAGAACAATCCTGGAAGCAGGTGAAAAACATACCACAGTGATAAAAGCCCTTATTATTAATTATTTTATTATTATTAATAATAATAATGCACATGCCGCCAGAGTAAACACGTTATCCCCTTTTCCATCTTCATCCTTTCCCCGTTTCATGCACAATTTTGTATAAATTATGCAGGAATGGACTGCTACACAGTCTTGCCAAGTGATTTGGGATGACTGTATTGTGAAAGACGTCATATAAAAATTACATTAATTGAACAGAACTGCATACCCATAACATCGCGCACGAACTCCGGGGGGGCGCGGGGCTGCCACTCTTTGGGTTTTTCAGGCACGGGTGCAGGCTTGTCCTGCACACAATGGGTGTTATCAAATTAATAAATTCCACCGTATTTAATTACCTGATTAATTTATTACTTGTAATAGCCTAGTAATTAAAATTAATACAAAAACAGCGACGAGGAGTGTCAGTAGTGGGCAGATCATACCAAAAACCCACCGGGTTTCGCATCAACCGCTCAAGTTTAAGTCTCTGCTCCTCTGCCGCCGTCTTCGCTATGATTAGCGGTTGCGATTCTTTTCCAGAACTTTTTCCCGGCCGTCCATCCTTCTCCTTAGGGGCCGCCATCTTGGGAGCTGCAAACGGAAACAGTAGCCGGAAGTCACCGTCCTGCCCATCATTCGCCCCGCCCCCGTAGTTTTAGTATCGCGGATTTTCTGTTGCTGCCACTATCAGTTGCGGAATGGTAACTGCAGTCCTTTTCAATGACGAAAACTGCCAGTTTTGTGAGTTCCGCGTCCCTCCGCGCGAAGAGGAAAACAAAAGTTAAAAAAAAGAAAAAAAGGTATGCGAAATTTTTGAGGTGGAGGGTGATTGTGAAATGGTGTTTATTTATAAACCTTTTCAGCAGACTGATTCCATACACAGGCAGTGCTTTCAATGATTGAGTTTTGTTGTGGTTGAATGGTTAAAGGTCTTATTTGACATGTGCGGGATAGTCATTTTGCAATGACATGGTCATTCCAGAAAGAGTGCTCTGTTAATAAATTTGTAATGCACAATAAGAATATGAAGGTAAAAAATGGAAATGAATTTGATTTCTTATACACAAGCACACACACTATATGGACAAAAGTATTGTATTGTAACCATTACACCCACAAGAACTTTTATGACAGTTTGATCAGGCATCAGACATCAATATGGAGTTGGTTGCCCCTCTGCAGCTATACCAGCTGCCCCAAAACTCACCCAACCTTGTCTTTATGTACCTTGCTGTGTGCACTGGGGCAGTCATGCTGAAACGGAAAAGGGCCTTCCCCAAACTGCTCCAACAAAGTAGAAAGCATAGAATTGTTCAAAATGTCTTGATGTGCTGAAGTATTAGGAGTTCCCTTCACTGGAACTAAAGGGCCTAATCCAACCCCTGAAAAACAACCCCATACTATTATCCTCCCCTCTGCCAACCTTTACAATTGGCACAGTGCAGTCAGGCAGGTAACATTCTCCTGGCATCCACCAAACCCAGACTTGCCCATCAGATTGCCAGAGAGAGAGAGAGAGAAGTGTGATTAATCACCCCACGAAGCACAATTTCCACAGCTTCAGAGTCCCGCGATGGCATACTTTACCCCACTCCATCTGACACTTGGCATTTCACTTGGTGATGTGAGGCTTGCATGCAGCTGCTCGGGCATGGAAGCCCATTCCATGAAGCTCCCAGTGCACATTTTTTGTGCTTGGATTAATGCCAAAAAGTCTGGAACTCTAGTTATTGAGTCAATATCATTGGCTAATTTTACACACTATCCACCTCACACTCAGGGTCTCCACTCTTATTTTACACAGGCTTCCACTTTGCAATCATACCACTTACAGTTGACCGTGGAATATCAAGGACGGACAAAATTTCACAAACTGACTTATTGCAAAGGTGGCACCCTATGACAGTGTCATGGCATAGGCAGGGAAATGAGGCAACGATCCATTTAGAAGCTCCAAGACAAAGGGGTTTATTGGGGAAAACAGAATATATTCAGGAAAACTACAAAGTAACAGGACCACAAGGGATCAAAAGCAAGGGGGGGGGGGGAACCCAAGAACTAACTACAAAAAAAACATCCAAAAAGGTAACAAGGGGAAAAGCACAACCCGTGGAAGCAGCACTACAGCCCCCACCAAACACAGAGTAACACGGTGACCAACTAGAGAACAGAGCAGGGCAGGCACTTAAAAACACATAGAAACTTGGGGGAAACAAGGTACAGGTGTAAGACAATCAATTAACCAATCAACGCTGTGCACAGGACAATGAGCAACACAGTAGAACAATCAACAAGCACTGGCATAAGAAAACGGGCAACAGGTAGAACTAATTACAACTAATGGGCACAGAAACTAGAGAGCTTTACAAATACCAAAAACTAGGAAAAATTAACTGGGAATAAAACACTAGGAATAGAACATAAGGATAATTAAACAGAACCAGAAAGGAACAGAACAGGATACATGCAGGGAATAACCTAGGACAAGAAAATTAATAGAAAATAAAAAAGCTAGAAAACAGAAAAACAAACAAAACAGGGGAGGCTGACCTTGAACCCCAGACTGTAGGGTTACAGCCTATGTACTATACCAGGGGTGGCCAATCTTATCCACAAAGGGCCGGTGTGTATGCAGGTTTTTGGGATAACCTTTAGGTCAGCTGTTCAAACCCAGGTGTGAGGACTCTTCAGCCAATCAGCCCTCTAATTAGGGAGTTGCAGCGAAAACCCGCATACACACCGGCCCTTTGCGGCTAAGATTGGCCACCCCTGTACTATACGCTCAACCCCCTAAGCTATGCAGCAGTCCAAGGACCAGTGGAACACATAATGGTTAGATGGGGTAGTGAAAAGGCAGGATGGCCAGTGACACCTGCTGGCCAAACAGGGAAGAGGCATGAATGATAGGATCAGACCCTGACAGACAGTGCCACACTTGGATTCACTGAGCTCTTCAGAACGAACCATTCTTTCATGTTTGTAAACAGGACTGCATGGCTAGGTGCTTGACTTTATACAACTGTGGCAACAAGTCTGAAGGAAATACCTGAATTCAGTGATTGAGAGCTGTGTCCCAATACTTTTGTCCGTATAGTGTATATGCACATACAGTAGATATACATTGTATGCACCGATCAGCCATAGCATTAAAACCACTGACAGATGATGTGAATAACATTGATTATCTCATTACAATGGCAAAGGATCTGAGTGACTTTGACAAGGGCAAAATTGTGATGGCTAGATGACTGGGCAGTGCATCTCCAAAATGACAATGACTTGTGGGGTGTTCCCAGTATGCAGCATTCAGCACCACTAAGCAATCTGTTGTATTGCTTAGTGGTAGTTTAGCAGTTTCAGAAAAATATTTAGTGTTAAGTGTCAGTAGTTTGTATCTAGGTTGGATTTATTTTTCACATTTATTCCATTTATCCCATTTAATCCTTTAGTTTGATATTCGCTCCATTTTTTGCTGGAAATATTATTTCAGTGAAGACAGGGAAGTAGTTTTGTTATTGTGTTGCTGGGGTAATGTGACCCAGAGCAGGTGGTGATAGTTGCTAGAGTGACTATCCCCTGATAAAGGTTGGAGGACATCAGAGGCAGGATCAGTGTTGGCACCATATGAAAGGTAACTAGTTGATTAACAGAAAATAAAAGAGAAATATTGCTATGTGGTAATCAAGAACTCATGGGTTGGTGTTAGGTGGATGTTTAGCTGATGCTTAAGGAAGGGGAACCAATCAGAAATGTATGTTGATTGGAGGTGTGATAAGGGTGTATTAAATTAGTTGCAGGCTAACCGATGAAATGTGATTTCCTAATTAATTGAGAGATAATCAAATAGTTGTAGTAAGAGTTGTGTAATTCATGTGGAGAGAGACGCCATTCCCACGATTGGCATAGGCTCTCCCTTTCATCAATCAAAAGAAAATAAAAGAAAGAGAAGACCCGCTGTGTGGTTTATTCCTTCTCCCATCAGTGGGTGTTTGGAGCTGGGGTATTTTTAACTTTCACACTACCAAAAGTGGTCCAAGGAAGGCCAACCAGTGAACCGGCGATGAGGTCATGGGCACCCAAGGCTCATTGATATGCTTGGGGATCAAAGGCTAGCCCATCTGGTCCAATTCCACAGGAGAGCTACTGTAGGACAAATAGCTGAAAAAGTTAATGCTGGCTATGATGGAAAGGTGTCAGGACACACAGTGCATCGCTGCTTGCTGCGTATGGGGCTGCATATCTGCAGATTGGTCAGAGTGCCCATGCTGACTCCTGTCTATGTCAAAAGTGCCCACTATGGGTACATGAGTGTCACATCTGGACCATGGAGCCTAGTCTGATGAGCCACGTTTTCTGTTACATCATCTGGATGGCCAGGTGTGTGTCTTTCTGGGGCAGAGAGGCACCAGGATGCACTATGGAAAGATGGAATACTGACCGAGGCAGTGTGATGCTCTGGACAATGTTCTGCTGGGATTTCTTGGGTCCTGGCATTCATTTGGATGTTATTTCGACACGTACTACTTACCAAAACATCATTGCAGAACAAGTACACTCCTCCATGGTAATAGTGTTCTCCGATAGCAGTGTCCTCTTTCAGTAGGATAATGCACTGCTCCACACTGCAAAAATTGTTCAGCAATGGTTTGAAGAGCATGAAAATGATTTCAAGGTTTTGACTTGGCCTCTAAATTCCCCAGATCTCAATCTGATTGAGCATTTGTGGGATGTGCTAGACAAACAAGTCACATTCATGGAGGCCCCACCTCACATCTTACAGGATTTAAAGGATCTGCTGTTAATGTCTTGGTGCCTGATACCACAGGATACCTTCAGAGGTCTTGTGGAGTCCACGCCTCAATGGGCCAGAGCTGTTTTGGCAGGTGGCTTTAATGTTATGACTCATTGGTATATATATTTACACCATTTAAATGTTAATTAAATGTTAATGCACTACATTAAACAAATCTAATCTCTGCCTTCTGTGAAGCCTTGTAATTTCTTGCATCTCAGCATCTGCACACCAGGATATCCTTGGTTATCTAAGAGCTTGTGCGGTGAGAGACATTTGTCACACTTGCCCCCCCATGCATGAGGCTCAGCCATGGATCGTATAGCTGCAGGTGTGAGTGTATGCATGTGTGCAAGCACTTTTGCCTGTGTTTACCCCTGCAGCAGAATCGGGCTCCTCATGTAGGCAACAGGCCATACCCCAGGCGACCATCGCAAATCAGACCGTACGTGTTTCTGGGCCTAGCAGCTTTCAGGACGGCCGTCGGCATGGTGATGACCCCCCCCACCCCCACCCCATGACCTGTGACGTGCAACTCACCTTCTCAGGAACACCAATCTGCCCAGTTCTCTCCCCCACAGGCCAACCCTGTCCAACTGAGCCGTCTGTATCTGTTTGACATGTCACTCACCCCTGCATGCGCGCACACACCTCTGCATGCCGTTCATTTTTTAATGACATGCTGCTGTATTCTCCGCACGTCGAGATTATGCCAAAACGACGCCTGTCATGCAGCTGCTGTCTTGGCCAGCAGATAAAAGGAGGGTTGGTATCAAAGAGGCTTCCTTGGGCAAGTACTAAGTGTTCAGTGATGGTTTATCCAGCACACGGTCAACCCAGCAAGCACTTGGCAGGGGTCACCCCAGACTAGGCTAACTAAACATCATAGGAAATAAAATATGTATGAATAACTGTATATGAGTAAATAAAATGTTTAACTCAGCACATTTAGGACAAACTGGGACACTTATGTGTTTGATACTGTATATGTTTATGCCTCTGTAGTATATTAACTTAAGCCCAGTTCTTGAGCATTCAATAATACTTTTATGTGTTAAATATGTATAATTAAGATCATATTTGTAAAGTGATAGAAAAAGTAAAATTTCAAAAATTGAATTGCACCAATATCCACCCTAGGACATCCAATGTGTTACATTAACATGCTTCACGTTTATTAAACTGTCTACATGTTTATTTTTTATTTGCAAATCTTTATTTCTTTTTCAAACCCTATTTTTATTCTTATTCTATTTATTGTTTTTTATACTTTTTGTTTTGATTGAGTGTTAAATTGTACACTCATGCCACCACCAGCACCAATACAAATTCCTTGCATCGTTCATATTTGGCAAATAAAATGGTTCTGGTTCTGACAAATGGAACACTCCAGTGCTTGCTGTCTTATGTCAGGTGAGAGATCCCTGTAGGTTTGGCCCCTCCCACCCCATTCCAGCATCTTCCCTTCCCCCCTTATGGGAGGTGGGGGGGGTGGGGGGGGCTCAGTTTTGCTTTCACCTGATTGGCTGCCAGAACGAAATCAATGGTGAGAGAGCATGCAGACAGGACACGCCTCCTTCTCCATTGTGACTTCTAGCTGACGTGACTTTTTTTTTAAACAGTTTATTTTCCTCAAAATCCTCCACGTTCTACGGAAAATCTGATGGAGCGTCTCCCTGCAATACATTCAGTGGGATGGCCTTTTTGGGCAGCTTACAGAAATTGAAATCTATTTCCTGTCTTCTCTTAGCTGCAGACAGCTAAGCCAAAACCAGGAAGAATCAGTTTTAAGACATTACACAGATCGCTGAAATGTTAAATGTGGCTGAGGGACGTCAGAACAGATAGGAGCATTTAATGTGGGCCTTTTCTGTCACCATCAGGCCTGAAAGGTCACTGAAATGTCATGCTGTTTACATGCACGGTGAAGTGCAGTGCTCACGACATTGCCGTTAAAGTTGGCTGTCAATATTCAACAGACAGGAATCCCGAGTCAGTGGGACTTCCCGAACCTTCAAACTGCACAAAATCAGGCATGCCATTAAAATGACTCCCACTTTAGGATGAAACCAGTGTCTGGCTCAGTGGGCTACGACTCTGTACTTGTGATCGGAAGGTTGCCATTTCAAACCTGGCCTCAGATACATCTGTGGCTCCTTGAGTAAGGTCCTTAACCCCCAGCTTCCTGAGTGCTGCTCACGGTGTCACGGCCAGCTTGCTCTCACAGATAGAGAGCAAGCTGGGGGAGGTGTGAAAAAGAATTTCCCCGCAGGGATCGGTGAAGTATCAATTGCTATTACAACAACAGTGTGGAATGTGTCTGTTCAGTTACATTCATATGAAAAGATTAATGTTTGAATCTCTCCATCTAACAGTATGATTTGCTATCAGGCATCCAGCATATGTGTGCTCTGAAGACATGGGGTTTGAGCTCCTTAGTGAGCTGCTGAAAAACAGGAAAATTAGCCAATCAGAGCCGAGGGTGACAGCAACAGCTACTGACAAAGGAAAATCGACCAATCAGAGCTGTGGGAGACAGCTGCTGACACTGATGTAACAATTCTGACTGAGCAGGGAAGAGAAAGCCCCCCTTCACTCCCCTCCAGCTGCCCCACCAGGCCGTGCTGCTGAGGGGCCCAGTGAGTTTATAGTATTTGAATGGCCATAATATGTACTTCATTATGCTAACTAATTAATGAATGTAACACAGAGCAGATGTGTGTGCTGTACTTTATTATGCTGTTCCCATGAGGTCAGGGTATTACTACTCATAATAATCGGTTCACTCACTGCTGCTGTGCTGCCTGACATTCCTCAGATGCTCTCCTCATCCTGGCTCTGCCGCTACATCCATCTGGTCCACGGCTCGATGGCCCAAGAACGGCCGAGGGCAGGACCGGGAACTGACCGGAGAGTAATGCTGCCCGAGTCATTCTCCTGTCTGCTGTTCTCTGCTCTCCTGCTGGGGTTTTATAGTGGCAGCCCAGTGCTGGCCTGCAGCGTCACCATCAGAGGTGACGCCGCCGCGTGCTTATCGAGAGCCGTGCTGCTGTGTCAGCTTCGGGACTGGGGTCTCGCTTTCGTGTCTGATATTTATTTTCCATTAGAGAGCCCGGGGATTTTGCCCCAGCTAATACATAAACAGACACTGGCGACCTGGCGTGCGGCTCGGTTAAGCCTCCGGCCATGATGACCATTTAAGCCATTCTGTACTCAGGTTAAATTTCACAGTAAAATTGCTCCTGGGCACTAAAAGAATCATTTACAGATGAGAAGGTGTGCAGAGTGTAGAGTTTTGGGAATGCACGCTTCAGTGCCTTAGCGACAAAGCTAATGGATAAACGGTGGAATCTAATTACAGGTTTCGTGGAAAAATGCTCTCAGGAATGATTCTGGGCTTGGGAAAAAGGAAACAGCCCTCCCCCACTTAAAAAAATAAGCAGTCAGTGTTGGTGACATATAAAGGAAAAATTGAAGCCTGAACAAATCCTATAAAATGGGATGTTTAAGGCTGATGCCGTACCCGAGCTGCGGGTGCTAAACAGTATAGCTCACACTCTGCTGCGAGGCCGCCGGACGCCTCTCCCTGCACCGCGCCGGCCTTGATGAGGAGTGTAAGGCTCTGATCTCAGAATGGCACTGACCATGTGACCTTGGCCCTCTTGGACATGCCCTGTCACATGATCAGGCCCCAGTTTCATGGGCTTCACATCTAGGAAGATCTGTGGGTATGGCGTCTAGTCTCTAAACACACGCACATAAAAACCACATGAGTATATGTGATACGAGCAGACAGACCAGCATCTGTGAGCGGAAAACCAACCTTGCAAGGGTGAATTTCTGCTCTGTGCGCACAAATGCAGTATCGCAAGCATGTAGCTGTGGCCAGGACTTGCATCTGCGCAACACTCGCTCGCTCGTCAAGCTGAATTTTTAGACTTTGGAGGCTACGACAGTGGCTAATGTCTCCACTCCTTTGACTGATCGCTTTCAACAGCCACAGGCTCCACACTCTTATCCCTCGTTTAGCAGCAAAATCATCAAGAACATGCCAGAGGACCTGCATGTATTTCAGATTTTAACCAAACCAGTTATTTAGCCAAACTGCAAAGTCGTGGAGTCAAATTCAATGGTCAGCTGAGTGACCACATCACCTTTGACCCCTGACTCCTCCTGGGATGCCGGCTGACTCTGTTCTCTGGCCACATCTCTAAATGTGACTGTGGAGCAGGTCTGGGAGCCGGCGAGCCTTTGACTGCCAGGCCCCACCCACAGCAAGGTGGACTCCCCCGTCTATTCCCCCACCTGTACCCGCACCCAGAGCTGAGGGTAGCCAGCCACCTGCATATCCGCTATCAAAACTGGCTTCTCAGTCCTGCTGGGACACGCCAGGCAGCAATGGATGAACGAAAGCGGATCCGGGATTAGTGGGGGGAGAACAGCGGGAACCACAGGAGCCATATAAAGCTCTGCAGGGCTTCCCCAGGCAGTGATTCAGCCTGGATCTGCAGGAACCCAGGGGGTGGGGCCCCCACAGGAACTGGGTTCAGCCTCATGTGTCCTGTGACAGCGGCAGCAAGGGGGCATCACAGAGGGGAGCACCAGGCCGGGACCTGGGGGACAGTGATGTCCAAAAAAAGGAGGAGGAAATGCAGCCTGAACAATAATGGAAACATTTTTGCTAGAATAATCAGCTTGGGAAAGTTCACTTTTGCTGTGTGTGACTGTGTATGTGACTCTGTGTGTGTGTGTGTCTGTGTGTGTGTGTGTCTGTGTGTGTGTGTGTATGTGACTGTGTATGTGACTCTGTGTGTATGTGACTGTGTATGTGACTCTGTGTGTGTGTGTGTCTGTGTATGTGACTCTGTGTGTGTGTGTCTGTGTGTGACTCTGTGTGTGTATATAAACGCACAGAAAGGAATTTCTGCAAACAGTATCAAATTCAACAGCGCACGATACATAGAAAATGCCAGATTATGTTAAATAAACCCCAAATCTTATTACCATATCACATTAAGGCAGGTCGGCCATGCGTACAAACTGCCATAAACAAGTAAATCATTTACAGGAATCATTTTTTTTGTCCATGTCTTAAAATGTCATGTTTATATCATGTTTATATGCCTATATTATATTTATTACTTTCTCATTTGCACTTTGACAAACAAGAATGATATTTCACCTCAGTGTGTGGCCCATATCTCTGTAGTTGACAATGTAGTTGACTTAGTTCATTCTTGGGGGTTAATGATCATGCGTCAGAAACAGCCATCAGAGACGGACAGAGAGAGACAGAGATAAAGAGAGACACAGGGTGACTTTGGGTCTGTAACAAACACCATGCCATGGACTTTATTAATCACCACTGAAACAGACGGTGCCTTCTCCATACTCAGCACAGCTAATCCTCTCTGCCAAAGCGCAGATCTCTGTTAGCCTCTCACTTTGCTCCCTTTCCCCTGTAGCAAGTAATAGAGGGCCTGACGTCCCCTGGCTGCGTCAAGGAGTGATGTTCAAACAGCAGCCATTGTTGCGTCCTGGTTCCTGTGGCAACCAGATCTTTGGTGGCGGCGCTGAAATGGTTCTGCCTGGCTGCTGATGGACCCCTTAGGGTATTTTCAGATGCTATATGGGCAGCCCGGCGTTGTTCCCCCCCGAGTCGCCATCAGGCTACACGTGCCAGCTTGGTGACGGGTCCGGAAAAGCCACGGTGGCAGTGGCTCTATCGGCAGGGTGGTTTCGGCTGGTGCTGGCCGGGCCGGTAGAGCTGCTGCAGTCGCACAGGCCTGATGGGCCAGCCAGGAATCTGTCCAATCACACGGAGGCCCACCGGCTGGCCGGGACAGGCGTGTGGGGTCCCTGGCCCCTGGGAATGGCTCTGGCCTGGCCGGGTGTCCAGGGGAGGGAGGCTGACTGCGTGGATGGGGCCATGGGAGGAGCCGGGGGGGCAGCGGGGCAGGATGATGGCGGGCGTGAGCCCATAGCGGAGTTGGAACACACGAGGCGGAGCGTGCGCCACAAAGCCATTGGCCAGCAGCTCCAGAGGCTCCGTCTTCTCCTCTGGGACCGCGCCATATTTCCGAGCGTTTCTCTCGGTCTTGCTGAATTCCTGGATCTTCTCGGTTTGAGCCCGCCGAACGTGATATGTCGTCCTGGATCTTTGGAAAGACTCCAGGAAGCCCTCCAGGGGAACAGTGCCCTCCATGAACCTCTCCAGGAGATCCTGAGCCCAAAAAGACAGGCACAGGAGTAAAGAGGCTGCGAGGATATATCCAACCCCCCAAAACTCAAGGAGTATGATGAGTATGCTAATCATGTTAGTATATTAGTGATGTTAGTATGTTAATAATGTTACTGTGTTAGTGGGATGTTAATTTCTTAGTGGGAGGGGGCACGTTAACAACATTGACACACAATGTCAAAGTAAACACTGCGGGGGCAAAAAGTTCAGAGTCCGGATGGCCATGGGGAAGAAGCTGTACAGAGTCTGGCAGAACTAGCTCGGATGCTCTGATATCTTCTGCCAAGTAGAAGAAAGACAAAGACACAGCATCCTCCATGACACTGTAAGCCTTACAGGTGCACCGTGTCATGCTTTATACCACTGCGTCGTTAGCCTCGCGGTCATGCTAACAGCAGACCCAGCACTTACGCAGCGTACCATCACGTCGTTAGCCTCGCGGTCATGCTAACAGCAGACCCGGCGCTTACGCAGCGTACCATCACGTCGTTAGCCTCGCGGTCATGCTAACAGCAGACCCGGCGCTTACGCAGCGTACCATC
>JAAGVU020000103.1:31117548-31157063 GCA_011763525.2 Mormyrus iriodes | reverse complement strand
ACGTCGTTAGCCTCGCGGTCATGCTAACAGCAGACCCGGCACTTATGCTCTACTCCAGACTACTCAGAACTCGAAAATGTCCAACCTCCTACTTGAAGAAGTACTATGGAACAGCTGTCAAGGTTGGAGCTCCGAATGGGAAACTCAGGCTAATTTCACGTGCCCGACTTCAACGAGAAGCTGATGATGTGACGTCAGACAACATTGCAGCCTCCATAGGAGCAATTACTGTGAATGATAAATAATCAAATGAAGGCCATATAGAGTGATTTTACCTCATTTACATTGCAATAAAAACACAATAAGTAAAACAAAGCCAATTATGTATGCAGACTGATGTCAAAACGAATTGCAAATATTGCTATTTAGCTATTTGGATAAATTTTGCAGTTCTTAGCTAGCTCTAGCCTATAACTTACAGAAATCAAACTTCCCCGCAATGTTGAATGTGTAATTTTTAACAAATCAACCTTTCAACGTCACAGTACTGTATAAACTCATAAAATTCTATATGCTTATAATATTACAGTTTTATACAATTATAACTTATTGTACTATAAAAATATACTATGACAGTCAGCCATGTTGATGTTTACATTTGGGGCAGTAGCTCGTGGAACGGTTCTATCTCAGGGTTTTTCAACTTCCGACCTCCGACTTGACTGGATGGCAGCATTATGCCTCACACCATTGCCTCATTAGGCTAGCATACATGCTAACAGCAGCCCTACCTGCTTACGGCACACCATTGCATCCTGCCATTTGCCATTGTAGATCTGAGGCCTTGTCCCCCATGGGAGGCTCCCTGACACTGGCAAACATGTTCCGCTTTGATATTTCCAAGCGAAGCCATGTGAACCTGATCTGTCTGAAGGAGTCCCAGTTTGGGAGGGGCGTGTGTGTGGGGGAGGGAGCAGGTGGCTGACCCTGTCTGCCCCCCTGTGTGGGGGTAAATAATTAATGACGCTTAAGGATGGGTGAACCGCACCCCCTGGAAACCCCAGCAGGCCTCCTGGGAGGGACTTGTCTGAGTGCTGCTGATCGACCGGCCTCTTATGCGCCTCCAGCGAGGGTAACAGCTGCACCTCCGAAACAGACGTGGTGTCTCTGCAATCCCACAAACCCTACCCACATCCGCCCCCTCATCCCCTAATAAAGCTGCTAATAAACCATATCTATCAAAATGCAATATTAATGCATGTCTATAAGCAGGCACTGGGACAAAGTGAAGATTAAGGAATGAAGTGATGAAGGGATGAGGGCTTGGTGTGACAAGCGAGAGGCCCAAACGGAACGCTCCACTTCTTTCAAACCTAACTGGTTTGAGCTGGCTTACGCTCAGAGACGCACAGCTATGAGTGAACAATGCTAAATCAATCGGGCAGCGCTGCGCAGAGATATACAGCCCCTGCTGCATTGATCGTGGACTCCCTGGAGCTGGGGGGCCATGAATAGTTACATCTGGAGCACCGCAAGCACACAGGCATCTGGTCGTGATGGATCACAGCTTCTTCTGGACATGAAACAGCTCACTGTGTTTGTAGGGGAATTATGTAAGAGATATTTGCAAAAACATCGATATGACACTGAGTAATGAGGGGCTGTAAGCGCATACATGCTAAATATTACAGGAGTAATGGAGCAATCAGAATCAGTATGGGGGTATAGGACCAGGAAAACCAGAGAGTGATTTGTATGCAGCAGAATTAGCACACCGTAGACACGATAATCTCCTGGCACATGACTGCACTGTGGGATTCAGGATGTAACAGGGGCTTCTTTGCCAAAGTGTCACATGGCGTATTTTACCTCGGATTCCTCTTCGGTGCGGGTCATGTCTTCCTGAAGCATGTTCTGTGCTGTCTGCGGGCTGTGCTTCTCTGCATAGGCCTCTGAAAGCACACAGATATATCGACATTTTAAACGGGAGTCAAAGAGCAGTCCTGTGGGGCAGGCCTACAGCAGAGACAGGGGCTGCAGGGACGTCGTGCCGAAGGTAAAGCGACGCCATGGGTCTGATGGGTGACCCATCGAGTTGAGGCACTGAAAACACAAGCTAACAGCAGGGATTCCTGCAGGCTCGCAGCTACAGTCCACGAGGTCTTTTTACTTCACATCGCGAAAGTTTCTGTCACCCAGAAAGGGATCCACTCCGTCTGCAGTGTCACTGCTACACCCGGAGCTGGTGGAGAAGGTAGTCACTTTATATTAGCTCACCCCAGCTACAAACAAAGGCCCCTGTGCCTGGAAGGCTAGTCTGCGGTAGCTATGGAAACGCGTCATTATGATAATGTGCTTGTGTGTAGCCGCAGGACAGAACTCTAACTAAAGCTTTTCTTCATTTAGAGCAAGAGAGCGTCAAGACAGTGACACTGTCGATTCTCGATTACTTGCTCTGAAACGGATCTCATGAAGCTGTAACGAACAACTGGCTTGCTGAGGGCCCCTTGAGCACCACCAGCCCGCAGATGCAGCCTCTGTTTTTATGCTCCCTCCACGTTTGTGTGTCTCTTACATCTTTGATGAGTGTACACCAGTAGTCAGTCCATGGGATAATCCATTCAACACGACCAATTCTGTTCACCATCGCTGAGTCTGCCACACATGTACGTCCACACCCCGGATGGAAGTCTGAGAGGCAAGGGGATGTGTGTGAGGCCATCCCTGTCCAGATGGAGGGGACATAAAAGGGGAACAGGAAGCTGATCTAATTCTGTGGCATCAGCTGTAAGCAGGAAACAATCAAGAAACCCTGGGAGCCTGCAAACATCACAAGCTGGCCTGTTTTTGTCAGTTGATGGAAGGACTGTTGAGTTGCCCAGGGAACCGGTTGTGTTGACACTCACTGCAGTCAGAATCCCTGATCCTGTACATGAGAGCGTCATGAGTTGGTCATTAAGATGAATGATGGCTCAACTTGGGGATAAGGTGAACCACAACTCAGACCACAAGAGCTCAGGAACAAGCCAACCTGTAAAATTGAGCCTGTTTTATGTGTATTAACCTGCCCCAGGTCATTCCACAGCAGGCTAGCTGAGCTGCGACAGATTTATGGAGTTAGCAGAGCAACCCTGAAGTACTCCAATGTCAGTGATAGCTTTTGCAGGACTTTGATTGGCTTCGCAGATATTCGGCTAGAGAATGTAGCTGCGGGGGAGACCCTTTAAAACCATTTCACAAAGCCGCGGACGATCTAGACGTCCTTCCCTGACCTCCAGCTGGAACAGCGGGGGATAAACTCGAGGAATTACCCCCTTCAGAGTCTCACGGCTTGGAAGGCATTCAACTCATTTGATGTTTGGGAAATGCCACACCCAGCAAGCCAAACTAGCTGCCATTTTGAAGGCAAACATCAATTATGAGCCTTATCTCACTCACAGGTACATTTCAGGCTACTGCTAAGATACGGGACAGCGCCGGCTGGGACGGCCCCGGGTTAATCTTTACAGATCATCATGCTGGGAGCTAAAGACGGAGTCAGCCCAAACAAGACGGGAGCAGATGCGGGCTCCCCTCCCCAACTGCATGCAAGGCGGGCTACCGAGACCCTCTGTAAAAACCCCCAGCCATGCACTCCCACGAGCGCACCCCACCACAGCGAGTCACATCCTGCCCAAGCTATGGGAGCCGCTCTGCCTCAAACAACCGAAGCCACAGCTGGTACCATCGCTCAGCATTGCTCTGTGAGACAGCAGGTCTCCTCAGAGACAGTCTCACCACGAGGCCCAGAAAATACTGGAGTGCAAGCAATCTGCCTGATGATTTCCGTGTTTCCAATGTCCCTCTGAATGTGGCTGCTTCTCACCCCTTACACATACAGGGCTGGGCATGAAAGTGCATGAATTGCTTCAAGATACTGCTCTCCTCAGGCAGCAGAGAGGCAAATATGAGAAATGGACCCATCTCCTGCAAGGGATAAACATTCAGGCTAGGTGACCTCCGTAGAGTATTTATGTGACCTGTCCTGGTGCTCTTTGATGGGCCCGGTGGGTTTCAGCACTCACGTCTCCAAGCAAGAAGGCATAACTTAGGGGATGGTTTGTGACACTTGTGATGCAGTGAGTGCACAGTGACATGTTCCGTGGCAAATTCAAACCCAGTCTGACACCGGCACACCTCATCATTTGACCACAGATACCGTTCAGTGGCACACTTGGTGACACACCCTGTAAATGAGGCTCTCAGGTTTCCGAATGACACGCTCGAGGATACGTTCAGGGACACGCTTGGTGAGTAGGGCTCTTCGGAGTCTCATGTGTCCAAGTGACATGCTCAGTGACATGCTCCGGGACATGTTTGGTGATCGGGACTCTCAAGGTCTCATGTTTCCAGTGTCATTGCCCCCTATTGTGTGGCTCCATGGTGAAACTGCGCTCCCCCCAATCACTCCCAACTACCATCCACAGCAATTGAGAACCTCCAGGCTGCCCCTATGTGAATCTTCACAAAGTAATACGGCGCTACAGGCAGCACAGACATCCACAGGTGCCCACACTGGTGGTGCTTGTTTAAAATAACCATGCTGAGGTTGTTACTTAATGTGCACAGTTATGATAAGCTCACTACAGCTGCAGCGTAGCTCATGTTTCGGTAAGCCACATCTGAGGTGCCATCTCCCAAACGTACTGGCCAGTCAGCGATTGCCCTGGACATCTCAGCGGCCCATCTGCAGAAGAAACACACGATTTCTATGTTTCTCCCTTCATAGCCAAGGGGAAGTTTATCAGACAGGCGAGGTGAGGGGCGGGGGGGGACTTCCCAAAATATAGTCTAAGCTTCCACCTTGGGATTGTAGACTCAAGCTTAATAACCCCCCTACTCCACCCCAATAGCAGCTTATGCAATGCCCCCGTGCAGAGCCCGGAATCTCATCCAGCCTTTCCCAGCATGCTGGCCTTGCCGCCTGAGGAATTCGACCTTTTTTCACCTTCTTGTTCCAAAATGAGAATCAGATGTTCACAGAGGAAGGAACTCCCACCCATCCTGCCCGATGGCGCAGCTGGGTGGGGGGGCGGGGGACGCCTGCTGCGCGGCGACAGGAAGTTTAACATTCCTCCCTCTTTCCATCACTGGACAGCTGTGCTGGCCATAGACGAGCCTGGAGGGAGGGGTCGCCCCCCTACCGGCGTGGTACAAGTGATGGGGACTGTGAGGGCGTGGACAACATTATTATTTCTGTTAGATTTGAAAGTCGATGCTCACCAGCAATAGGCTGCTCTGAGCTAACAGTGAACAAAGCTAAAGCCCTCGCTGGTGAGGATGATCTAAGCTAATGTATTCATGCTAAAGAAGGGCTAAGCTAAAATACTCAAAGCTAAGAGTGCACTATGCTATTGCACCCATCACTGATAGCAAGTTAACATAAAGTACTTGCCACTAAAAAAAAGTAATCACCACTTAAAAAAAAGAGCTAAGCTAAAGCACTCACCGCTAAGAGCTAAGCTAAAGTACTCACCGCTAAGAGCTAAGCTAAAGCACTCACCGCTAAGAGCTAAGCTGAGTCACTCACCACTAAGAGTCAGCTAAGCTGAGGTACTCGCAACTACGAGTGAGCTAAGCTAAGACACTCGCCACTAAGAGTGAGCTAAGCTGAGGCACTCGCCACTAAGAGTGAGCTAAGCTAAAGCACTCGCTGCTAGGAGTGACCTAAGATAAAGCACTCGCCACTAAGAGTGAGCTAAGCTAAAGCACTCACCGCTAAGAATGTGTTTGCTTTCGTACCGTTTCTGTAGTCAATGAAGTTC
Source organism: Mormyrus iriodes (assembly GCA_011763525.2). Lineage (NCBI taxonomy): Eukaryota > Metazoa > Chordata > Actinopteri > Osteoglossiformes > Mormyridae > Mormyrus > Mormyrus iriodes. The sequence continues at coordinate 31,151,319 of JAAGVU020000103.1, read as the reverse complement.
ATTGTTCTGAGGGTTGGTCCATTTTAAGAAGCTTTAGGAGGCATTTAGAGCTTTGAATGGCTGCCCTTTCAGAGAAACCAACTCTTTGTGGGGGAAACAGGAAAAAAAAAAAAACTAGGTCGGACTTTCATAACCAACTGGCTTTTCACAACCAGTCGTGTCCAACAAGGGTGAAGCTGACAAATTGTTAATACCTCGCCGTTCTGGTTCAGGGAGAGGGAGGTCATATATCCCGCCATGCAGCCAAGCCTCCTGTAAGCTAACGCACCAGGTGTACACAACACTAATCTGAGCTGCTCTGCCACTCGTTAAATAATTCATGCTAGAGGCTAGGGGTGTGAAAAAGCCCATGTGCACTCCAAATGGGATCTGTCGTCTAAAAGATGGAAGGAATTCTGAATTCCGGCATCCCTCTTTCAAGTTCCCGCCTGACTGCAGACTCACCGCGGGCCAATAAAGAGCTTTTGTTTCCCATTAAACACAAGGCCAGACAAAGAGGGGAGAGGCCGTAGACGATGAGAAGCCCCACGACGCCTGCTCCTCCACTGGACGGACGGGACTCTGTGGTTTTCAACGCGTTCTGCTCCTCACAATTTTTCCATCTGCTCTGTCTTTGACATGGTTTAATAGATTGTGTTTCTGCTAATTTATCCGAAAGGCGATCTTTCTTAGGAGTAGCTGAGCTTGGGATGAATGACGGGTGCGCCATGAAACAAATCACAAAAAAGCAGATAGAAACGCATCGGGAATGGACAGCGGAACAGACGGGGAACAGGCAGGGGAATAGACAGGGAACGGACAGGGGAATGGACAGGGGAATGCATGGGGGACGGCCACAGGAATGGGCACGGGAACAGACAGGGGAAAGCATGGGAGACAAGCACAGGAATGGGCAGGGGAACGGACAGGGGAATGCATGGAAGACAGGCACAGGAATGAGCAGGGGAATGGTCAGGGGAATGCCTGGGGGACAGGCATAGGGATGAGCAGGGAAACAGACAAGGGAATGCATGAGGGACAGGCATGTGAACGGACAGGGGAATGCACGGGGAACAGGCAGGGGAATGGGCAGTAGAATGCCTGGGGAATGGGCATGGGAACCAATAGGGGAATACATGGGGAGCGAGTGAGGGAACAAACAGGAGTATGCATAGGGAACAGGCAGAGGAACACACAGGAGAACACTCAGAGGAATATACAAGGGAACAGTCAGAGGAACATACAATGGAACAGTCAGAGGAACATACAAGGGAACAGTGAGAGGAACATACAAGGGGAACGCTCAGAGGAACACACAAGGGAACACACTGGGGCACACTCAGAGGAACAGTTAGAGGAACACACAGGGGAACAGTGAGAGGAACACACAAAGGAACACTCAGAGGAACACTTAGAGGAACCCACAGGGGAAAACACACAGGGGATTTATAACAGTCTGGTGCCATACTCCTATTTGGGGACCTGAAACCTGATCACATCCCACAGGCTCCATCGCCATGCCACCTCCTGCTGACTACTAGCTGGAGTTTAAGGGGAACAGTACTGCCAACTGGGGTCCCTTGACCCCTTGTGCTGCGTCACAGGGTCTGACCCAGATGGATCTGGAGGTGCAAGCTCAGAGGAGCACAGTGTGGGTGCAAAGATGGGATATTACAGCTCAGTGAGCCGGAGGCACGGTGTCAGTGACAAACACCCCACAGTGGTTGGAGACTATTATTAAACCGGCACAGGAATCTCGCGCTGATTGAAACCGGCTGCAGCCCGACCCAAACAGGCATCCCAGATACAGAGACGGACAGCCACTGCAGGCCTAGTTATGGGGGACTGGGCCTAATGCATCTCAGCTGGAGCCTGTGTGACACTACAGAAGTGCATGCCTGAAAGGCGAGAAATGTGACACAACAGCCTTCCTATGTGGGACCCTGGACGTGCCGCACTCCCAAGTGGGATGTTGGATGTGCCACCTTCCTGTGTGGCTCTGAACTGGTGCCCTCCTGCACTGTACCACAGATGCTCCGCCCTCCCACATGGGACCCTGGACGCGCCGCCTTCATGTGTGGGACACAGTTCGTGCCACCCTCCCGCGGGGCTCCTTCAGCTCACCCAGCCGCCGCTGCTTGTCCCGGCAGCCCCCGCTCAGCTTCTCCAGCTCCTGGTACTTCTGGGCCAGCTGCAGCTTGCCATTCTGCAGATGCGGCCGCAGTGACAGGTTCTCCTCTGCCAGACTGCGGTTGGTGGTGAGCAGGGTGTCCCGGGCCAACTGCAGTTCCTGGAACTGGACACAGGGAAGGCGCCGTCAGCCTCTGTGTGCATATGTGCCTGTGATTGGAAGGTCGCTGGTTTCAATCCCAGGGTCAGCAGAGTAGCCACATCTCCATTGACCCATAAGCAAGTCCCTTATCTCCCCCGATAAAATGCTCCAGGGGCCTGGGAAAATGGCTGACCCTGTGCTCAGACCCCTAGCTTCACCTGTATGTTTGTGAGTGTGTGTTTCAAAGGAGACCAAGATGGGATATGAGGAATAAAACAGCACCTTCACAACAAACGTGCAAAGTCTGGGAACCTGAGAACACAAAGGCTTTCCAAGCAGAGCAGTTTCCATGAAACAGCCAACATAAAACACTCATAACTAACGCCACAAAGCCTAAGTTGGAGTAAACTGTCACTTATTGCGCTTCTTCACTGCCACCAAGAACTGAGCCGTACCCGACCCCTACTGCAAACTGGCGCTTTTCCATTGCAAAGTATGCAAGCTGTACCCGAGCCTTAACCAGCGCTGACATGGCATGACCAAACCGAGCTGGTTGTGTCATCACCATCTAACTGGTCAAAATACATGGAGATACCGGTGTTCTGCGCAATACAGTGAATCGATGTATTCCCGAAAACTGGGAACTTGAAAATTTTAAAAAGTACTATAGAACAGCTGAATGGAATGGATTCGTAATGCAAATTTACACAAGCGAATGCTAACTCCACTAGCGTCTGATGCTCGCATAATACAGCGATTCTCACAGACGTGCTAGCCGAAATTGGCACACAGTAAAAAAAAATTGTAATTGCACATAGTACATCATGTATGCCATGTAAACAGTAAATAAGTGTCTCTTCGGTTCTCCAACACTGTCACTCTCTGAACCCGGCAATGCCTTTACGGAACCGACCCTTCCGCAGTGGAAAATCTAAGCGAACTGGAACCACGCTGTACTCATGGTCCGGCTCAGGTACAGGTCGGTTCCTGAATGACAGAGGAAAAGCGCCATTATACTGATTCTCTGTGACGGCCAGATGCTTGTCTTTCTGTCAAGTTTCTACACACGAACGAATCTCCAGAATAAGCGGATGTGAGTCACAGCATTAAGGCAGCACTGTCGTCAAGGTCAAACTACAAGTACCAGGAAATGCCAAAGCGGGGAGCTGTGATGATGAAACTCAGAAGACTAAATGGGGGGGGGGTTCAAAACTACAGCAACTCCCAGCATGACAGTTCGAGGCTGACGTTGTTTCATGGTGGCTGTTATACCTAGATGGGCACGAGCAAGCAGAAAGAATGCCACTATGGTTGCAAAGACAAAAGCAGAGAGGATGACAGGGGACGACGGGGGACAACGGAGACATGTCAGCGGGCTTTCACATGCTCCGGGACGGTACGTGTCTCATACCCATCATATGGGAGCCATCGAATGGGAAATCAGCGGACACGCTATTGGGCGGGATACATGAAAACAGCCCAAAGAGAGGTGTCAGCAGCGGGACCCTAACAGGAACATGGCTGGGGTGTGCTTCCAGGCCTGGACCAGCGGCTGATCCTGCGGCACTAGCGACTGCAGCTGTGTTTCCTTGATGACTTGGCAGTGACAGGACAGCATTTTTACAGACTGACAAATGGGCGTTACTCCTGTCCAGATAGGGAACTCCTTAGCAAATCCATCATGCTTTCAGAAATCAATCCACACAAACCTAACAACAACAATAACAATAATAATAACAACAACAAAAACAATAAAATTAATAACAATAATGATGTTGGTTATTTTCCTTGATTATTTGAATCTAATTATGGGCTCACTGGTCAGCTCTGTAACTTCACATCTCAAGGATTCATTTCCCACCAAAAGGTGTGACTAAGTGGGTTAGGATGTTGTACTAGTGATCAGAAGGTTACAGGTTCAAATACCAGGGTTGGCAGAACAATGTCACTGTTTTGCCCCTGAGCAAGACCCTTAACCCCCCCACCCCCAATTGCTCCCTGGGGCTGGCTGCTTTCTCAAAAATGTCCATCAACTTGGATAAAAGCTTCTGCTAAATAAATGCAATGTTTCTCCTTCAGTTTGACAAAATGTGGATTAAGTGAACTGGCGTCTCTGGATCACCGCTGGTGAGAAAGCATTTGCGTGAGGATATGTCTGCTTTCTGGGCTGGGCTCCAGGTTCACTACACTTCTCAAAAGCAGATGGACTGATAGGTAACTTTAATTAAATTTGAAATAAAACGCAACAAAAAAACAATCAGTCCGACTCACATAATTATCTCCCAGCCAGCAAAGGTAAATTGTTGACAGTGTGAAAGCATATGAAAATATCTACAGAATGAGAGCAGAAGCAGACATATTTACTTTCATCTTGGAGGAGAGCCCCGGGTCATGGAGCAGGTTTAACGGCGTTGCCATGCAGGGGATGAGGAGAACACAAGCTTGTGAATCAGAGGCCCACTCTTCACAACATTCCCGAAGGGAGGCATTTCCGCCCCTCTATCTCCCCGGAAAGCCGCATACCCAAATGTTGATTTTGTGAATGACTGGGCACAGGCAGGGAGTGATGTTTATGTTGGTGCGGGGCTCTGATTCCCACTTGGCTCGATGTGCAAAACGGGGGACTGGAACCAGTCAATCTGCCACCAGATTCCTAGCCTGTATCAGAGAATCCGAGCCACGCTGTTAATCCCACAGAAATCTGCTTTCTTGTTTTTTGTTTTTCTCGTTTTTTCATTAAAAAGGCTTCCCTCACGACACATCTGCTTCAGTGACATGTGAAAACTTACTTGCAGTGCTTCGATGAGGAGACAGCCAAGGCGGGGCGACAGGGCCAGCTGTAAACCACCGAAACAGAACAGAAAGCCGAGTCCAGATTCCACACTGCGGTGAATAAGGTTAAATGAGGTAAAAAATATATTGTCTATGAACTAGACTCCAGCGGGGACAGGCTCTGCTAGAGTTGTACACTTGTACTGCTTTGTAACTCTCATTTATGAGCTCGCTGACAGACTGAGGCTTGCGAAATCTCCCTTTTCTGCAGCATCTGAGGCTTTTTTGACATCATGCTTCCATACTGTGAAATCCGCCTGGTCCGCCGACAGCTGCGGGAACCATTACGCTCCGAGAGTCCTCTGAGCCGGGTGGGTCACATAAAACACCATTGCTCCGTGTCTTATGGAACCCTGTGCTACAGCATAACATGGAAACCTTACATACAAGACAATACACCTCCTCCTGCAGCTATTCAGTCTGAGCTTTAATGCATGGAAGAACAATCCTTTTCGCAAACTGTAAAGAGCCGCCTTTAAAGCCTCAAGCCCTCCACATTGTCTAACGAGACATATAATTACCCGCTAAGAGCCCGGAGGTTAATTAACACTTATCTGATTAAGTGTTTATAATGTCATGTCTCAGTCACAGAGCTGAAAGTGCTCATAGGAATCTCAACCATCATGGTCAATAACATGATTAATAACCTTATTTTATGGGTAACACTAAGTGCCATTACTGTATATGAAGCTGAAAGCAACCAATACTTTCATACTGAGTGACTGAACATTATATTAAGTGAAATCATTTAATTTAAATTAAGTTCTTACTTAATTAAACTGAGTCAGCTGGGAGCCTATAATCTGTGTAGAATATCATGTGTACATACTTGTAAATAGTCTTGAATTGTCTTGCATGTTACATGTTTTGCCAGGGCATACCCAGCAAGACAAATTCCTTGTATGTTTAACATACTTGGGAAAGTAACAATCTTTCTGATTCTGATGTGAAAATTAATTAATTTTCTTAAACATTTTTTCTGTTGCTCACATTCACCTGCTCCCAAACTGGACACAACCAACCAAAACACACAAAAAGCAAAAATGCAGACTGGATGTTAATTTACTTGAGGAAAACTGGCATTTTAAGCTCATTCTATCATCTGTCATAAAGCTGCTGTTCACACTAAACATACCAGAGTATCAGAGTGACTTCTGGCTTGACTGTATCTTTACAGGTAATTAATGACGGCCTGAGTCACAGGAAAACCCCACAGGAAAAACAAAACTCAGAGGCCATTGTTCTGAGAGTAACTTAAAACACGCAGGGCCGGCCCAGCCCCCGGCAGGTCTGAGGGCTGCGAGCTTGATTGAGGAGGGGGGCGCTTTGAGAATGCAAAGGTGAACAGCAAACAGGCTATATTTATCCAGGAAGGTCCCAAAAAAATGAGCTTTCTTATTACCAGTAAGAACATAGGGGTGGATGGAGGGGGGTCTTTACCCACAAGCTTTAATTAAAGTTCTTCCGTACGCCATGAACCGATAACGAGGCAATACAGCGCTAACAATATGAGTCTTGTTTTCAGCTCTTACTCCGCTACGCTAATTTAGCAGCTCACACCGCCAGTGATCCTGACATCAGAGACGCTATGCAAGACATGTGAACTCTGGGAAAAACGGGACAAATGAAAATGCACATTTTGTACTAACACAGTAAGGGTAATTTCTTTTTCATCTTTTTCATTTATGGCTGTTATATGAGTAGGACACATGAGCATGAACATTGTATAGAGAAGCAGGCTGCAGCTGGAAGCTAGCTAATGACTTCACAGCCAGGAGTGAAGCTACTGGGCAGACTAAAGGCTGATTTAAACTTCTGTATAGAATCTACGGCATTGGTTTGGCGTAGGTATGGCACAGGTACAGCGTAGCCTGATGCGCATCTCCCCAAAAATGTAACTACACGCCACGGTGACGCAGACCATGCACAAGTATTAATGCTCCCCATGGTATAGGCCAAGGTGCAAGCTCTGCGCAGGCTCGATGCAGGAATATAAATCAGCCTTTACGCTAAGCTGGCTGCTGAACATGCGCTGTTGAGAATTCCTGCTCACTAACGCCCTGTGCGTACCGCCTGCACACCGTCTCAGAGCTTCAGGATGTTAAAGACTCTGCTAGGCCCACTGCTTGAAATTTGCTATTTGTCTTTTGATTGCGTTATGCCTGCACCGAATTACGGAATGAATCACTCCTCTGTAAAGCGATGTAAATCATATTAAGTACATTTTCCTGTCGCATTTTTAGGTGGAACGCCATGTCTGAGATAAACTGCTGGTTTGCCAGAAGTGACTATATATGACTTGTGATTATTTTACGACGCGGTAACAAATTCATTCAGATGAAACATAGTACTATCAGTTGTACCAGTCGACATGATTGAAAAGGCTGTCTTATTAGCTAATGGCCTCCAGACAGAAATACTGAAGCCAGATTTATCAAACAGATTCCCATTTGCACTGTTGTCTGTGTCCAGCCTCTTGTTCCCGCCAACGGTACCCAGAAACGCTGCTGTGCGGCTGGCCAGGCCTTAAAATCCCGCTCCTGTTTCTTCAGTGCGAATGAGCCCTGGAAAGGCACGCAGGACGCTCGATGAAAATAATCACACCAAGTTTCATGCCAAGCCACTTCGTAGGATGAAGCTGATCAATGCTTGAGGCTTTGGGGCAGTTTCACTAATTTTTATGCTCATGTACATTGCAGATGGAGGCCCAATGATTCATGCAACCTTTAACGTGCGCCAAAACTAGCACGGATTTTGGCATCTGTGCCCTGGAGGAATCCTTCACTGGTTTTTATTTTTTTTTGATTTCCGGAAAAAATCCAAAGGTACTTCTGCGGTTAACATAGCGAGGTGTGCATGTATCTCAGATTCCAGTTATCAGCATGCAGTTTGAGATGATGGCACTGCTTTTTTATCGTCAATATTCTCTAGAATCAGAGTATGACCATGAACTTACAAGGGCTGGGACCCACAGAAGGTGCCGAGCCCTGCCAGAGCTTTCTGCATTTCCCCATGATTCTGGGACAATCTACTTTGTTACTGAGAACAAATCCCATCTGTACAAGGGGCCAATTCTCCGCTGCTTACAAGATTTGAAGAACATCACTTTCCTGCCCCTGCAGCTCTAAACTCTGTGTATTCTCCACATGTTTGATCCCCCCCGGGATTCCCTGCTTGTCACAAGCTCTTCTCCATAAACCCTTCAAGAGCGACGCAGATTTAGACATTTCAGCATGTCCAGACAGCCGAGCGTCAGGGGAGTTCACATAAAGTGTTTCCTATATTCATAAAATGAACCCTTTTCCTATTTTCCGATTCAAAATATTGGTGTACATATCTTGTTGTTTTACTTTCTTATTATCAGCCAAGGTATGAAAATGAAAAAAACACAGGAGCATACTGAATGGCAGCTTTTCATTTACACTAAAAAAACATCATGGCCCAGGAAGTCACCTAGCGTTTCCCAGCGAGACAAAGACATGCCTCCCTCCCTGGGCCAGGGTCCTTGGCGTGTCGTTAAGTGTCCCAGGAGTAAGTGGACAGTAATGAGGACAGGCAGCACTGGCTGAAGCTGCCCGCTTTGGACATGCCGGCTGCTGATACATCTGCCTTTGATTAAGAAGCTAAGCTGTTCAATGCAGTAGCCGGCCACGGTTTCAGGGGACGGCACGTCCCGGGATGTTCATTCCAGTGTTCCAGAGAATTCCCACGGATTTTACCCAAGACAAATGCAGATGAATCGCTTAGGCACACTGCACATTCATAGATCGTCCATCCATTCACTGTACGACCCACCATGCAATACTATTCATTTATGAGTCGTTACTGCGGAATTCCATGCAATAGTTCCTCTGACATTCTTTGGACTGTTACTGTTTATTGTTGTACATGGAGCGATGGCAGACGGATGACAGAGGAGGCAGGATCACTGGCCTACACCGGCCTAACTGTGCAGACGTAAAGCCCAATGTGCCCAAAATGGCAGCTGGGTGCCGTGAACGTCTGTGAGAGACAGCGAAACCCAGAGCCCTGCAGGTGTGCTCAGGTACCACAAGGCATGTTCAACCATATGGGAGCCACAGCCAGAGGCCAGAGAGTGTGGCCTGATTAACTTAGAGAGCATGGTCTGTGTCAGCCATACACACACAGCGATGTCCTGGCCTGAATTCCCAACTGCAGCTGCTCTGCCAATCAAGCCTCCTAGACCAACGTCCCTATTCATGAGCCTCTGTCTGCCTCTCAGATTTAAGTTCTGACTTTTCACAATGGAAATTTCTAGAAGCAAAGATGGTACTAAACTAACGAGAGTGAAAGAACTGGGGAAAACCTAAGCAGGCAGAGAGAGCCATCAACAACATTAGGGACAAATCGGGACACCTTAAACTTTTGATAACCCTCATGTGGGGAACTTCTTAATCAGTACAGTGAGAAGCCAGCCGTCTTGCCCCTGTGGTATGTGCAGATCCACTCCCACAGAGGAACCGCAAAGTTTGCTGAGAAGCAAGCGGGCCCCACAGTCAACGTCTGCCTTATTCATGCCCTGTAGCAATAAAGAGGGTTTCAAATGTCCTGCCCATGTCATCTGGACGCATGCAAGCATACTATATATACACACAGACACAGATATACATATATTTATACTACATACATATGTGTGTGTGTGTGTGCGCGAGAGAGAGAGAGAGAGAGAGAGAGAGAGAGAGATCAGATAACGTGTTTCTGTCTTAAGCATTTATCGAGTGTCAGATTCGTGAGCAGCTGACAATCCTGCTTTAAATCTTGCTTTAAGTTTACGCTGCCTCCCGTGGACATTCAATAACTGTCTGTGTCTGAACTGCTTTACTCCATACCCTTCCACGTCCATATCAAACCCAATCTGCCATGCATTTTCACGCATATACCGGCACAAACCTCGCATCTTGGAATCATCCTCATGCCTCTCTGTCATATATCTTAATTGATTTGCTTCGGGTAAATTCATGTAACAACTATTACACTGTAACAACTATTCACGTGTGTTAAATCGTAACGGCGGCTTCGCACGCACGCACGCGCACACACGCATACTCAACCATCTCTTAATTCGTGCACGTCTAACAAATATAAAATTATCAATGTGAAGTTGAACAGTTACTGCGCAGGGATGTGCGGCGTCGGCCACGTTTATCAGTGATCATCAGGGATCATTCAGCTGCCATGCAGCAACTATGCATGTAAAAGAAGCGTTTGAAGTGGCTCGCCAAGGAAACTAACAGCATGCATTACATTTCACAAAATACACAAACAGTATGCGTCAATTACACCATTTCAAACAATACAATCCAAATAATAACCTTTTCACTGAGTTTGACGATCTGATCTATTTTTCCTTCATCTTGCAAAAGATCCCGCAGTTCACTGGTGTTCAGGATCCTAAACCCATCTGGGTTGGAGTTCGGGTCCCGTTTGTGAGACATTGCGGTCCGCTTCAGATTGCTCGGTTCACGGCCCGGTTAGGTATCATTCCGAAAGCGTTGGGAAGCGCTCGGGGAGAGCCGTGTAGGAGCGGACCGCCGAGTGAGAACGGCACGCTGCTGCTGGCGGAGACAATGCGAGTGGCCGTGACACACTGCGTTCATGTGCGTGCTGTACCGCCAGCGACCACGAGGGGGCGTGAACGTAAGGGCATTACACTGAATGTTAGGCACTCCACATAACCACGTTAATTTTTCATCTTGACAAGTGGTCCGTGATTTGAATTCTAATTTAACACATGATACCGGAAAGTACGCATAAAGAAACGCGTTACTTAAATAATAAGAACGAGTCTACTTAAATGCACGTCATTGTTGTCAAATATTACAGACATATACTTTTAGTGAGTTGCTTTGCTCAACACCAATCTGAAATCTTAAATATTTTAGTTAAGTTTCACACCTAAGGAATTGACCGTTTTGATAGTAAAACTACACTTCCCAAAGACGCCACAAAAGACAACTCCGTCCTCTGAGCTGATTGAAGGGAAGAAACGTATGTAAGTAAAGCGCGATTCTATTGGTGCTTCGCTGTTAGTCGTCATTCTACTAATAGAGGGGTTACACGGAAAATGGCGGCGTTCACTGGCGAGACATGGAGGAACGAGCTGTCTAGGCACGGGATTTTCACCAAATTGCGCGACAAGCTTAATGCGGAGCCTCAGGCCGGCGGCATGAGATGTGCCAAAAACCTGACGTTTTGCCTGGACGGGGATTTTTTTGTGTGGGACGACGTAGACAGTGTGTTTTACACCACAAACCTGAGGCGACTGAACGCGGAGAGCGCGGATGGCGCGAGGCACCAGGTTCGCGCGCCGGTTTCTTAGAGACACACTGCCGCAGAGAAACACGCTTCCTTTCCCACTAGCTCTGCTTTTTAGGCGTCCCGATTCTGTTGTTTTTTTGTCCTAAATTACCCTACATTTGTTTACGACGCGTTTATATCAGCAGTTTGCGTAGCTTGTGCAGTTTGTGCATGTCTCAGGTGGATTCAGCCTCAGATAGATGGCTTAGAAGTGCAACGTAAATTAGAACCAACCAGGAGACCTCTGTGCTTTGGGGGGTAATGGTGGTCTCCCTTTGTTGCGGGCCCTTACCTGCAGGAGCCACCAGAATGGCCCGAATCCTGGTGGGCCACGACGGTTATGAGTTTAATTCACAGCCTGTCACGCTTGACCCGCCTTTACCTTTGTTTCTTTAAACCAGGGGCAGCCCTTTTACTCATTATTTAGGAGTCCCTGTTATTCCGTTTTCCAAAGCGTGTCCAAAGTACTATCCTTGGATTTACTGGTGAAGCCTATAGTTAAATTGGCAATTGGTAGAAATGGCAGAGAAAAATTAAAGGTTAATGATATGCTGTTGACATCAACACTGGGTTGTTATATGAGCTGTCCCAGTGAGGACTGTTTGGGAGGTAATATAACTGATAAACAGCATTGCTATTTCTCTTTTCCGAATCTGAAACAAATCGTGAAAGACAGAATTATGCAGTAGACTGCCACGTTCTACAGATCTTGTAGGTCTGATTACTGAAATGATGGGGTCTTCACTTGGCTGAGCCAATCATGGGTTGCAAATGCACAGGCCTCTATTCCTCTCTCCCATCAGACTCTGCTGTGCATCAACCCGCCCCGGTTTGATGTGTGTGAGGTGATACTCAGCCCCACTCAGTACCATGTCGCCCTTATTGGCCGCCGTGGGGCCACAGTCCTGGAGCTGCCCCAGCGATGGGGCAAGAAGTCTGAGTTCGAGGGGGGATGCAGCAAAATCAACTGCAAGTGAGTAACTTCTCCTGGTGCTTTACTTGTCATACTCCTGTTAATGGTCACATGGCTCATTGACTTGTGATTGGCTCTACACTTATAACACTCACTTTAATGGACTCATTGACTGGATATTTATTAGAGATGGCATAATATTTTTTCTTGTCCGATACGATTCTGAGTGCAACGCTTGTTAGAAATGATTTTTTTCCTGAAGATAGCCACCAGAGATATGGCGAGAGCTGGAGGAGGCACGAAATTCGACAGAGGTGGCTGCCTTGTAATTCTCTGTGCATGGAAAAACCCAGGGAATAAACTAGGAATAAATCAATGACTACAGAAGTTGTGTAAAGATGTTTTTATGACATCAGCAAATACCTTATTGCTGAATTAATGCTATGTTGTGCTGCCATGTTGGTAGGATTCTGCTTCAGAAGATTCTGAGATGGGTCTCATACACAAATTTTAAAAAATTCTGATTTTTTTTTTTTGTGGATTAAATCTGTGTTGTGTAGACTCCCCTGGGGCCTGTATCGCAAAGCAGTTTCTTGCTTATTCGATTAACTTTTAAAGTATTTAAGCCTGGATCCAGGCTAAAGCATAGGGGAGATCATGTGCTTGCTCCAACTTTGGAATGAGTTGCCTCTGCATATTCATCTGGCCCCAACATTAACTGTTTAAAACCCACCTTAAAACTCACTTTTATTATTTGGTTTTTATCTTAGTATATGAGTTTTGTCTTTATTTGTACAGTACTTGGGTTTTATGTTATTTTGATTGTACAGCACTTTGTTCAACTGCTGTTGTGTGAAATGTGCTTTATAAATAAATGAAACTTAAGCTAGTCTGGGCTAAGTGTAAGTGACCGAAGATAAAATCCATTTAAACTGCGGTACCTTAAATCCAACATGTTATCTGGCTAAACAAGAAATCCGGCTATATGATACAGGTGTCCCATTAACAGGCTGCATGAGATGGGATTTTGCTGCTCCACATTCAAAGGCTTAATTCCAAGAAACAGTTTGGCTTTCTGAAGCATGATAAAGATTTTTGTCATGCTGTTACCCTGTCAAAAACTAGCTTGTTTCTGTTATTACGGTTCTAAGAGAGCCAAAGGTCACAGTGGATCAAAGTGAAGTTTAGTGCACACTTCCCCAGGAGGCGTTTCAGACACGCTGCTGCTTACAGGAAGCACCTGTGATCCGTGCAGCTTTCCTCCCTCGGGATGCGAAGTTTAGTTAACTCCCACGCTGAGCCAAAGGAAGGCATCCCTCCTCTGCTCTATTGTCCCTCTTTTGGCCACCTAGCTGAACTCAGCCTGCCCCACGTGACCACCATGTTTCCTTCCCAGAACCATCCCTGTGGCCGAGCGCTTCTTCACCAGCTCCAACTCCGTCACACTCCAGCAGGCTGCCTGGTACCCCAGTGAGACGGAGGAACCCCATTTGGTGCTGCTGACATCTGACAACACCCTCAGGTGAAGACAGAGGGTGCCATTATGATGCCATCTCCAGCTTACTCAGCTGATTATCTACCTGTGGCTGGCGCCCCAGTTTCCCCATACCTAATGGCCTCACAACCATAAGACTGCATGTTTACCCCTCAGGCCATGCCTTGGAGTGGGGTGAATCCTCAGATTGGGGGGGGGTCACCCTCTGTGCAATACTCAGTGATCTTGCTGTGTTTGTGTGTTTATCTGGCAGATTCTACAGCCTGAAAGAGCCTCAGAGCCCAGCACAGGTGCTGCCTGTGTCACAGTCTGACGAGGAGGGGGCCGTTCATACCAGGGGGTAAGCCTACTTTGTATTTGTATTATTATTATTATTATTATTATTATTATTATTAATAATTCTTCCCCCTCAGGGAACCTGCTGCCTGGTCAGGCAGTGTATGCTGTGACAGGAGATGGCTTTACAGTGGAATAATTAACGAATCGAGATTTATCTATAGATATAAATTCATATACATGCAGTAGGGCTGGGCGATATGGCAAAATATCTTCATAATTTTTTCATATCAGTGGATATCAATTATTCCAATATGTTTTTATTTTAGGATCCATTTTTGCTTAAAATTCCCCTAGGATTCCTCTTAAGCAGATTAATAACATGAAAATGACTCAGTTGAATGGACTGTAAACTAACAATTTTTTATTTTAATAAATAAATCATACAAAAACTATTTTGACTTATGCTGTAATGCTAGAAAATGTTGACAGTTTGGTTTGTTGCTGGGTTTTTGCTCTGCTTGTTCCAGAGGATGGTGTTGACATTGCTGTTACTTGCCGTCTATCCCGTAATGAAAATTAAAATACTGCATTCTGTTTCAATATGATACACGATATGTCCCGTATTTCTACAGGATGAAAATGGAAACCCTAATTGCTGGTGTCTTTGCGCTTGTATTCTGTAGGTTCTACTGGAGGGCAGTACTTCAAGTGGTGAAATAAGTTAGGGGTATTTCCAGTTTTAGTTGGCACATGTTTCTGGGAGAGTTTACAGTATACAGCACCAGTCTGCTGCATATTGGACTTCAATTGCAAAAATGTCGGCAACACCACCTACTTCTTACTTTATCTGCAAAATCTCCTTTTTAAAAGGACGTTGTGGCTGCTGAGCTATCATTTTCTTCACCGACATTTGAAGCTTTCTCTGATGGAGTGCTTATCTCTTCCATGATATTACCATTCAGTACCATGTGCTGTGCTCTGCTAACTCAGTCAACCTCAATCTGCATTTGTTGGGCATAGGTCGTCCTTTCTTAAAAGACTACCATTTGATTGGTTGTAATTGCGTTCATTTCTGTGATATGATAGGCTTATGTGCAGCCATATTCCTTATCAATAGTTGATCAAAGTTTCTCTTTCTTATTGTTTATATTTTATTTGGCAATAATTCGATTTATCTTTTATATTACTCAGCTGTAACATGCAGTGTGTGGCTCAGCTGGTTAGCATGCTGTGCCTGTGGATGGAAGGTTGTCTGTTCAAATCCAAGGGCTGGCAGAGTGATATCACTGTTGGGCCCCTGATTTAGGCCCTTAACCCCCAGTTGCTACAGGGACTGGTTGACCCTGCTTTCTCAGAAATCTGCATTGTGTTGGGTAAAAGGGTCTGTTGACATAAATGTAAAATGTCATGCAATTACTCCCCCCCTCCCCTGTTTTAAGAGAGGTATGTGACTGACTTTTTTTATTGAGTCGAGGCCTTGTAAAGCATGATGGGACTCTCTCGCCTGCAGCCGATCCTATGCTGCCTCTCTCGGGGAAATTGCTGTGGCATTCACCTTCGGCCCACCAGTGACCACGGCTCCGCGGCGGCCTGTCTCCCACCTTGCCAGGGAGGAGCTGCCCGCATACCCACTCTACATCCTGTATGAGAACGGCGAGACCTACTTGAGCTACGTCAGCCTGGCACACAGGTAATATCGTGCTAGACACCGGATAGCTGGGCAGACTGGAGCCCCACCAGGTAGTGTCCCATGTCATATGACTATGTCGCCGCCCTCTAGCGGCAGCAGTCTGCGAAAGCCTGGGGGCCCCCTGCCCATGTACCCGGCGGCCGAGGACAACTACGGCTATGACGCTTGCGCCGTAGTCTGCCTGCCCTGCGTGCCCAACGTCCTGGTCATCGCCACAGAGTCAGGCACCCTGTACCACTGTATCGTGCTGGAGGCTGAGGACGAGGACGAGCATGCAGTGAGTGCTGCAGGCCAGGGTGAAGCCCAGCGATGGGCACGGGGCCTGGAGGCCGTGCCCTCGCTCTACGTGTTCGAGTGTGTAGAGTTGGAACTCACTCTCAAGTTGGCCACCGGGGAGGAGGAGGAGCCAGTGGAGTCGGATTTCACTTGCCCAATCAGGCTGCACCAAGGTAAGAACCATGCCCCCCTTTACCCTGGAAGCCTATGTTTGTGTATTACCTGGATTGGCCACTAGGCTGTTTAGACTGAGCGCTTTTCCACCGCACCAGGTACCATACTGTTGGTACTTCCCTTTTTCCTTTGACTTCCGGTCAGGCTTCAGTACCTAAAGTGCCACACCACATGGGGTATGTTTTTGGTACTTTGTGGTAGGACTTGAAATGCTTTCTTTGATTGCAGATAGCTTCACAATACAACTGTCATCTTGAAAAAAATTGTGAACTCAAAAAATGATAAAGTAAAACAAAATAAAAGTAATGATGGATGAGTGGACCAGTGAGGAGACCCAAGCATAAATTATCTGGTTGGAAGAACATACAGTAAGATCAGGATTCAATTCAGTTCAATTCAATTTTATTTGTATAGTGCATTTTCACAACATTACATTGTTTCAAAGTGCTTTACATTATCCCTGCTCAAAGCCAGAGATGACAGTGGCAAGGAAAACCTCCCTAGTAGGACGAAACCTTGGGAGGAACCAGATTCAAAGGGGGAGCCCAACCTCCAGGGGGCGGCAGAGGAAGTCAAATGAGCAAGATGGAAAAATCATGTCCAAATTTTAAACTTTGAATCTGACTGTGGAGGGCAGGCAAGTGATGGCAGGCTGGTGCTACTTCTGATGGTGGTATGACCAGTGGTACAGCAGCAGGGCAGACAGGAGAGACGTCACGGCAAGAAGGGTGGGCAGGTCGGAAGAACGTCACAGGTAGTAGAGGCGACACAGGCAGCAGGGTAGGCAGAAAAATCAAGATTTTTTTTTTGGGGGGGGTTCCGATGGCAGGATGGCATTACAAGAAATGAAGTATTTTGTATAATATACTAGGAAGGCACTGTACTGGAAAATTTTCAGATATCGCAATGTGGTTTTGTTCTAATAAATATAGGGGTATTTATAAAGCAAAAGGTTCAACATAAATTTCCCACAGACCCATCTAGGAGTAATTTAGACGACAAGGACGATTATGATTGTCTTGGAGAACACGTGGAAAATCAGCTGAGGTAAACTTTAAACTGATTTTTAAACATTTTAGATTATCATTAAAACTGCTAAACCTGCAAAGTTTTTTGTTTTTTTTTTTTAACCAATGACCGAGTAAAACCTGTTTGAAAAAGCCTGATCTTAATCTAGCTGACTAGCGATGTAAGAAGTACATGTGCATAACATGTTATTAATATTGCACATCGTCCAGCCTTATAAAGTACGATAGCCATTTTCTCGATTCAGTACAAAACTCCCCACCTCACGTTGTGATGTTATTCAGCACCGGTACCAGTTTTTAGGCCAGTGGTAAACCAACACCTTGAAGTACCATACTTTACTTTCTTGAAGCATCAAAAGTACAGTACCTGGTGCAGTGGAAAAGTGCCCTAAGAGGGACTGTACAGTTTCCAATCCAGAGTTTTAGTGCCTCTGGTCATATGACGTACAGTGTTAAGCTTATTGGTGAAAAGTTAATACAACCTCTGCAGGGAGAAAATGACATATTGAAATTTTAATTACTGCTGTTTTGCTGAATTTAACAAAATGGGGGGGATATAAAATGTGGAACTTTGCACCCAAAGAAATATTCCTAGGTCATCTTGCATGCACTGCATGTTTGAAGTCCACCCACAGATTAAAAAAAATATTCAAATCTGGAGACCGTGAAGGCTGTCCTTAATCTCTTAATGTCTTGATGCAGCTCATGGTTGATTTTGACTTATTTTTGAATTATTGTGTAATATCCAGCTTCTCTCAGCTTCATTTTCTTAACTGACTCTGGGATATTAGTATCCAGGTAGAGTAGAGACATCGTTCCCCCCACCAATGCAGTGTTTCTTGCAGCACTGCCTGTCACATAGTTCCAAAGAATAACAGGTCCACCCCATGCTTAACAGTTGGAAAAGTCTTCAGAGGTTTCTCCTTTTTGGTGATTTGTAGCTGGTATCCAAAAAGCCTCTGGTTTATCTCAGGCTTGTGCTGCATTCTTCAGGCCTTGACTTTCATAATGAGATTGTAGGTTAGGATGCAAGATGTTTGCATGCAAATTGCACTGTAGCTTGGTGCAGCATTGCTCCTGCGTCAGTAAACCCTGCAGCCAGACCTTTGCAGTGACATGGTGGCTTTGCTTTGCAAACCTTACTAGTCTACAAGCAGTCCTTGCTGAGCTTCTTAGTCTTGCAGATCTAGACTTCACTTTTGACCCTTCCCCTTAAAGGTGCATTTCTTAATAGCAGTTAATAACAAGGTGGAAACCACAATCCAGGAAGCCTTTGGATATCTATCTTTACCCTTCCCCAGCTTTGTAAGAGTTTTGTAGGAGTAATACAAGAGGCTCGAAGGACTGACTTTATCAAGGGCGCAATTTCAACCAAGGGTGCCTAACCTTTTGTACGCATCAGTAAGTTTAGAGAAGTTGCGGCAGGTTAAGCAGAGGTGACTGCAATCTAATAGTTCTGCTGCTTTATTGAGCAGCCTGTTTGCCTTACAGTCCTGCATCTGACCATCAGACCTCATCTCTTCTGTTTACATCTCAAATCAGATGCTTTTGTTCTCTGTCTGGAATGCTGTCTGTGCAAAGGAATTTTCTTTCCTCATTAGTTCTGGCAACAGGAAAAGTTCTAACTATTGACTCAACGGAAGCTGGAGGTTGTTGCCAAAACTGTGCTTTGATAAGTTTAATGCAGGTCGTGAATAGGGCTGTCACGATCATGAAATTTTATTTAACGTTCATCCTACCATTTTATGGCAAAGTTTGTTGTCTATATTTATAGCAAACTAAGCCGGATAGCTTACTGGAATTAAGGTAGTCTGAGGTAAATATAAGCGAACTGTTGTAAAATTTGTTGCGAAATGTAATTCTGCACATGAGCATGCGCAGACGTGCGAGATACAAATGGGGCAGGTGGTATGGATCACTTCAGACGTGGAACGAGGTGATGTCATTAAGCGCCAGTCAAACATTACAGAAAGTGATGTGATAGACACATGCCAGTTTTGTGTCATCCAGCTATTTCTGCACAGATGAATGGAGACGATTCTAGCGAAAAATAATCGCAGTCAGCTCAGTTAATTGTGACAGGTCTAGTCATGAATATTTCCTTGTTGCAGTGAGATTTGTCTGTAATATGTGAGGGATTTACTTGTATAAATTACTGGCTGCATGATGAACATGCCGACCCACCTGACTGTCTGCCATCTCTTCTCCTGCAGATCCACTTTGCCAGTACAGGTACCACTGTACCCATGAGGCTGGCGTGCACAGTGTGGGCCTCACTTGGTTCAACAAGCTGCAGAAATTCCTCCAGTCTGGTGGGTACCCCCAACCCCTAACCTCTGGCCTGGTGGGCGCACCTAACCCCGACCCCTAACCTCCACCCTGGTGGGCACCCCTAATGTCCGGGCTTCTTCTCTTGCACAGACGAGGAGGATAAGGACAGTCTGCAGGAGCTGGCGGCTGAGCAGCGCTGTGTTGTGGAGCATGTCCTCTGCACGCGGCCCCTGAGCAGCAGGTGGGAGCTTGCACTGTGGTTGAGGCATCAGCTATCCAAATGTCTTCTAACCACTTATTGTAACAGTTATGTTGGGGTCATGTGTCGTTTTAACACAGGGTTTGTACAGACATGAAAATCCTCGGAAAATAATGGAATTAATTTTATAGTATGGAACACCATAATACTCAAAAATTAAATAAATATTGAAATGTAGAAACAGGTCTTCAAGGACTTCAGCCAACGATGGTCCTTAAATTTGCATGTTTTTGCGTACTCTTTAGGTCATTTGCAAGCAACTACACAGATTTCACAGCATGTTACACAATATTATTGACCCTTTCATATATTAGTAACGAGCTGATTTGGGTTCCTTACTAAACTCATAGAATACGATATGTTATGCTTGAATCTCTACCATAACACCACATTTGACATGATTTATGTCAGAACGTATGTCAGTGCAGAATGGGCGACTGTGTAGTAAACTGCATTGTGAATGCAACGCATCCTCTTCCCCTACAACACCAAAAAATTCATTTGAATCTGCTGGGAAGTTGGTTTAATATCAGTCTGTTGTGATTCCACGAGGAAACGTTGTCAGAGTGCACCTCATTAGGGCAGTGTGTGGCTCAGTGGGCTCAGCCTCTGTGCCTGTGATCGGAAGGTTGCCAGTTTGAGCATTTTTACTGTGTCTAGAAGGTTAAAAATGCCATGTGTGGATGTATAGAAGAGAGAAAATACCGTGTTGAGAGGTATTCGGTCTAGCGGTTTATACACCGACCGTGTTCTACAGAGGTAACAGATTTGACCGGGCCTCTTTCCTGTGTTTGTTCCGCTAATCTGCACATCCAACTACTGACCTCCCCCACATCCTCCATAGCTTTTCAAACTACTTCCTATATCTGCCTGGCCAAATAATGGATCGCTAACAAGCTGGGTCCCACTGTCCTCAAAGTGATTGCCAGAGTCCAGCATTATTATAAAAAGTGGCATTATGAAATAAAAAGCTGGTTCGGAAAACCGTCATTCAGAAATACATCGATGTGAAAAGTTTTTTATTGTGAAATCGAATTTGAATTAAGTGAAACATTTGCATTGTATTATGAAATGCAGTTCCTTTTATTGGTATGTTTAAAAATAGGACACATTTAATTATTGAAGTATTAATTTCTGTATTTATTGTTTGAGATTTATATATTCATTTAATTTTGAATATTATGGCGTTCCATATTCAAGACCTGGAAAAGTTATGGAAAATTTTAAAAAATCAGAAAGGTCTGGAAAAGTCATGGGATTTTTTAAAATGATGGGTGAATGTTTATTTAAAAAGACTAATATAGTGTAATACGATCTCTTGACTATACATTTCGTGTCTGTGCCAATTTTGATTATGAATGGCTGTTGGGGCAGAAAACGAGACGAAATGTCTCAGCACAGCATTTATTTTTCCCATTTAGACATGGTAAAAATGTCCATCTTTTGATGACATAAACATGCATGGTTAAAAAACCCATGTACACATGCATTTTTGTACAGCATCAACACACTACAAATGTGTGCATTAAAAGTATTTCAGTACTGATATACCTAATACTTTTCCATTCAAAGGCAAAAGGTTCAGTCTAATGCATTATATTGGTTATTGCATCGTGTCTCTTATGTTGTATTATTACCGTATGATAACATTTTGGCTTTTAGTCATAATCACTGAAATTTAAAATCTGTGAATTTCAACAAAGAGGTTAATTATTTTGTCTGATATGCTGAATTATATGTCTGACTTGGAACAAGTGAAGTAAAAGGCAACAATCTGTGTGAATTAAGTTGTGCTAAAAGACAAATTTGTGTGTGCCCTTATAATTACCCTGACGTGAAAAGCATGATATATGCATTAGAAATGTCACAAAAGTGAGAAAAAAATGTTAACTTGAAGTGTACCCAAAGCATTATAGAATGTGTGAAGTTGAAATATCAGACCCTGTAAAAAAAGAGACGTGTGTGTGTGTGTGTGTGTGTGTGTGTGTGTGTGTGTGTAGCCATGTATATATTGCATTTTGGGGACATTTTTTCAGTCTTGTGTAAGTCCTGTATTTTGTTTGGTAACTCATAGTTCAGGTAGGGGTTAAAGTTGTCATAGTTTGGATTAGGGTTATGCTCAAAGAAATTAATGGAGAGTACCCACAAAGATATAGATGTGGGGGGGGGGGGGTTCAGAATCATATAATTAAAGTGGTTTTATAGACCACTAAAGAGAATATGAAAGAAAATAAAAAATATATATAATGTTCACTTTAGTGTAAAATGTATAAAAACCATATGAAGTCCAAATATGACACTACAAGGAAAGATGTGTGTTTGCATTTGTGTGTGATGTTTTGAGATGCCACAGTGCATTTTGCATATAAACACTTCATGTGCTATCTGTGAAAAAGATCTGTTATTAGTACAAATTTAGATACAGAATGTGTAAAGACAGTGTCATTCATGTGGTTATTGGAAGGAACAAATTTGAATATAAAATAAACACCTTTGCAGAAAGTATAGAGGTTATTTATGGCTTATAATTCCAGTCAGATGTCAACAGTTGCTACATACCCAAGGACCTTCATTCCTACAGGGGTTGGACAATGAATCTGAAACATCTGGTTTTAGTCCACAATAATTAATTAGTATGGCGTAGGGTCTCCTTTTGCAGCCAATACAGTATCGGTTCATTTTGGGAATGACAGATATAAGTCCTGCACAGTGGCCAGAGGGATTCTGAGCCATTCGTCTTACAGACCAAAGGCCAGGTCACTATGTGATGTTGGTGGAGGAAAACACTCCTCCAAAACCCCCCAAAGTGGCTCAATAATATTGAGGTTTGGTGACTCTGCAGGCCATGGGAGATGTTCCACTTTACTTTCATGTTCATCAAACCACTCTGTCCCCAGTCTTGCTGTGCATATTGGTGCACCATCATCCTGATACACGGCACCACCTTCAGGGTACAATGTTTGAATCATTGAGTGAACATCGTTCTTCAGAATGGTTCAGTAGTCCTTAGCAGTGATGCGTTCATCTAAGACCAGTAGTGGGCCTAGGGAATGCTATAGTATTGCAGCCCAAACCATCACTGATTCACCCCTTTGCTGTACTTTGGGTATGCAACGGTGTGGGTGGTAAGCCATTTGGGGCTTCTCCACACTGTAACTTTCCCAGATCGGGGAAAGACAGCAAAGGTGGACTCATCAGAGAACTATACATGTTTCACATTGTCCACCGCCCAAGATTTGTGCTGCTGGCACCATTGATTTGCCATGTTTGGCATTGGCATAAGTGACTAAAGGTTTGGTTGTTGCAGCCTGACCATGAATATTGACCCTGTGGAGCTTCTGACAAACAGTTTTGGTGGAAACAGGAGAGTGGAGTTGCACATTTAATTCTGCAGTGAGTTGGGCAGCTGTGATTTTATGTTTTTTGGAAATTATCTGGGTTAGTGCCCAGACGTGCCTTTCAGACGGCTTCTTCTTGTGTCCACAGTTACTCCTGTTGGATGTGGTCCGTCCTTCGTGGTGGCATGCCGACATTACCCCGGATACCGTGGCTCTCGATACACCACAAAGACTTGTTGTCCTGGTCTCAGATGCACCAGCAAAATACGCACCAACAATTTGTCCTCTTTTGAACTCTGATGTCTCCCATTATGTTGTGTGGATTGCAATATTATACAGCTGTGCTATTGCTCTGCTAATTCAACCTTCACACTTTGCACATTCCATTGGTAAGAGCAATTGGCTAAGATTGGCCACCAGCCTGCGCATATATAGGCGTGAAACCTCAAACGGTACATTTGCCGGTATTTGTTTCATTGCCCAACTCCTGTACATGGTTACATGCAAAGTACATTGTGGCATTATTTGGCTTTTTGATAATGTCTGATATTGTAACTTTACACATTCTATAACATGTTGGGTATACTTCAAGTTAACGTTTTTTCTTTCTTTGCGACACATATATCACGGCACATTGTCACATTAGGGCAGGGGTGGCCAATCTTATCCACAAAGGGCCGGTGTGTATGCAGGTTTTTGAGATAACCTTTAGGTCAGCTGTTCAAACCAAGGTGTGAGGACTCTTCAGCCAATCAGCCCTCTAATTAGTAATCTAATTAGGGAGGGGAAGCGAAAACCTGCATACACACCGGCCCTTTGTGGATAAGATTGGCCACCCCTGCATTAGGGTAATTTTAACGCCATATATACATTTCTTTTAGCGCTACATTATTGTTGTTTCTTGTTTTCGCAAATGTAAGGAGTAAATTAATGACTAACTGGTGATCGCTAGAACATAGTGTGGTTAATAGTTGTCCTATTGAACAGAATAGAATAGAATTGAATAGCGATCGTTTATTAATGCCCGTGGGGATATTTAGTGTGTCTGAACAAGAGAGAAAAGCAAAAGTATCTCAAAATTATGTACAATGAAAGGTACATCCCTATCCAAAGGATAAATGTAAGATTATAACAGCTGGTTCCACTACACAAGGTATATGTTTATACTGGTGTCATGGAATGATGATCATATAATTGGGTCACTTTTCCTGAGTCGGTGGAACGAAAAAACTCTGAACTGATTCTTGGAAATTTAGGTTTAAGTCATGAAAAGGTCAGCTTTCTGTTTCCTGCACCTCAGGCGAGCTGTCAGTCTGTGGGTCCAGATGCTCGTTTTCTCTCATCCTCATTAACCAGCCTGCTCCTGCCATAGGGTAGCATCCTACATGAAGAGGAAGCATGTCTATCACTTGAGCTCACAGTGCTAGTAATGTCTGGCTTGGGAATCCTGAGTCTGTGTAACTCACATTAACATGCTGTATGTACCCTGTCCCCCAGCCTGTCGGCCCCGATCCGGGGCTTTTGGATCGTGTCAGACCTGTCCCTGGGGGCTACCATGATCTGCATCACCAGTGCCTACGAGTGCCTGCTGCTGCCACTGCTGTAAGCTACCTGTCCCAGGGAAGCACCCTCTTGAGAAGGTCGTGCCTTAGTGGCTGTAATCTCTGGTTTTCATTTACCTTAATAGGAGTTCCATCCGGCCCCCTTCCCCTCCCCTGCTCTGCTCACACCCCGGGCCGGCCCCAGGAAGCTCTCCTTTGCGCGGGTTGGGCAGCGACTCCTTCGAGCAGCACGTCCGCAACATTCTGGCACGAAGTTCAACAAATCCCCTTCTTCTCAGGTAAACCTGGGAGGGCGTTGATTCACAATGGTGTCCCTGTCACTTGGGGTCAGCTATGATGTGTGCAAAACTGTGCTAGGTCTGACATATGACACTTTAAAGACCTAGGCTGGTGGGTGATTGTCAAAGCATATTCAGCCAGTCAAAACAGAGTCCGGTTGGCTCACAGCCCCAGGTCCACAGTCATGCCGTAACCCCCAGGCTGCGTTTCAGGTCCGGGGACAAGGAGACATCCTCTCCGCTGCCTCCAGAGTGCCTGCAGTTACTGAGCAGGGCCACACAGGTATTCCGGGAGGAATACATCCTCAAGCAGGATATGGCACGGGAGGAGATGCAGAGAAGGTACGGAGCCTGTCATGTGACTGAGGCCACGAAGATCGGTGTTTTAGACTGATATCTACTGCCGCGTCCTAATGGTCCATCTCACGCTTGATCGCCCCCCAGAGTGAAGCTGCTGAATGAGCAGAAGAAGAAGCAGCTGGCAGATTTGGCATTATGCCGAGAGGAGAGGTAATCAGCATGGTGGCCTGTGGCCCCACGCCCACGGCATTCTGAAGGTGACGCTGCTCATGCGTATCAACGGCATTTGTCACTGTGCCTGTGACCACTTGTTCACTGGTTCGAATCCCAGTCTCATAATAATGGTGATAATGCTGATTTTACTTGATTGTTTGATTTTACTTATGGGCAGAATGACTCACTGGTTAGCCCTGTAGCTTCAGTTAAGGTTTTTCAACCCAAGTGTGTGGTTCAGTGGTTTCAGCCTGTGTCTATAATCAGATGCGGTTATTGTTGGGCCCCAGAGCAAGGCCTTTAACTCCCAGTTTGTCCAGACTTTGGCTGACCCTGCTCTCAGATGTATGTGGCATTAGATAAAGTGCCTGGATATTTTTTAAATAAGTAAAACCGAGCACTTCTTGTTTCCTGGCTTTTTAGCTGTGTAACAGAGCAGATTGTCAGAAAGGAACCAACTGGTTTATTTATAACCTTCAAAAAAATAATTTCCT
Source organism: Mormyrus iriodes (assembly GCA_011763525.2). Classification (NCBI taxonomy): domain Eukaryota; kingdom Metazoa; phylum Chordata; class Actinopteri; order Osteoglossiformes; family Mormyridae; genus Mormyrus; species Mormyrus iriodes. Next base: position 31,125,348 of record JAAGVU020000103.1, on the reverse strand, counting down.
GCAAAGTCTTTTTGAAAGTGCTAATTTGGACCCTTCGTCGCGTTCCAGGAAGAGCCTGCGTGAGTCTGCCGAGCGGCTGGCCGATAAATACGAAGACGCGCGCTATCGACAGGAAGCCATCATGAACAGGTTTCTCTTCCTTCCGCATTTGCTGCCAGAGATGCCTGGGCCCACAGTGCCGGTCGGTTAAAACGCACTCCCTCTGCGACAGGGTGAAGCACCTGCTGGGCAGCCTGTGTCGCCGGCTGCCGGTGCTCTCCAACAGCGAGCGGGACATGCAGCGCGAGCTGCAGGCCATCAGTGACCAGCTGCGCCATCTGGGCAACGGCATCAAGCAGGTCAGCACATGGACCGTCTCCAGAGGTGGGGCTTCCTCACAGCAAAGGAGGTTCCTCGTGCTCTAGGCCCAGTGAATATCTGGTAGAATAAAACATGTAATGGGTTGTGAGGCAGATGGAGCAACAGACACTGTGGTCTAGACTAATAACAGAAAACCTCAACAGTCTCGAACAGGTAATGCACTCAGAAAGTTGGTTACCATGACGATGCTGCTACCTCCTACACTAAGATTTATGAAGTTTGAGGGCAATCGGGTAGAAGTTCTCTCAACGACAAGAATAAGTTTACTGTAGGTCAGTTTTTTCCTCCAAAATAAAACTCACTGAGGTACTGAACCCAGGCACTGTCCCTTAGGTGAACATGAAGATGGAGTATCAGCAGATGCAGGCAGGGGGAGGTGTTAAGCCCACCAGGGACAGCATCGTGCTCAGTGCCCACCAGCGGAAATGCATCCAGGGGGTCCTGAAGGAGCAGTGAGTGTCTAAAACCCACCCACTTCCACAGGTCTCGTGTGTATCTTTTTCTTACTGCTCTAATGGACTCTCTCTCCACAGGGGTGAGCACATCGCAGGCATGATGAAGCAAATCAAGGACATCAAGAATCATTTCAGCTTCTGAAACTTCTCTGTGCTCAGAGCGGGTTCTGCTGCAGGTCCAGTTGTAACCCTGGCCCATCTGAAGCTCTCCTGTTCTTGGAGCTGGTTCTACTGCAGATCCAGAAGCCTTATTCCAGATAAAGTTGATCTCGGCAGTAGTGCTCAAAGATGGTGGAAGAAGCCTGGGGACAATTGGGGCTTTTTATTGGGTTACCTCAGTGGCAAAAACTAACAGTCATGCCCTATAAAAATACTTATATTGAAGACTTGTATACATGCATTGAAACCTTTTATACGTCTGCTTAATTCGAATAATAAAGTCCATGCTGTGAAATTTCCCCTCCCTCTACCTCCGGATAAGGGGCTTATCATCGACTTAAAAAGAACGATCAGAGAGAGGGTGGTCATCTGTGTAGAAACAGTCATGGAGGATGTGTGACTGCCAGCCGCCTTGCCGCATCACTGCCCACCACGCTCTACTGCCATGTACACAAGACAGTAATGGGCTGAACATCACCCTTTTTCTCTCAAATTAAATCTTCCTACTAACCCTTATTCTAATCTTGGTGTTTGCCCAGTGGGGACAGAATTGTGAAAGATGTTTTTTTTTATATTAGAGTATTAGGGGATGATGACTCTTGCAAATAAAACCATACAGGCTGAAATTACAATCTGGTTTATTAGGTATATACAGAGATATGTACACAGTACAGTATGTAGGTTTGCAAGGAGCTCTCCAGCAGCAGCGAAGCACGCGGACAGAACCGTTAAGTGGATGGGTGTTGAAGATGGGAATCCCCACATCAAGGTCTAACTACGAAACTTCTCTTTTACAGTCTGGTGTTTGTTTTTTTCAACCTCACAGCAGAATTCCAGAGAAAATCGATCTAAAACAGCTTCAAAATATCTAGTTACCTAAAGGACAGTATGACAACAGAGACTGTCACACCAAATGTAGTATGAACGGCCTGCATCGTCTCGTCTTTTTGTCTCAGTGTCTGGGCTGAAAATATCATTTAGACTGCAGGATTCTGAAGACACTGCTCAACTAAGCTATCAGTGTAAACATGGTATACTGTTAGTCTTTTCCACTATTCCATGCAGTTAACCATGTAAGAGGAGATTCATTTTAAAGACTGAGCATAGTTTCACACTCAGACTCTTGGTCAGGTTACCAACTGATGGAAAAATAAACCTGGCAAGACTTCAGATGTGAGCAAACACACACAGCTCAGACCCCGTGCTGGAAAGGTACGATGTTTAGCTACATCCTGCGGACCACTGTGTTTCTGGCTCTTATTGTGTCTGGAGCCTCTTCATTACCCCTGGTCCTTCACTGCACAGCTGTGGGTTTCACTTCCATCTGCCCGAATTCCCTAAACATGGGATCCAAGTGAGATGCATCCGTCTGTCGGCCAAATCAAGCAGGAATTCCTGAATCAGGTACACAGGGGCATTGTAATTAGGGGGGGGGGGTCATAATCCAATAGCAATTCTGGTCCACCTGCTGCACTGAGCTCTTCTCAAACACAACAAACCCCACATACAGACTCACAGTTTCGTACGAGTAGCCCCTGTAAAGCCTCTACAATACTGGTAGCAATTCTGGGGACATCCACCAGCAAGCCCTTCTGACTGCTGAACACTCCGGCAGCCCACAGAAGACACCCTTGTATGAGTCAGACACAGCCAGGACTTGAGTCTAAAGAGCTCTGCACCAGACACATGCAAGGTCAGTAATTATATGAATCATATTTGGGATTGATAACTAATATCCTGTGTACAAAACACACAAGTGGATATTAAATTCCAAGTAAAGAACAGCAGAATATTTTCCAGTGAAGGTTATTTTGGACACAAGGAAAAATATGAATCATTTCATCACAAGACTAAAAGCAGGCATGTCAGGGGAAAAAATACAACATGGATATATTATGGACTAGCAAACTGCAGTAAAAATATTCTCTTGAAATAACCACTCTGTAAATGGTTTCAGAGTTGTGGCGACTCTTAAGCTTTCTGGTCGCTTGTGTAAGTAGTGTTGCGACTAGCTGTCAGTTTGGAGTCTGAGGATTTCTAAAACCATGCCCGCCCCCCCCCACACACACACACACACACACACACCATTAACAAAGATGGGGACATCAGAACAGCACATGGACTGAGTGGAGCAAACAGCTTCATTAAGTTCAGCCTCAGGGGTCATTCAACAAAGTGACCAATCGGGCATGAGCTGTAATCAAAAGTCCTGTCCTGTCTGTAATATCCGTCAGAAGATCTAAGGAGACCCTAAAACCTGGCTCATGAGAGCCACGAAAACCTGATGAATCAAAGCCTTTGTATCGAGCCACTCTGCCTTAACTGGGCGGGGGGGTGGTGTATATTTTTCATATTCAGGCAACATTAACACTATTCTGAAACACTTCTGCTAATCAATCATAGATGTTTCAGTTGCTTTTACTCAAGGAATCTACACAATTTCCCAAATGGCAGGTAATAGTACAGAGCTAAACACACCATGTGCAGGTTTCACACAAGCTTTCTGAAGTAAACAGGAGGCCACGCCCACCCTGATAACAACCCTAAAAGGGGGGGGGGGGGTAATTGCGTCTCAGTTATTTTAGCAAGCAAATTAGCTGTTTCATTAAAGTTCTCAATGAGGAAAAATGCTGTTCTGGTCACACAATGTGGGCTTGGCTTTATGACCTGGTAATTCAGTTCGTAGCCATCCCGGCAGCAAAGGTCAGGTGGCGCGCCCAGGAGACAATCCCAGCATGATCCTGGGCAATGTGGGTCACTGAAGATCAATGTAGTGATGGGGTCTGTCCACTGACTGTTTATTCAAGATTCCATGTTGACACTGAAAAATGATCTCAACAATAATAATAATAATAATAATAATAATCAATTAGTCCATTTATTATTTCTTACAAGAGACATCCAAACCAAATGGAATAGCTGCCGGAAAGTCACACAGGACCATTGCTGGAGACTGTCCCAAGGAAAGCAGCAGTGCATTGTTGGGGCTAGACAGCTGGTTAGGGACCCAGGAGAATGGGAAATGAGTCATATCCCATAAATCCAGGGCAGAGACACAAAAGTTACGCAAGATTACTTCAATGACCCAATGTATATATTATCATTATATATAGATACCTTGTGTGTGTGTGCGCGTGTGTGTGCACACGCATGTGTATATGCGTGTGTCCTTCATAGTGTTGTCCAAGCTGCAGCCGTGTGCCCCACAGACAGTAAGATTAAGAGCCGTACCAAAACCGGACAGAAAGACAGATGGAAAAGGCAGTCTTTCATGGGGATGGGAGGGAAGTTAACCAGTGAAGAGACAGAGAAAGGGATGAACTTTCATTCGTGGTACCTGAACAAAGTCTTTCTGAGGGCAACAGACTGAAGGTAGAGGGCAGGTCAACATCACAGAGAGCCAGGAAGGGCCAACGGGCCCCCAAGGCCTCTGCCTCAGTCTCACACCTATTTACAGCATTGCTAGTAGTGTTCTGCCCCCCCACCCCCACCCCAGCACACATCTCTCCGTACAGGGCAGCCTGTCATCGTTCTTTGTCAGAAATGATTGTTTTGGTTCAGCGACTCTCCTCAACGGGATGTTGATTCAATAAAAAAAAGCAACTGCACCCTCCCTCCCTCCCTCTTATGCCCTCACAGCTGTGGATAACCACAGCCCTACTCGTAAAAGGGTATCACCGGGCAGAGGTGGGGGATGGGTGGCAGGGCGGTCCTGGATGATTGGCGGGCGGTGGGGACAGCAGGACGCAAGGGGCATCATGTCTCAGGAAGCTGGCTGATGTCACTCAGGTTGGTGTCATTGAGGATGGCGCGGATCCGCTCCAAGGAGTCGGCCTGCCGGATACGTTCTAGCTGGACCTGGTTTGGGGAAATGTGGTTAGGTGGGCACCATGGCGATGGGTCCAATCAGCAAAGGGCCTGCCCTTGGGGCTCGGCTGGCAAGATGAGATCTTCTCTAACCCTTTAAATGAGGGGCAGCTAACGTAAGCAGAGCAGGCAGTAGCGAACAGATGGGGTGTCTTACCTGGAGGGTCTGCGAGAGCTTGACAAAGTCCCTCTGCACCTGCTCACTCACATCCAGCTCAGTCTGCAGCCGCTGGGCCTTGTCTTTCTCGTCAAACACCTGGCTCTCCAGGGCAGTCTAGTAGCAGAGGGGAAGCACAAAGAGCAGTGTTGGATGGGTCGCGTTCGCGAACAATGTGGGAGGAAGAGGCTGGTGTCTGGGTGGAGGGACATCTGTCAGCTCCTTCTTGGGCAGACCCTGTCAAACAGAGACACTTTCAGAGCACTAAGTACAGTACTAGTCAAAAGTTTGGACACACCTACCCATAGAAAGATTTATTTGTACTATTCCCTGTTATTTTAGAATAATTATAAAGACATTAAAATTATAAAATAACATGGAATTATGCAGTGACCAAAAAATATTGAACAAAAAATATTTGTGGGTTGGGAGATTTGTGGGTTGCCAGTGATCTCATCATTGGGCCCTTGAGCAAGGCCCTTAACCCAAACTATATGGATATTTATGGGGTATCTGTACTTTTTACCCCTTTTTTACCCCAGAACCCACACGCTCACGCTGCAGGAACAAGAGGTGAATCGTGTGCTTAGGGCAGTGAACCCAGGAAAGGCCACTGGCCCGGATGAAGTATCTGGGAAGTTACTCAAAGCATGTGCAGACCAGTTTGCCGGTGTCTTCACAAGGATCTTTAATCTCTCCCTGGCATGAGCCACCATTTCAACCTGCCTAAAATAATCAACCATCATCCTTGTACCTAAAATAACAGTCACTGAGGGCCTAAGTGACTATAGACCTGTTACATTTACACTGGTAATTATGAAGTGCTTTGAGAGATTGGTCTCACAGCACATTAAATCTGGTGTCCCACCCACCTTTTACCCACATCAGTTTGAATACAGACCCAACAGGTCTACAGAAGAAGATGCCATTGTCACGGCCCTTCACACTGCACTGAATCACTCAGACCAGAAAGGAAATTACGTATGGATGCTGTTTCTCTAGATTACAGCTCAGCATTTAACACAATAATCCTGGACATACCGGTAAGACAGCTTCTGGACCTACCATAGTTTACTCTCTGTACACATATGACTGCTCACTAACCCATCCAACAAATATCATCATCAAATTTGTGGACAACACCACTGTAATAGGGTTCCTATGGGAAAGAGATGTGTCAGCATGGTGCTCAGGGAACAACCTAACACTGAACACCACAAAAACCAAGGAACTCATTCCGGACTTCAGAAGGCACAGTGGAGAACCAGTTCCACACCTTCAAATTCCTGGGAACCCACATCTCAGATAACCTCTCTTGGTTTGAGAACAGCACAGCAACAGCCAACAAAGCTCAGCAGAGGCTGCATTTTCTGAGAGTACTCAGGAAAAACAACTTGGAGCAAAAATTACTGGTGGTTTTGTATCGTTCAACCATTGAGAGCATTCTGGTATACTGCATCACAGTGTGGTATGCTCCCGCTACCTCACCAGACCCACAAATATCATCAAGGACCTTCACACCCTGGGTACCACCTGTTGGAACTGTTGCCCTCCGGATGATGTTACAGATCTCTGAAAGCATGGACCAACTGACACTTTTTCCCCAATGGTTATTAGTACATTGACTACAAACAAGCACTCTTAATTCTGACTAAATGACTCTCGGTCACTACTGTGCAATAATATATAAAAATATATATATTTTTTATATTATATAAAATGGACACATCCTGCTGATTTTCTCGTGCACTTCCTTTAGTGCTGTTCCTGTTTGTTTTCCGTCGTGCCATGTCTCACTGTTTTTGTTACCGTTCCATGTCATCTGTATTTTTTTTCGTTGAAGAAACACACCCAGCTGAAGTAGTGCTCATAATTTCATTTTAATTTTTCTAATGACAGTAAAGGCCTTCTACTCTATCCTATATATGCTGAGCACTCATTGGCTGCTTTTCCTTCACCTTCTAGTCAACCTTCTTCACAACCATTTCTACTGTGTTATGTCAGGTGGGCAGGTCATGTGATGTAACACCATCACTCTCCTTTGTAGGCGGCTTGGCGTGTCCAAACTTTTGACTGGTACTGTATCTCCTAAAATCACGCCTTGACCTACACAGTAGCAGCACACATGACGTTGAGTCCCACAAGTGCATCTTACAGTGTCTTCCTGATGGTCATACTATGGATGATGGAGAACCCTGAAGGCACCAGCAGAGTCCGATGGATGCTCTATAATCAGGACATATTCCCGACCACCTTACCTTGCTACTGAGGGCCTCCTTCAGCTGACCCTCCAGGCTGCTCTTCAGACCCTGGATACCGTCCAGGGCCTGGCTCTTCTCCTCCAGACTGCGCTCCAGCTAGAAGAGTGAAACACTTAGCTAACCAACTAGCTTGCAAGACCTCACAAAGCAAGACAAAGGGTTTCAGTCAACATTACTGCTGTTGTTACCCATAATGCTACCTGCCTGCTGTGGTAACCCATTTATAGTACTTCTGAGATGGTCCAACATCCGGTGACCCACAAGCATGTGAGAACTCACAAAGCAAGACCAAGGATTTCAGTCAACATGCGGATCGAGAACTTGCATGATCAACGTTCAATAGAAGTCTTTATTGATTATCCATAATACTACCTGCTCTCAGTCACATAAGAACATGAGAAATTTACAAACGAGAGGAGGCCATTTGGCCCATCAAGCTCGTTTGGGGAGAACTTAATTAATAGCTCAGAGTTGTTAAAATCTTATCTAGCTCTGATTTAAAGGAGCCCAGGGTTTTAGCTTGAGCTACACTAGCAGGAAG
>JAAGVU020000103.1:31026634-31117448 GCA_011763525.2 Mormyrus iriodes | reverse complement strand
TTTGTGGAACAGAGCCCTTTTCCTCCTGACTTTATTCTTAATTTCCTTAGTAAACCACCTTGGTTGTAGTTTCCTAGGTTTAGTTTTGCTGGAAACAGGCATGAAGTCCTCTTGCACTTGCAACAATGTGCTTTTAAAAAATTCCCATGCTTCTTCAACCATTTTGCTATTTAACTCCATCCAGTTTACAGTTTCTAGTTTCAGTCTCATACCATTAAAGTTAGCCTTGTATACTTTTGCTTTGGACTTTGCTCTTCGGACACTAAAATTAACCTTGGATTTAACCATGTTATGATCACTACTGTCCAATGGTTCTAAAACCTCTAATTTTCCAATCCTATCCTGGTTATTAGAGAAAACAAGATCAAGAAGGGCTTCTCCCCTGGTAGGGGTATTAACAAACTGAGTAAAAAAAAACAATCCTGTACTAATTCCACCATCTCAAGTTCATTTACCGAAAAGCCAGAGACTGTGTCCCACTGCATCCCAGGTAAATTAAAATCACCCATAACCACCACATCACACATAATCCTGATATCGTCATACAACATTCTGCTTTCCTCTGCAGCTACAGCAGGTGCTCTATAACAAACCCCGACAATCAGGCCATTTGAGTTGTTAGCATCTAGTTTTATCCATACAGCTTCTATACTTTTATTATTTAGACAGCCTGTCTATGATACTTCTGACACATCCAACACTCATTTGGTAGCTAATGAACGTTACATTTGAGTATTGGAGCTCAAAAGAGGTGATGAAACAGCTATTATATGAAGCATGACGATAGCACAAGGTATTCTCTGATGGTCAGCCGACGGTCGCACCCACCTGCTCTTTCTCCACCTTCACTCGCTCCAGCTCGGTCTTCAAACTGGAGAACGATGCTACGGACCAGAAAGAGGTAAAAGAAGCAGCCATTTGCAACCTACTGCAGCACAATGAATGATAAGACCAGGCATGCATTAAACACACAGCTAGAATATGATGGTGACATTATTCACAGGAAGTCAGACACGTGTTAGTGATGGACTGTGCAGACGTGACACTATCATCCTGTTAAGTGGGGGGTCATATGCCCAGCTTTGCCAGAAATCGTCAGGGAGTCAATATGCTTCAGCTTACTGCAAGACTTACAAATCATACATCACAGATACTTAAACTACCTCTATAGTCATGGGGCTGCAAATGTGTCTGTTTTGAAATAAGGTAATCATGGAAGTTACCAGAGCATCAAAGTGACTCTGCTATGGGTGTCACTGGACATAGCAGGATGCAAGAATTGACTCCTGTACTAAGGTGCTGAAAGTAGGATTCAAGACAGGTCTGATTCCAGAGATTCTGGCGAGATCGTGTGAGCGGCTAACGCTGGCTGAGTTTCAGCAGGTAGAGCTCAGATGAGTGATATGTTTTAGCGAACTTGAAAGAGAAGTAAGTGGGCCAAAACAGCACCAGCAGCACCACATGCAAGAGATCCCTCCCAAACCCCCCTACCCTAACCCTAATCACACACACCCCCCCCCCCACCTTATACCTAACCCCAACCGCCTTCATCACTTGAAGAGAAACTTGCTGTTGCCTAACAGATTAAGTTTGGGTAATGTTTCTAAGAAAAAATATACATCACTAAAGTTACAAAAAGCATCCCAACAAAAACAACAATGTGTGAGAGTGAGCCATTCATGCTGCAGTAGGTGAGTCAGGTGACTAAAAGCATCTTGACAGACAGACAGAGGCACAGATAGACAGAGGCAGAGGGAACCAGTCAGACAGTGTGCATCATACCTTCCAAGATGTCTGAACAAAAGGCACCAGACAGATGAGAGGGGAAAGAGAGACACAGCTTTTAGAAGGTACAAACCAATAGCACCAAAAGAACTTCATATGGGGAGCTGGTCCTACTAGAGTGGGATCAACGAGTCACAATAAGCCAGAGAAAGAGGCCAGGACATTTAACCCAGGTAGAACCCAACTGCTGGCCAATGGCGACCATCTCAAGGTAGGGTGTGGAGCCGGAGCCAGAGCCAGCCTTACCGATCTCCTCCTTGTAGCCCTCAATCTCTAGCTGCAGTGTGTCCTCCAGATTGTCCTTGAGACACTGCTCAGCCTGGATCTGCTCCTTCAGGAATAGGATCTCAGCCTTGAGCTTCTCCTCCAGATGGTCAGCGGCGGTGCGTGCAGCCACAATGTCCTCCCTGTAGCTCAGCACCAGGGCCTGCAGCTCCTGGCAAGAAGTAATACTGTAGGTCAAGCCACCATGCCTGGTGGGAAGGAGCAGCCCCAATACTGTGGTTTGGAAGGGTCTTCCTCGTGTGTTTAGGAATAGAGGAACAAACTGGGAACTTTGATGTCATTAAAAAGAAATGAACATAGGGGCCTGTACATTACAGCAGAGGGTAGGACCACAGCGTTTGTTCAAAAGCTCATAGAAGATGAGTAGGGAACGGTGGCAAAGTGTTTATTCTGAGGTAAGAAAGACACACCCAATAGAGTAAACATTAACAATGCGATGGAAGTTTACGGATCCCTGTAGAGGGAAATGTCCGACAGCACAAAAAGAAATACATCAAAGCATCAACTAAGTAAAAATACACAAATAGGTGAGGGGAAAGAACAAAACAGTTATAAATTTTAATTTAAAGAGTCACCCAATACAAAATTCAAACAGAAACGAAGTCATCAACATTGTTTTTGAGGGGAACTCCCCTTGGAAGAATGGATGGATGGATGGATGGAGGGACGTACCTGCACCGAGGCGGGCAGCTGGAAGTCCTCTTGCTGCTGCAGCGACAGGTGCATGCGATGTTTTCCCTGCAGACTCTCATTGTCACGCTGCAGCCGGCTGAGCTCATCGGCCACCTGTTCCCTGGACTGCATGAGCACAGCCTGTGGGGTGGGGCACAGCCTTCATTACCAGAAGAAATGCTACTGCCCTCAAATCACATTAAGATCAGCCAGAGGGACGTCTCTATGTAGTTGAGGGGGCATGGAGGCACGGTCAGGAGGAAAGATTTTCCCCCTGAGGACGGTTTACACTGTGGAACCCTGCCCCCCCACCAGATGGCAGTGTGAATGTTTAGAATGCCCATTCTCACCATCTGCTCCTGGGTGCTCCTCTTGGCTTGGCTGAAGGCTTGCTGTAATGTCACCAGCAGGGTCTCTGTTTCCTGGACCTTCTGCATCAGTGTGGAGACCTGAAGGGCAGTACCAGGTGTCAAATAGCCAGCATGGTAAGACCAGCAGAGTTATGTAAATCGGAAGCAGGTGAGCAGGATGCCTGCAGTGTGGCAGAACTGGCCTTGGCGGCAGTCTCCTCCCCGCTTTGCTTCAGCGAGTCCTGCAACTCCTGCTTCTCGGCCATCGTCCTCTCCAGCTGGTCGTTGGCCTGCCGCAGCATTGCCTGGAGCTTCTTCACCTGGAGAGATGTAGACAGGAGCCTTTATTTAGCCACAAGGGGGTTGTAAAAGCCTACAGCACAAAGCAACAAGCAGGACGAGGTCTTCACCACGTCAAATTAGGGCCGCTTGATATCACATCGCGAGGTACTCACGATTATACAGCGCATGCACAATAAATCACCAGGGCTTTACATGACAGGCGAAACATTTTCCCAGACGCCAGCTTTTCGGGACTATACGGACATATATTTACGGCCACAATTTGGCAAGCAGATTAGTAGTACGCTTAAAATATTAATGAGATGCGTATTGTGATGTTCAAAAGTTAGTAACCTGTATAAATTCTGTGTATCCTTATGTGTATTACATTCGGCTAGTGGGACATGCCACTATTTTGGTATATCATGGAAGCGATAAGCACTGAAGTGGCGATGAATAAAGGGACAGCTCAGCAGCCACAATATCTTTTGAAATAGAAGATATCATGGATAAACAAGGTAAAAAAGATGTCAGTGTTGTGGCATTACTTTCTGCATTTAAAATCCCACGCGTTTATTAAACAAAGGATATGCCAAATTTATACAGATTACTAATATTTTAGGCACACTACTAATCTGCTTAGCAAATTGTGGGCATAAGTAAATGTCCATATAGTACTGAAAAGCTGGTGTCCAGACAAATGTTTTGCCTGTCATCTAAAGCCGTGGTAATTATTGCACATGCGCCACATAATTACAAGCAGATCATGATGCGACATCATGCAGCCCTAAACCCAACACTAACCATAATCACCTCAAACCCAACACTAACCCTAATCACCTCAAACGCAACCCTACAATCCAGCTCTTACCAGTTCAAACTCAGAGGCCGATAGCTCTGTTTCTCTCCACAAACAGAGATATAGAGATAAAGAGAGACAGAGATATAGAGAGGATCCTCTTCTGCACCTTCAACCTATACACTTTCTGTTCGATGCAGCTCCTTAACGTTTTTGGTATAGTGCTATGTAAAAAAAAAAAAGGCAGCTAAAGGCAATTATTTCTAAATTATGTTTATGTTGGAGTATAACTATAATACTATGTAAACATGTATCCACTTTACCATTTCAAAAGCTTTCCTGAAGTCACCCCAGTATTTGCAGTTACCATCCAATACATCCATGTACACTGCTGGTCAAAAAAAAACTGCCAATTTGCTTAATGTTATGCAATTTTGGTTTGGTCCATTTTTTGTAGTGCATTTGTTGACTCGACCACTGGCATACCTTGTAAGGCTAATCAATGCTTCCTGAATTTATTTAACCAAGTTAATCAATTAATTGAGCTGGTGGTGAAATGTAAACTACACATGGAATAGCTGGGGTAACCCTGAAGAGAGGTTTGGGACCCGAGGCACTGTCCTTCTAGCCATCCAACAAGATATCAGTGACTTTTGGGAGCAATGTTTATAGTGTTTATATTGCTGTCCTTTGGCGGCTTAACACTTTCGCACAGTACTGCATGTGGAAAACCGATGACTTATTTGTTATATAACGTATGGGCTCAGGAGATTATAAACACACGAAAATACTTGTTTTATTAGGCTGTTGTTTTGTTTGGAAGATGGCATGTAGCTCCTTCTCCAATACTGCTTATACCTGTACCTGAGCATTACAAATTGCCTTGTATGTCGCTTTGGACAAAAGCATCTGCTAAATAAAATAAGTCAAAAATAAATGCATGTAAAGCCCTTATTTTCAATTTACTTTGGATAAGCTTAAATTAGTCATAAAGCTACAGAATGAAGGAAAGACCACAACCAGACTAGACCCAAACAGATCCGAATCAGAGCCGAACAGAACCCAGCCTGGTAGCCCCGGACTGACCTGATCCCGCGTGTCTGCCTCCTGGCCCTGAATGACCTGCAGCTGCTTCTCATAATTGGAGCACATATCGCAGCGGCGGCCCAACTTCCTGCCAGCATTCTTCACCTGGAGACGAGAGAAGAGGAAAACGGAGGGAACATGTTTACAGGGCAGCCTGTGAAGTAGGCGGGGGGCACCACTTCCAAAGACGGCAGGAACCATGTTGGCTGCCCCCCCCCCCCAGAAATGAAAATCTGTTCAAGGCTGATTGAGAAATGAGAATAACGGTACAAACATGGACATTTAAACAATTATATAACCACCTATTTCAGCTTCTCAATTACAAGGTCAGTAAAGTCACGCTCTAAGGATATTCATTATACCCTTAACAGTAGGTCCAAATAAACAAATAACTTTGTAAACACTAAGAATTCATGCTTCAAACATTAAACTCTGTAAAACTGAGGACTTTCCGGACAACATGTACATCATGAGCATGTAACTACGCCTGTATGGGAACCATGCCTCACCTCAGAAAGGCCAGCACTTTACTTAATGATGCAGGATATTCAAGATCATAAGCATGCACACCCTACCTCAACATTACGCTACTTATCAGGACGTAACTGCAAACTCTTCAAAGCTATTTTAAAAATGTGGCAAGACAACCTGGTCTACTGCATGTGATCTTTAATCGACGCTTTCCAAAAAGCACTCGAATGTGTTAGGTGTGAGCTTGCAGTGCGAGCACGTAACTGTGGAAACAGAGCTCCCTGTGCCATAGCTACATTTCACCATTACTTTCCAGCTCATGGCATTATTATTAGAGGCACCATGTTTTGGTTTAACAGTATGTTTTGCATAGTGGGTGCGATCGCCTCCACTTGGCAAGTATGCGTGACGAGTGAGAGTAACTGACTAGAGAGAAGTGTGGTTGCAGACTGAGAGTTAGCGGGAATTAAGAGTCGCAGAGACCAGACACCCTAGCCAACTCGATGTCACTGACATCTGCAATCATGCACAAAGCTAGGAATCCACTCGGAATGACACATTCATAAAGGGTAATATAACACAGCCATTTTTCTGACCAAAACTGCTCAGCTTAATTTAAAAGTTTTTCATACAACAGGCGACTTCCTGGAATTATCAAGATGATGGACATATTCAACGTACAAAAATCAACACTGACATGATACATTTACATTTGCAAGTCAAGTAACTAAAGATGGCAAACAGCATTACTTTTATTGTAATGTAAATTAGATGCAGCATGAAGACTATCAGTGGGGGGGGGGGTGCTAACATCGCGAGAATCATCAGTATATCAGCATCCATGTGTGAATGATCCCTTATCGGCCAGGTCTGTCTTACTCAAGCTGCACCAATATGAGAAAACATGCAAACATCACCTGACATTAGCTGAGTAATAATATACAAAGCAGCAGCTCAAGATGACGTTTCAGTCTATGAGATTCAACCGGCAAAATATGGTCGGGATCGCATGCGCGGCAGGCGCTGACCTCCTGCTGCAGCAGGTTCCACTCGGACTCGCTGACCAGCCGGTACCCTGCAGGCGTCAGGTACGATGTATCGGGGGCCTGGGAGATGCTGGACAGTAGCGAGGCAGTCTCCTCCTGCTCAGGGGTCATGGCCTTGATGGCCTTCTCCTGGTCCTTAGTGAGCAAGAAGTGACCCGCCGGCAGGTGAATGGAGCCCAGGGACCCAGCATCCAGGCCCTCGGGCCCTGTGCACTCGGCCCCCACCAGTGGCCCGAAGTCCGACTCATCCAGGTGGCTGGCCGACTTGGCCTTGTGGTTATAGCCCAGGCTTCGGCTGGAAAGTGTACCCCCCACAGAGCCCAGGCTGTCTGTGGATTGCACTCTGCGTAGGCCGTCTCGGTAGACGTCTGGACCCTCTGTGGAACCTGCCAAGTCCGCGTCCAATGAGTGGATGGAGCTGTGGATGCTGTGGTTGGTGAAGGCCTGTATGGAAGGGGTGGGGCCGGGGAGGGTAGGCAGTACATGGAGCGGAACATGGGGCAGGTGAGCGGAACATGGGGCAGGGATTCCCCGGTTTATTACCATTATACCCTTTCTTAATAGGCACACAAACATCTACCATGATGTGGCTGGGAATAGTATTATTTTGCTTACTGACAGTTTCACCCACATATTTGCTGCTCTATGCCCTGTGATGGACTGGCAGCCTGTCCAGGGTGTCCCCTGCCTGTGCTCTGTGATGGACTGACATCCTGTCCAGGGTGTCCCCTGCCTGTGCTCTGTGATGGACTGGCAGCCTGTCCAGGAAGTCCCCTGCTTTGTGCCTTGTGCTGAACTGGCACACCAACCAGGGTGCCCCCTGCCTTCTGCCTCATGCTGCTTCCAAGTCCCCCGCGAACATAACGACCGACTAACAGCTCTCCAACTACACAGTCCATCTGGCAAGCCTCAGTGGCATTATTGTTGTAAGCCTGGGTAACACACCATAACCTCGGCCGGCTGCAACCTAAGAACCCTGGCAAATGCCCTTAAACACTCACACAGTGAGTAACCTGGATAATGTGAACGGCAGGGAACCTCACCTCATCCGTGGGCAGCCCATGCAGCGAGTCCTCCCCGGGGTCCGTGCACTCTTCCTCCTCCTTCAGCTCTTTGGCCTGGCTGAGGCGTTGTTTCTCATCCTCCTCCTACATTCAAACAGAGAAAAGCTTTTCAAAAGAAGAGAACAACCAACCGAGTCCATAATCCTCAGCCTGTCTAACACTGACTGCGATGGGAGGATCCCGGCCGCTCACTGCACCACTTCAGAACGTGTTTTTCTTGTGAATGACCATTGAACCGCTCTGAGAATTACTACCACAAGGTTAATCCTGGTGAGCATCGGAACTTTAAAATGCAAAAATGCATTAAACTGCACCGGTCCCTATGAGAGAACCATGGATTAGTGTATTATTAATTAACACATTAGGGTCACTTTCCCTTTCAAGATTTAATACCAATTGAGACTAATCTACACACACAACCATAAACTGTGTGGCTCTGTGGGTTAGGATTCTGTGCCTGTAATCAGAAGGTCATTGGTTCAAATCCCTGGGTTGGCAGATTAATTTCACTACTGAGCCCCTGAACCGCAGAAAGCTAAATAAATCTATGACATGTCCCTGATACAGTTGCGATGGGAGAGGTAAATATGGCCAGAACAGACCATATTGTGCTGGACTGTTAGGGTTAGGCCAGACCATATTATGCTGGATTGTTATTGTTAATAGCAGACCAGAATATGGTGAAAGACATGCAGCAGAAATCAGTACCGAAACATCAATGCTAGACAGATGCAGGAAAGCAGTGGTGACCCAATGCTCAATAGCGTGACAGGTTGGCAGGTGCGACCCAAGAAGCCCCAGGAGAGAGTGAAGGAGGATGCCACCACAAATAGCCGAGCTAAGGCGTGCGGGCAGGCGGCGCTCACCTGGTCCCTCCTCTTCATCTCCTCGACCTGGCGCAGCTGCTCAGAGGACAGCACGCTCTCAATCCTCTGCATATCCCTCATGAGCAGCCTCTGTGACTCCAGGAATTGGTCGTTGGCTCGCTGCCACGTGTGCTTCAGCTGGTTGTGCTGCTGCCTCTCCAGCTCCAGTAGGTGGCACACTGCAGGATTTAAGCCCAAAGTGGTAAGAAGAGGATGAGCAGTATATGGCCTGGGTCACTCCACAGAAAGCATTAACCCTGGTTACCTTCGTGCAGCTCCTTGCGCAGCTTCTCGGCATCTTCCTGGAGCACGGCCTTCTGGGTATTGAGGACCGCCACGTACATCTCTAGGTCTGTACGGCAGGACTTCTCTGCCTCGAGCACGTGATTGAGCTCCGTCACCTGGAACCCACAGCCACATGACCATCTTCACCCGGCGTGGGATCTGCCGTAACACCAGCAGCCCAGCACAGACCTTGGCACGCCCACCTACCTTAGAGGCTTCCAGCTCCTTGACCCGCTCTTCCGCCTCCACCAGCTTGGCTTTCAGATCTCCTATTTCATGCTCCATCGGCATGACCACAGAGCGGAGTTTCTCTGCATCTTCTTGGGCCTGGGAAGACTCATTGTGGTCAGCACATTGTTCAGAACCAACTTGTTCATCAACAGAGCCCTTAACACACCTGCCGGCCTTCTCATCATGAATGGAGCTCACCTTCTTCATCTCATTCTCCAGGTTCTCCTCCTCTTGGCCCTCGGACAGTCGCCGGCGCAGCTCAGCCATCTCCCTCTCCACGGCCTCGCGGTACTGGTTCCACTGGGCACGCTCCTGCTCCATCCTCTGGTGGTACTGGACTTCATACTCCCGCAGTGTATCTGAAACAGAGGGGGGTGTGACCAGCAAGGACTCACAGTTCATGACCTTCGAATATGGCCTTCTGCTCCCATAAGTTCTCTCATTTGTTGTCTACAGCAGTATGACGTCTCAGGTACCATGAAACTAATCTAACCTTGGTTTACCTTGGAAATTATCACGATAAAATTTTCCTTGACCAGACAAGCAGCCTGTCAGGGACCCCAGAACCGTTACCTTTCATGATGGCCTGGAGTGAGGCCACCTCCTCCTGCCACTGCCTCTTCACCTGGTCGATGGCCTCCTGCTTAGTGCTCTCTGATACGGTGGCCACTGCCTTTATGTTTTCCATCTCCGCCTGGGCCTCCTTTAGCCGGGCCTTGACCTGGGACAGCTCAGCCTGCGCAGACTCCAGGGAAGCACCCTGCCGCTTCAGCTCCTCTGGAGGAGGACAGGAGGCCCACAAGGAACCCAAGGACACACATTATACATCGGTCCAGACTGGTGCATCCAGCAGGTTAAAATACCAGACTGCCAAAGTTTCAAGAATATTTAAAGGACATCTAACAGATCAGCAAAAGAGAGAAAGCAAACCGGGACACAGTCTGAGGCTATGGCGGGAAGGACATGGGCCTTAGCTGCTTTTTTCTATCCCCTTACCTTCCTTGGATAAGTAGAGCTCCTTGAACTTGGCACGCTTTTGGTTGAACTCGGTCTCCAGCTGCTGCTTGCGCCTGGCATACTCGGCACGCTCCTGCTCGAGGGCAGCAGCACGCTGCTGCAGGCCACCTGCCAGATAGGAGCAAAGCTGCAATGTGAGGCCTACGTACCCACCTTGTGCCCCACCTATGTACCCCGCCCCCGAGCCCATCATCACCATGGCCAGCCAACAAAAGACATCCTTTGTCCCATTCCGCCAGGCTCTTGTCTGCAGGCAAATCTGCAGAAGAAAAATCTCCTAAATAATGAATGGAAACATGAACAGAGTGATTGTAGGGAGGAAGGCTTCAGTTCTCATCTACGGAAAGGTTAACTGTTGCACCAGTTAGCAAATAACACAAATAACAAACATATAACTCAAAGATTTTTTGATGATGAATGTTTCTGAATGTTCTTCTGAGTGTCAGGGATATTCCTCAGGCATTCGACCTGTCTCCCATAGCCACTTTTCCCACACAGAGGAACACTGAGTCTGGAGCCTATCCCTGGAAAAGCAAGGAACAAGGCCAGGGTGCACCGGAATGAGATGCCGGGCACACACTCACACACAATATGGTTAATTTAGAGTCAGGAATTCACCTAAGCAGTTTTTATGGGCGTCAGATGAAAACCGAGGTGACCATGGGGAGAACATGCAAAATGTGAATTACAGAGCCTGCTGCAGTACTCAAAGCCACACCCAAGGAGGTGCAAGGCTACCGTGCTGCCAGCTGAGACACTGACGCCGCTTTTCAGTTTTTTCTTGAGAAACTGGGCATCCTGAACTTGATTAGAAAACATTATAGCATTTGTTACATCCACAATGAATCTGAAAATGGGTTCATGTAACTTGCCTTATTGAATATGAAATGTAAAACATATCAAACCGTACAAAGAAGGAAAAGAGGAGGAGCACCACCAAACAAATAATCATCAGAAGCACCCAACAACTAGCAAGAGCACCACTGGCAAACAACCAGCAGCATCACCAAGCAAACAACCAGCAGAAGCACCAAACAATCAATTAGCAGCACTCTTGGTGAATCACAGTTTATGCAACCAGCAGTTCTTTACTGCACAAACAGCTGGATCCAGAAGAAACTCTACTACAGTACTGAAAGTTATAATTATTATTCCCTGCTGACAGAAATGCACAGAATTTGTGAGGGCTTTACTCTTCACAGAACTGTGGTGTATTCTACAAAGCAGAATTTCCCAGGTAGGAAATTCTGGATAACTTAAGCCAAACATGAAAGCTGTGCAACAGGAGAAGAGGTAAGTGACATTCCTATTGGACAAACATATTTGGCTCTGTGGAATACCCCCGAGCTTTAAGCTCTCATTGATCTCAACTATTTGAAAGATGATAATCTGGATTTCAAAAAGCTTATGAGCACCAGCGATATGTCCGGTGGCCTTCATACCTTGTGAATAAGAACTCACAGTTTTACTACAGATGGATATTCTCAGTGTCACAGCCATCAGCTCTGATGTACCGTAAAAATGCTACAGACTGATGCCTTGCCTGGCAAGAGAGTAGCTTTGTGGACAGGGCTGTTGCCAGACAATCGAATCTGGGATTTGTAAGTATTCTGTGTCACACAAGTTTCCTCCCGTGGTCCAAAGACATGTAGTTACTTCTGGCTCTATGGCCACTTCAGTAAGTACACCTCGCTAGTACCAGGTAGAACCCACATTTAGTACCAGAACCACTTCAAAGGGTGTTGAATTGTGTGTTCAGAACAGCCTTCCTGCACAACAGTACTAATGAATGGTTACTTTTGCACTTGTGGCCTTCCTGTTAGCCATAATGAGTCTGACAGTTCTCCTCTGACTTCTCATTAACCAGGTATTTTCAGCAGCAGAAATGCTATTAGTCGGAGCATGTGAGTGGAGCAGAGCAGGAGCGAATGCAGAGTGGGAGCAGAAGGATTTTGGCCGGCGCGTTGAGCGGCACATATGAAGAAAAAAACAGGGGTATCACCTAATCTCTCACTCCGTGCTACAATTAAGTTATAATTAGAATAAACAATATCACATCAATCGCCACGCATAATATAGGTTAAATCCTATAAGCTACAATACCATTTTCTGTATTTTCCCAGCAAACATCTATTATAAGTAGGGATGCACTGATACCAGTTTTGAGACTGACTACAAGTACTGGGTACTTACTTTTCAGTACTTACCAGTACTGAGTACTGATACCTGTTTAGATCTATTTTTAATAATAGTCACAATAATAGTGAGATTGGTCATTTTGAAGTGTTCATTTTCATTGATTACTAAATTCACTCCTTTGTTTTCCTATATCAAAAACTTTAAACTCCAAAAAACAGAAAATAATTGAAAAACACTGGAGCTGTAACATTCAGAAAAGTGTTACGTAGCTCTGTACAATACATTCTGTATTCTGTAACTGTGGCTTCTGTAGTGCCTCTTTTAAAGTTGGTTGCAGTGATCCGCGGCTGCTGCTAGCTGCAAATGCTGGAGTCTTAAGTGTTTTATTAGGTTACTAGTATTGCACTTTTTTTGGCAGTAATTGCTTCAACAGTACCTCCACGTGCTAACTTAACGTAACTACGTCATATGTACCACATGGTATCGGTTGTAGGTATCAGAAAATTTTGGTCGAGTACGAGTACCAGTACGTGAGGGCGGTATTGGCCAGATACCCCAGTGCATCCCTAATTATAAGCGATTTAAATCATTTTAATTATCTTTTAAAACACAGAAACATCAAAAAGACATGAGATGTTTTTGCTTTTATGGCTTGTTTACCTTAACACTTTCATAGACAGACATTAAAACAACAGAGAAACTGTCTAACTATAAAGTAGCGAGTGAAGTCATGATTTCAAATCAAAGCGCAACAGGAGGAACATGGAGGAGCTGAATTTCCTGGAACACTCTCCGGTACCGGACCCGCTCACACCGTGCGTCTGAAGCACGACTGACCCAGAATGCTTCCTAGTATTATTAGGCTAATTGTTGAGCCAGAGCCACACCCATAAGTATAAAACTTTTTTGGAGCAAGTGGTGAGCAACTTCATTGGAGCGGGGTGAACACTGACCAGAAAAGGGAGCGATAATGAGCGGCGCGGTCTGCAGTGGTTGTGAGCAGGGGAACGAGGGCAGCCTACCAAAGCATGAGCGACGAGCAGAAATTCTCATTGCTCCGTTTCGCTCACATGCTCTGCCACTGATTGGATTTCAGTTTACTGCAGCATCCTCTGTAAAAACTCCAGACACTGAAGAGCCTGAAAACCCCAGGATGGTGGCTATTTCTGAGGGTGTACTCACACTAGGCAATCCGTACCATGCCCAAGCATGTTTGACTCCGAAAGCCTAGTTCGTTTGACTAATGAGATCGCTCCATACCATGCCTGGGCACAATATGCTGAAATGCTTCTAGTGTGTTCGCGAACCATACCCAAGCATGGAATGCAGAAATTATGTTATTGACGTGACTGGCATACACATGCCCACATGTACACTATACATGAACTGGACCCGGAAGGACCAGATGAGGTAGGCTGTACAGATCGGGTAGCGACAAACATTTAACAAACATTTTAGCAAAGGGATCACTTTGGTCTACAGCAAAGGTGCAGTATTTGTAGTATTGGGGCTAAGAAGAGTATCCAGGAACAACTGGATACAAAACACAAAAACTTTGAGATATTTGGTAAAACATAGACACATCTTCTGAAACGTGCAAGACAATTAAATGAAAATTATTGTGTTGTATACTCGATACATCTGTAAGAGGGCCATGTCATTGTGCTCAAAACCATTCCAAATAAGCAAGAAAATAAGGATATTAATCATGACCTCCATTGAGTTGTGCGATAACACTTTTCTTCCTATGTTTTCTTCAACATAAAAAGTCGCATAGCGATGACAAAAGCATGCTTGGGCCCAGGACGTTAAGCACGACATGAGTGCAGACCAGCAGGGGAGTGGGGAGAGGGAAAAATTAAGCTCGGGCATAGTACAAACCAAACCAGGCTAAGAGTGAGCATGTCCTAAGATGCAGGACCCAACGTTCATGGCACCAACAATCAAACCACATTTTAAATCAAAGATCAAGCATTTTGGTCAATCTAATGATTAGCAGCACAGTAAGTGAAACTGCTGACCCTGTGTATGTGATTCTGCATGTATTCAGGTGCAGCTACATGAATGAATATTTTGAGGATAAGCCTGTTTTTATTAATGAGCTGGTCTGCTTAATAAACCGGCCAGAGAGAGTAACGGCCATCTCTAAATTGCCCATAGTTTATGAATGCGTATATGAGTGCGTGCATGTATGTGCCCTGTGATGTACTGGCATCCCATCAAGGGGGTCCCCTGCCCTTAGAGCACCCAGAGAAAACCCATGCAAAGACAGAAACCATGTGGACGCCCACCCACAGACACGCAGACACACACTGCTGGTAATGGCATAATTTCAAAGTTTACAAGTTAAAGGCAAAATAATAGCCCTGCTTTCCTCTAAACTAAAGAAAAAAGAAAAAAATTCTAATAAGATGGCTAGTATGAGGACTAACACCACTGAAAACAGGGGGTGTAAGAGGTGACTGTTAAATTCCGTTTTCAGACCTTACAGTTATAAGATTCAGAAAGAGAAAGTTACAGGCCTGTGTTGTCCAGCATTTTCAAATTAAACAGAAACTTAGAATAAAATATCTGCAAGCACACTCCAATTGTACAAAACCTCATCATTCTGACAATGTCTTGTGGATTATTTTTCAAACTGTTCACCAAATCCCGTGATGAAATTCAGTGGACCTGCAGCACAGGTGTTAAGAAACTGGACTCCATCAAAAGACCCAGAAAGTTACTGTACAAGTTTAACTCGTGGAAGATTCTTTTTTAAAAAGCCACCTGTTTAGCATCATGATGTTAATTCTGTTTAATTCAGGTGTTCCGTTTAACATTTAACAAGTAATGAATCCTGTTGTACTTTAAAACTGGAATCCCATTTTATCTGCAAATAGCATTTTCCAAAAAAGAAAAAAAACAAAACCAGCTAGCAAAGTGTATGCTACATTAAAGTCACATAATAGGACCCTCAAAGTTAACTATATGTGTTTAAGGAATTCTGAAGTTTTTCCCATGCAAAAGCAAACAATGCGTTTGCGTTAATCACTGCAAAGTGGTGATTTGCAGAGAGTCAAATCCAAAGTCATTAATAAGCCAACGGATATATTCAATAATTGACTGACCACAGAAGAAAGCATGGGAATTACTCTGTATACACAGGAAACAGGTACTCTCTACTGACCTTTCAGGGGTAGAGAGTTATATTATGAAAATAAACGTCAATGAAAATTAATCTAGCACAAATAATGTTTTGTTGGGCATATAAAAAGAAAAACTACTAACTTGTTTCTCACAGCGAAAGTTAACGGTGTTCATGAGTTTTAAAAATCATCTGAAACAATGAGAGCAGTTTTCAAGCAGTCTTTTGACAGATGTGTCGTGCTCTGTATCTCATCTGTAAATCTGGTAATACTACTAGTACAAAACTAACTGCTGTTTCTTAACCAAATGCAATAGCTTAGCTGTTTGAAACATCAGAAAATTAGTTTATAAAACTCTACTGTAGCTCAACTGGAAAGCTCTGCTTGACATTCCACTAAAGTGTGGTATTAAAACTGAGTTTCAAAAAAGTCATTAATTATTTAGAATCTCCTGTTCAGTTCAGTTCACCTGAGGCAGTTACCTGCATAATTGAAACCATTTGAGCTGGGAAGTTGAGTAAACATTAAGCTGTAAACCAGAGAATGCAGCGGGAATCTGAAAGTTGGAATACGTGTAGAAATGCACAAAATAAAAATAGAAAAATGGTATCTGAGCATGCTCACTGTTTAAGGGCTACGTCCATTTACACGGAGATCACAAAACTAATCCAAATACTGCGAAATTATACAGTGACAATGAACTAGAGGACTGACACTCTCACCAGCCTGTTGCTTTACTGGGGAAGCCCACAGTGACATTTCAGCCTCCAGGAGAGGCAACACATCCTGATGCTCCCTCATCATAACCACATATATCACAGATGAGCAGGGACACTGCAATTAGGGGTAACAGCTGAACTTGTTTACTTACTAGTATTATTGCAGTGATCAGCCATGGTTGACCAGGTGGCTGTGTCCCTTACCCTAACTCTAACGACATACCAGAAGGTACACAGGCACCAGAAATGCACGTGATGACACCGATCAGGGATGACAACAGTAGATTTGTTTACTTACTAGTATTACTGGAGTAACCTGCCGCGGTTGACCAGGTGGCTGTACCCCTATTCGAAACATGGTCGCCCCTGGGTCTGTCTGTCTGTCATAGTGCATAATGCCAGATCTGGGCAAACAAACCACCTAAACACAAGCTTTAAATGATGTCCGTCAACCAGTAAGAAAGCGGGATAAGCTCCCCGGCTACAGAGCGATGACAGGCCGGCTGCCTCTCCCAGGATGCCCGGATACGGGACCGGGAGCCGGCTCGTAACAATCCTGAGGCTCCGACGAGCGGAGGTCCGGCAGACGAGTTTAGCAGGGGGCGAGAGAGGCGTAACGGCCAGACGTAAAGCCATGCAGCCCACACCGAACGACGAGCGCGGAGCGCCGCGGTGAGAGCTAGCGAGTCCGAGGCTACGCAGGCCGCCGGGCCTTCACTCCACTGTCTCCCGAAATGAAATACTGTCCGCCGAAAGCAAACAGTTCATTACCGTCAGGCTGAGGCGACAGGGCGGATCCCGAGGCCTGCTCGGCCATGGCTCGCCAACGGGGGTGTTTCTCAAACGGCCGGCTAGACGCAAGAAGGAGAGGAGGACCGCAGCAGATGAGAGGCGGACATCAGCGTCATTGAAGAAACAGTGCAGAGTGCGCATGCGTTGGGGGCAGAGGCGCGCCGCCGACTGGCCAGCGTGTTGGAACGCTTGGTGAGGCTCGTGCTACCTGACATGGGGGGGGATAGTAGGTAGTTCTGCCAAGGGGTGTACAGCTGGGTATAGGTAAGTATGCAGCGTATACCCACCTCCGAAAAATGGATTTACCGTATACCCACCTATAAATTGTAAGAAATTCGCATCAGTCAGAGAAGGAGTGCGTATACGCAATTTTACGGTATAACAGTATACCCACCTACCAAGACACCACTACACCACTAGTTCTGTCTTTATTTGGATGGGGTTTTTAGGCTTGCTGTCACGGTACAGTGAGGTGAAGGCGCGTGAAAGAGTGTCTCCAGCTTGTACTAAGTATGATTATGTGTGCGTTTCAGCTTTTTGTTTGCCTGAGCTCACTGTGATTCTGCATTGGACGGTTTGATATTTGCAGTAGCACAGCACACATTTACACAGTAAAATACATTTAAACAATTATAAACAGTAACAATAAATAATAAACGACAATGAGCAATGATAGTGCAAAGAACATCAAGGACAATATTACACAGAATTTATAATGAAGGTATGGTTATAACATTATTGCATATGTGTTGACTCCTCCAAATTAATACGTGATTGAAGCACCTTTGCCAGCATACAGTTTTAAGTCAGTCTGGGTAAGTATGACACACCTGGGCACCACAATATTTTCCGTTCAGGTTTTTATTTGCAAGTGTGCTACTGTGGGCTCACACCATCAGCATTGTGGGTTTAGTTTCCTTTGCATGGCGTTTTGCGTAGAGGTGGGACGATATCATTTTTTCTGGTCCAATCCCGATATTAAAAACCACTCCTTCCGATGCTTGGCATTGTCCTTGGTGATGTGAAGTTTGCATGAAACCGCTCGGCCATGGAAGCCCATTCCACGTAGTTCCCGGCACAGTTTTTGTGTTGGAGTTAATCCCGGAGGAAGTTTGTAACTCTGCAGCTGAGTCAACAGGATTGGCGACTTTTACGCATTATGCACCTCAGCAGTTGGCGACCCTGGTCTGTTACTTTGCGTGGTCTACCACTTCGTGGCTGGCTATCTGTTGCTCTTAAACGCTTCCACTTTGGAATAATACCACTTACAATTGACCGTGGAATTTCCAGCAGTGAAGAAATTCCACAAACTGAATTATTGCAAAGGTGGGATCCTATGACAGTACCACGTTTGAATTCACTGAGCACTTCAGAACGACCCATTTTTCTATAAATGTTTGTAAACCTGACTGCATGGCTAGGTGCTTGACTTTATACACCTGTGGCAATGGGACTGAATTAAATAATTCAGTGATTGAGGGGTGTGTCGCAGTATTTTTGTCCACATTGTGTATCTGCATTTAATATTGTAGCCGCATTGTCTGAATATGCTAAGAATAGGAGGATATAATGATCATGTTGCTCAATCAAAAGCTATACCCATGGCCAGCATGATTTACACAAGTCTGCTTCTGTTTTATTCACTAACAACGTTCACAAGAATGAACAGAAATATTTCTTAAAGTGCAAATTGTGTAGTCTGTTGAGAAATTAAATATGATAAAGAAAAAACAATAAAAATATTACCGTATATCTCAACTAACCATCTCTAGTCAAAAAATACACGATGAAGTCTCCAGTACAAATTATACGACGTAGCACAGATAAAATTTTTAAGTATGGTAATTAACTGAACTTTAAAAAGAATACAGGTCTGAAGACATGTAGGCCTAGTTTGTATAAATTATACCGTGTTCAGGCATTAAAAAATCAGCACTGTGCTTACATACGTTGCACTCGGCAGTTTTTCTTTTTTCTTCCTTCAACAGTAAGTACTGCAGCTTGACATTTGACGTTCGCGGTTTTGGTTATTTGTGAGTTGGCGGTGAACAATCAAACGGGTATATTTTTGGAGATAGCCGAAACATCGCAGAATCTTGCAAACCAAAAACAACACTGAAACTTATGTGTCGTGGGGGTCCAGAGCCTATCCCCTATCCCAGAAACTACGGGCGCAAGGCAGGAAACAACCCAGGATTGGGCGCCAACCTATCCCAGGGCACTCACACACCATTCACACCTACGGCCAATTTGGTAACTCCAATTAGCCTTAGTATGTTTTTGGACTATGGGGGGAAACCAGAGAACCCGGAGGAAACCCCACGACGACACGGTGAGAACATGCAAACTTCACACATATGGAATCCTGGAACCCTGGTCCCAGAGGTGTGAGGCAACAGTGCTAACCACTGCACCAGTGTATTTGTCGTAAATGCACACTATATGTTCAATATTAAAAGTCTTGGTTTGGGTACGCCGCGCATCTTTGTCTCGGCAACCAGAATCACGCGTTGTATTTGCTGTACTTGTGACCGTGGAATCTCACGTTGTCTTCTTTAAACCTTTTCAGTGCCATTAATTTTGCATTTTTAATAATGAGAGCAAAACGTAGTGTTCCCAGTGCGTACAGTAGTAACTCTCCTACATACAGGGGGATATTTTAGATTGTATAAAAAGATCTTGATAGGAGATGACAATGTGATTTGACATGCAAAGTGTACAGTACAGTATTCTTTGTTTATTAAGTGGTAATAAATATAGTTTTTATGTTATCCTTCAGGGGTGGCTTTCCAGAAAGGTTGGTTACGCCAAATAGTTCGTTATTTCGTACTTAGGATTAATTAGCACGCGTTTCCAGAATCCCTTCGTAACTAAAGTAGTTCGTTATCTCGACTAGATTTACGAGTGCTCCAACCCACTCGATATTTTCTACGTGGTTCTTCATTTGAACTTTTGGCTGCTGTCCTGTCACAGAGACCCAGAGATCGGCCAAAATAGATGACAAAAACACACTGAAGCTCTTTTTTGGACAATGTAATAATGCTGATGATATAATAAGAGACCAATATTGAAATTTAAAACTATAATGTATACTATAAATTAACGCAAAAGGGGATCGTTGTTGTAACACCTGCATGCAATTTGAGTACAAAGCAGGGCTGTGCATCATTTAGAACTGACTTGAGAATGACCTTGAAAATCAAATTCAGTTCATAAATCGGTTGAAATCACGGTGCAGAATCGCAGTTCGACTTTGAATATAAGGAAGTAGAATTAAAATGGAATTGATTTCACATAAATTCATATACATGGTGTAACTGCAGCTTTAACAATATAACTTAATATTTAAATATGAATTACACAGCATGTTAACATAAACAGCATGCACTGAACCCTGCCCATACTGTCGTGAACGCGGGGATGACGGCGAGGCATAACGCAGGCACAGAGGAGGGATCCAGTGGAAAGGCTATATTCCGGTGCGTAACACTCAGGACCAGCACACAACATCAATAACCCGACAGGGGAGCACAGGACTGGGGAACTCTTATACACTGGGAAGGCAGGGATAAACGAGGGGCACCTGTAGCTGGTTAACAAGGGGGCAGGAACACAAGGTAACCTCAAGGAGCTACAGGCATGGCTGATTAGCAGCCCTGCCTGTGGGAAACACAAGGAATACACTGGTAGGGCGGGGCTGGATGTAACAGGACCCCCCCCCAAAGGCGCACACTCCGGGTGCGCTACCCGGATCAAGGGGGAGCCAAGGACAGGACGGGCACACGGGGTCCGGACACGGGGCGAGGACAGGGATGCCAGACTGGGGCAGGACGGCAGACGCTGGACGGAGGACCTGGGGAGACAACGGAAGCAGAGGGGAACCACAAAGACACAAACCAAAACAATGGACCGGACAGGACGAGACTGGGGCAGGACCACCGAGGACACCAGGAGAGGATATCAACGGGGACAGGAGAGACTCTCGGACAGGGCCAGACAGATCAACAGGGGAGGAATGACAACAGAAAGGGCCAACACTAGGAACCGAGACAGAAACACTAACAGAGGGAACAGGGCCTGGGGACCAGGGAACCACAGAGGGAGGACAGGACACCTGGACAGGGACGCAGGACCAGGGAGGAAACAGTGATGGGCCTGAGGAACCTGGGGCGGAGCACAGGGAGCGCAAACAGGGACCGAAGGGACCTGGGGCGGAGCACAGGGAGCGCAAACAGTGACCGATGGGACCTGGGGCGGAGCACAGGCAGGGACTGGAAAAGGAGCACGGGTAGGGACTGGAGGGACCTGGACGGGAGCACGGGTAGGGACCGGAGGGACCTGAAACGGAGCAAAGGGACTGAAGCCAAGGACCGAAGGGATCTGGAACGGAGCATGGGTAGGGACCGGCGGGACACGGAAGGGCTGAGGGACACTGAAGGGCTGAGGAATGAAAGGCACGTGTTGGGGAAGCAGGCGCCGGTGCCCAGAAGGAAGGGGCCAGTTGGGAACAGTGCGGGGAGCTGAGGCGACTGGAGGGCACGGACGGGAGGGCGACGAGGAGGCTGCACGACACGGACTGAGGGGCGATGAGGAGGCTGCACGACTGGAGGGAGACGAGGAGACTGGAGGACATGGACCGGAGGGAGACGAGGAGACCGGAAGACATGAGCCGGAGCAAGGGGATGACGAGGAAACCATGGGGACGGAGCAAAGAGGGCGACGCGGAGACCACGGGACAGGGACTGGAGCAAGGGGGTGACGCGGAGACCACGGGACAGGGACTGGAGCAAGGAGGCAACGCGGAGACCACGGGGTCGGAGCAAGGAGGCGACGCGGAGACCCTGGGGACGGAGCAAGGGGGCGACGAGGAGACCACGGGGACGGGACTGGAGCCAGGGGGTGACGCGGAGGTCACGGGCACTGAGCCAGGGGATGACACAGAGGCAAAGCCCGGGCGAACACAGCCCCGCACATGCCCCCACTTTACCCCGGGAAACAGAGCACCTGCTGAAGGCTCGGCCGGACCGCCCAGGGCGCCCCCGTTTGGAACCCCTGGGGACCACGGGAGCCAAAAACGTGGGCCACTGGTCCCAGGGGTCCCACTCCAACTCCTCGAGGGGGCCATCCTCCTGGCTGAGCTCCCCACAACAGGAGAAGAGACGGGGCCCTCGGGCGGCAGGAGAGGTGGCAGGGACGGCTCGACGGGACCCTCGGGTGGCAAGAGAGGCGGCGACCCGGCTCAACGGGGCCCTCGGGCGGCAGGAGAGGCAGCAGAGATGGCTCGACGGGGCCCTCGGGCGGCAGGAGGGGCGGTGGCCCAACGGGGCCCTCGGGCGGCAGGAGGGGCGGCGGCCCGAAGGGGCCCTTGGGCGGCAGGAGGTTCCCCTGCGAGGGGCTCAGGGGCTGCAGCGGCGGCTGCAGGTTCAGGTGGGAGCCTTCCAGGAACAGGCTCGGCCCTTTGGAGCCCTCCGCCAGCGGGCTCGGCCCTTCGGAGCCCTCTGCCAGCGGCCTCGGCCCTTCGGAGCCCACCGCCAGTGGGCTCGGTACTTCAGAGCTTTCCGGGAGCGGGCTCGGCGCTTCAGGGCTTTCCGGGAGCGGGCTCGCCGGAGCCATGCCGGTGGCCGCCATGCTTCAGGCGGCGACAAGCTGCCGCACTCTCTCCTGGAGTGCAGCCAGCTTCCCCGACAGGGAGCCGGGAGTCACCGCCGCGAAGTCCCCGGCCAGACTCTGGCACCTCGCCCGGAGGTCGGGGTTGCCCTGGACCTCGGAGCTGTTCTGCAACATCCAGAACAGCCCCTGGAGGACAAAGAGTCGCCGGGGAAGGATGGCGTCATCATGGAGGGGGGCTCCCGGAGCCCCCTCGGAACCCCACAAACCCTGCTCATCCTTGTTCGCCCCATGTCCCGACCAGGGACAGCGGACAGACTCAGAGACCGGCCCCCTCCTTTTGAAGGTAGGGACCCCCGAGGAGGGAGCACTGGTTATGGGGGCAGCCAGCCCGCTCAAACCAGGATCCGTTGTCTCCCAATTTTCTGGGAGATGCCGCCGGTTGGTGGGGTCCGGCTCCCTCGACCCCGCCGTGGATTCCGCCGGATAGGGATCGAGGGAAAGGACTCCCAGTGACAACGGTGGCGGGGATTCCAGGGCTTGGTTGTGGTGGGGTCGGGTCATTCTGTCTGTAACAAGGGGGCAGGAACACAAGGTAACCTCAACGAGCTACAGGTGTGGCTGATTAGCAGCCCCGCCTGTGGGAAACACAAGGAATACACTGGTAGGGCGGGGCTGGACGTGACACATACCTCCCCCCCACGCGATCACTAATATTTATGGCAGCAAAAAGTACCCGTCGGCCGTGCCCCCCTGTTCGAGCACAGGCCTGAAAAGTCTGTGCATGTCACCCTTATTCATAAGGAATGAAAGTGTCGCCTATAGGATAAATCATTTAACTGTGACTTTGTGTGCCATGGTGGAAGAGTCCTTCATGTAGTCATACAAGTAGCCCTGTCACAACCCTATCCATCTGACAACGTACAGACCCTGACAGGAAAAGCTATTGCATGCAGACTCCTCACAAATGGTAACACACATAAACAATTAAATATGCAAAAACAATAAATATATGCCCATGGAAAAGGACTAAGAGGGCTGACATAAGGCGAATGCATATTGTTAGTATAGGCTAAATCAATAGCACAGTTTTTATCTTACAATCATGCAAATATAAAGTTACTCACTCAGTTTTACACCAACATGATAATCATTTAAATATTATTTTCTTTGGCTGCCAAAGACTTTTGCACAGTACTGTACATTGCATTTGAAGGAGGCTTCGAAATGGGACAGTCTTGCTGAGCCACTGTGACACTTTCGATTTTCAAATGCAGATTCATAATGTTACAGCCCCTGAATTTGGACACAGCCCGTATTTCCACATGGTCATAACATCTCAGACACACATGTGCTGCTGAACAACTAGGCGTCATGTGACCCTCACTTCTGACTATAAGCAGTTTCGTGATTTTTCAGGCTAGACCTACCTCCGATATCCGATCCAGATTTTTTCGCCAATATAGGATCAGTGGGATCTCTAGTTCTACAGAATCTGCATTAGTGCCAGGTCCTCCCACAGTCAAAAAGCATGCAGTGAAGTGCATTGGTAACTCTGCATCACCAATAGTGTATCCTGTCTAGGGTGTCCCCTCCCTTGTGCCCTGTGATGGACTGGCATCCCATCCATGGTGTCCGCTAGCTGGTGCCCTGTGATGGACTGGCATCCCATCCATGGTGTCCGCTGGCTGGTGCCCTGTGATGGACTGGGATCTCATCCAAATTATCCCATTCCCTGCCTTCTGGCATGTTCATCCTGGGATTGAACCCAGGTTCACCTCAACCCTTTACTGGATAAGTCATTATGGAAAATGGGTAGATGGAATTTTTTATTGCAGAACTGCTTAAGGTTTGAGCAGTAAAATTACATAATTAGATGATTACATAATTTAGCCTCTGAAAGCCACGTTATGCCAGCCTTGGCTGGATAGAGTGACTGTACAGACTGTAGCCACACAACTACCAGTAAATGTTACTCTGCATTAGTGTTTCCCAATCTGGTCCTTGGGGACCCACAGAGAGTTTACGTTTATGATTCCTCCCAGCTCCCGGTAGGGTGCAAAAATGTGGACTGGCTGTGGGTCCCCTAGGACCAGACTGGGAAACACTGTTCTACATTCACTTCTTCCTTTCATATGCCTGACTTTTTAGTTCCATTCCTAATATTTAATGGCATTTGCTCCAGGTAATTATTAAGTCAAACAATCAAACAGCGTCTTTTTCAAAAGCAATTACAATTTCCATATGTTTGTGTACATATACATTCAGCACATAATTCTCTGATCATTTTCTGAACGGTCCCGGATGCGCAGAGCCGATTGCCTGCCAAGGTCACCGTGTGCCACTTGGCAAAAGTCCCTCTCATGATGGATGTTGCACTGTCACAAGGGTGGCAGATAGTGGTGACATACGTCCCTATTAATAAGGCTATTTACATAAACTCTGCCAAGCAAACATTTTAATAAAAGAACAAAACAGAGAGAGGAACCAGAGACTGGTCCGGGGGCTTGTCTGTGCTAGGGGGGTGGGGGGGGTGGTTGTGGTTGGCTGGCTTCATATGTGTAATGTTCCTCAAAAAGGACATGGAGGAAATCAGTCAGCGCTCGTCACGGTGACTAACTATGCTGCAGCCGTCTCCGTCTATAGCCTGTGTCCACCAGGCAGAGCGGTGACCAGCAGCGAGTGGTGACCCCGGAACTTCGGATGGTTTCGCTCATTGAGACGACTCAGCACCTGGCTGCTTGGCTAATGCTTATCTGTGCATAAAAGTAAGACATTTATTTATGTTTGTCTTAACGTTTTAATGCTAATACAGGATAACCGTGTTAAGTAAGTTTAAAATACTAAATATAGGGGTTTTGTTTTTTTCTTAAGCTCTGCATCATCTTGACTCTTTATGGATAAATGAGTACTGAAGATGACTGAATGTTTTTTAATTATCTTTAGTTTATATATGGGATCTTATACAATAGTACATAAATATCCCGTTTTAGGATTGAGAGAATTCATCATGCAACAGCCCACTGGAAGAATGCAGCATCCCATATTGTTGCTGTTGTTGAATTAGGGGTGTTTTATTAAAAAACATGTTAATTAGCCTCTCAGTCTACTCTAAATCCCCCTCTGCGTACCTCCTCTGTAATCCAGCAGCACTCAGTGACGGGCAGGAAGCCATGTTGTCTGCAGACTCAAGTTTTTAATTTGAATTGCGCAGCTGGTGAGGATGTCAAGTGTCTTACCTGATAAGAAGCACAAGGATTCCGAATAATAAGTAACCGAAACGCTTGGTTAACTGGAGTGCAATGTAATTCATGTGAAGGCATCCAAAATGCAGAAGTTTCAGAAAACAGAAGTTAAACCAAATCATTTTTTTCTCTATACTTGCAGATTGCTTTCAGGTCATTTTAGGAGTGTTTGGCATCCATTAGCTTCAGCTTTGAGAAGCTGTTAACGTGTGTTACTGTGTATGTAAATCTCTGTGGCTCCACTTGTGGATCATTCCAAAATACAGATGGTGGCCTACGACCATCTGCGAGACTTCTTCTGGCTGTTCTTGGTGGCAGGAATGCTATTGGTCTCTCTATTAATTGGCTTCATATTCCTCTGCATCAACAAGTACATCTCCCAGAAAGGTAATTTTGAATGATCCTTTGAGTTTCCACATTAAATACTCACCACCTAATGATTCGAGCTTGTTTCTGTCAGACCTGCTGTGTCGTTCTGAATAAATTCTGGAGCTGATCAATGCAGGTTTCCTTCCTGAGTAACATTCAGAGTGTTACCTACACAATGAGCCTTGAAATCAGGATGAAAGTCAACTGTATGTTACAGCGAGTAAAATGTCCATAATGCCCTTATCCCACATACTGAACAGTCCTTCAGTCTAATTGCACACTGTATGTTTTTTTTCTACAGCAAAAGAGTATAAATTAAATTTCCTGCAAAATTCAAACCCCCCGTTTTATACCCAGTAAGTACAATTTTACTTTTGCATGTGCATGTCAACAAAGAACAACTTATATACAGTATTGATCAATGGACTACAAGGTAGGGGACACCCTGGGCAGGATGCCAGTTCATCACAGGGCATGAGGCAGGGAATTTCCTCTTAATGGGATGCCAGTCCATCAAAAGGCACAAGGCAGGGGACATTACAAGCAATTTAGCCTAGTCTTTGGAGTATGGGGGGGGATCCACAGTACCTGGGGAATGGGACAGGACTCAAACCCCCACTCCTGGAGGTGTGAAATAAAATTATCCTTTATTTATCATTACCACAAATATAAGTACTTTGGAATGTTTGTCTTTGCATGTATCCATGAGACACACAGACATGTGTACAGGTGAGAGCAAGCTTGGGGGTCACTGCGCAGGGTCAGCTAGCATGCAGCAGTTAGGGCATTTCTCAAGGGCCCATTGGCATGGGACTATTCTACCGAGGCATGACCTTCCAATCACAGGCACAAAGGCTTAGCCCGCTGAGTCACTCAGCACCCCCCAACTGTGCCATCCCTATAATATTTCTAATGACAGTTTCTCACCTTTTCCACACAAAAAGTATCAGTTTCTTCAAAGCAGTTTCAGTGGGTCAAAAAGCCTTCGGCTGCTTTCACTTCAGCATATCGAACAAAAGTCACGAGCTTGCAGATGTACTTCACCTCTCACTAAGGAACTCCTGTGTATCTGATCTTGGATATTTCCCTTCTCAGGAACTCCAAATACCACCCACATCATCTTGAACAAGATTTACCCCCGTTGCCCCCAAGGAATATAAATCTTCAGCCATGTAAGTGTGAGACTGGCTAAGTCTTTACAGCTTTTCTTAATTGCGGCTTTGCTTAATGAGTCCATCTTGAAGCCGCTGACGATATTCCTCTACATGAGTGTCGAGCTTTTATCCACGCCCAGCATTTGTCTTCTCTGGTTCTGAGACGCCCTCATGTGTGCCTGTGTTACAGCCTTCCCAAGCTACGAGGAGATCTCGGTCCCACCAGATTACATCAAAGTTGTGGAGGAGACACCACCACCTCCCCCCTACCAGCACCAGGAGCCGCTACAGCATGCAAAGGGGCCCCCGGCTAGTGACAGAGCTTCCATGGACTCGTATGATGATGTGGTAGCACCAGGCTACGTCAGCGAAGACTATGATGATGTGGAATGATCCCGGGACCCTGAAAGCTTTTTCTTGATAAGCCTTCAGTGATACAAGGCGGTGGTTTGGGCCTCGTCACACTGCAAGAATTTCTAAAGTTTCAACAATTCTCTAAGGCCCTGCCTGGTGTTTATATGAAGACCTTTGTAGAAATGGACTTGTGGGTCATTTCAACAGAGGATATAAATTGAATAAATATATATTACATCTCCACACTCTTTATAGAAGATACTACTACTACTACAGACTTAACGTATTTTGCCATATGCATAAAGCAGAATATGGACCTCTTAGTAAATGTTTTTAATATGTAAGATAAATTGTAAGCTTTTAATATATGCTTAAAATATATACAGTACAAAGAGTTCTGAGATTTTCTGGCTGATTCACAGTCCCTCCACCTCGGCCGCTAAAATCTATAGCCCCGTCGCAATTTATCATTATGGTAATTGTAATTCCTGCACGTTTATGTTCATACAACATAAACAAGCACATGACTAAATAAAAGCTACCGTCTCTGGTAGTGTGTTACTAGGGAGGTGGTCCTGAATCCCCCTGCTGGACACTTCACACCATTACAAGCCAATGACAAACTTGTACAATAAGTCATATAGTTCGTAGAATGGGTCAGTGATTTTAATTTACACTCCAGATCCAAACATATGCGTGGTTCTCAATGTGTCTATGTACAACAGGTGAACACTGTGTCATGATTTCCAGTGTGAAAGCGCTCTGCCTGGATGCGTTTGCATTAACCTACCGCTGTACATCTTACTAGGCAGTTCTCTGCACTAAAAATAACACCAGCCTGTCCAGCTGAATAAGCCACAAGTTTACCCCTCTTACACACACGGTATAGAGAAAGGGAGGGAGAGACAGACTCTGAAAGTAAAGCTTCTGGTCGTCATTATTCTCCAAGTCGGAAAACAATTTTAGAACAGGAGAATTTAATATTTTCCCCACTATACGTACTCTGTCAGGCATACCAAACGGACTGGTGTATCATACATCTAATAATTAAGCACAGAGAGTGTGTACTTCTGCTTACACCAAACATACATACACGTTAGACAACAGAGCACAGAGAATGCCTAAACATTACTTCAGCGATTCCTCTGCATTTCACAAGAGAGCACTATCGTGTTAAAAACTCATCTGCGCTCTTAATTTGGCAAAGCAAAATCTGAGCCCAAGAAAAATTTTTGAGGAGAGGGATCACTTGACTACTGCAGAAAGTCAAAAGCACAATCCTCATGATTATACAGTTTACATATATTTTATTTGTAAAAATAAAAGCAAACTTGAAAAAAAGGCTCTGAGGACCTGAAGGTCATTCTTTCGTCATTCATTGCTCATCTTCCTCAGATCGCTGTTTTATAAACGTTATCTGCATCTTAGAAAACGGCCGGAGGAGCGGAAGGTAGCGGTGGACAGCTCGCCCCAGGGTGCGTTCGGGTCGGCCTGGTGTTGGGCGAGCGCCTGCCTCGCGGGGCCTCGGGAGACGGGCAGAGGTGGCTTTCGCAGTGATTCACAGAAATGTTTCACACTCTTATCTTGAGCAAGACAGACGAGTGAGAAAAGAAACTAGTCTTGTAGCTCTCAGAATTATTGTCCGAAAAAAATCTGATCCCCTGACTGGAGTGGGGGGGGCCTAGCCCCCTAAACGCTGACCCTCCCCCCAGGCAAAGCCCCCAGGGCGCTCCTCAGGCAGTGGGTTATAGTTGGCATCTTCCTCTGGATTGTCAAAGAGCATTTTGCTGTAGGTGACAGGGAGAGACAGAAAGAAAATTGTTTTTATCTGAAATTCTTTGCCCATGGAGACCAAGAACGCACACAGATGCTAAACAAGGAAACTAAAATACAAACTCGGCAAGCACACTGCAGCCAGTGAGAGACAGACAGGGCATCACATCTCGCTGAAATGCGAGAAAACAAGAAAAATACATTTCCACAAAGATCGTCCCAAAGTTTCAAACCACTCTAAACACGGGGAATGGATCCTCCTTAGTGACATCGAGGCAAAGGAGACATTAATAGGCAATGACCTCCCTGAAAGCCAGAGCCCAAGTGAGTCAAATGCATGTCCTGCCCTATATTACCATTTGTGTTCGCAAGTGTTAAAGGGCTTTGGCAGAAGCAGGCTATCTGGGCAATGATGCTAAATCAAGGGAGGGAGGGAGGGAGAGAGAGAGGGAGAGAGAAAGAGATATCCATCACCGCAGGGTGAACTGGGCCTGGTCTTTATGTCAGTTTAGAAAGCATCTGCCCGACTGACTCTGATGTCTATCAAACCACATCAGAGATTAGCAAGACAGCTCTCATCACAGTGACACTCCTGATGCTGTGGTTTAAGTGTCTCACACTCGCTTTTCAAGCAGCGCTCATACTCACAGGATAGTTGGCGTCCTCAGCCACCTCCCACCACCAGGCTGATTGGGAAACACATCTTCCAAGAAGTAATAGACGTGTCCCACAGCGATACCTTAAGGAGAAGAGATGGCAGAATCTGCAAGGTCAGGGCCACAGAATCAAAAACCTGGACTTACAGAAGACACCGATACCTGCGGGCCACCTACCCAGCATATCCACAATGATGGAGTTCCCCAGCAGCAAAGAGAAGCCCATGAGCACCCAGGGCAAGAAGGGGGCCTGGAAGTTGAGGAGGCCGAAGAAGTTCATGCGCACATTGGGATTACGACGGCTCCACACGTAGACGAGCATGATGGTGAAGGCCTGGCCAAGGAACACCAGGCTGACGAAGGTGCCGAAGATCTGAGTGGCTGCTGTGAAGGCCAACAAACTCCATCATGATGACAGAGGACAACGAAGAGAAGCTGGACATGCTGTGCCCAAAGGATACAGTCATCAAGAGGCCGCCAAACAGGAACATGAAGACAAAGTCAGCGGTGCGACCCCGGAAAGACCCTTCCTCCAGCATGCGGCAGTACCGGTACCTGCGGCCCGTTGTCAAGGAAGCAGTCAATAAAACACCTATCCTGTACTTGACAGATAGTACTTTTCCAGCTGGATGCTGCACATGTGACCTGGGGAGGAGGGGAGTTTCATCGTCCTCTCAGTAAAAGTTTAGTGAACCAAATAAAGCCTCACAGCAGTTTTAAATAAATATTTCACAACGTGCTTCACATAAAGCCAGAATTTCTCTCAGAATTACACTAACTAGACAGCCTGGGCTAGTAATGTTGTTCATCAATATTTGAGATCTCAGCTCTGGTTAGGAGACAGAACCTGCACAGTGCTTCCTATGGTCACACAGGGGAAGACCTACTCTCAGAAATCGGTGTATGTGTCGTCCATATTCTGCTACAGTATTCTACAGCATTATATAACTGAGACTGTTTCACACCTACATGCGATGGGTACGAGACACCGGGAATAACAGCAGATTTAAATCTCAAAAACACTGTGGATTGCTGTCCCCAGGAAATACCACGAAGTTTCATTGCAAGCCCTGTTAAAAAGTGCATGGGGTTAATTAACAGAATCAGCCCTGCCAGTTAAGGATGTTACATTGGTGTCAGACAATACGCACATTTCCCACAGCTATACCACGGACCCGATAACAAAAGATGTACATATTCATTTTTTTTGTAGACATGTACAAAAAGATTACAAAACTATGTCATTCTTTCAGACAGGTAATCAATGCTGCTTAAAATCAGATACCACTTATGAAAGGATACAAAAAGATCATGTTGAAAAGGAAATTGAAGCCAACTGGCCCAAAGAACAAAAAATTGGTAACCAGTCGCCATACCTGTTAAGAGAAAAAAGAACATTAATTATATAGTCATTTAATTAGGCCAAGATGTTTTGAATACATATGTTCTAATTATTGTAACTCACCTGATAATTCCTCAATATTAAATCAGGATTGAAGTACAGCTGGAAAGGTGTGATCAGCTCTAATTGCTGATGAAAAAGTAAATAGAATAAAACTGGGTCATAAAAGCAAACAAAAAACATGGCGCTTGTATTGGAGACATCGCACAGCTACGTCTAGTTACACAGACCTTTGACTTTTTACTAGTTAATAAATTTAATAGCAAAACTGCACAGACTTCACATTGCTAATACTTTACTTGATAGGGCACAAATAATATAGTACCGTACTATTACTTTGTATTAATTAACCACAAACTAAGTCTTAGTTACATACTGATCTCAAGTTAATTCATCATTAATGAATCATGACGCATCTTTTATCTCTGTTACTATATTTGTTACTATATCTGTCAATTCTGTAAACCTTTGTGAACCACTGAAGGAACTGCTGAAGGAACAAGTCATGAGTAACACAAGTTAAATACTGATCTTATATTTGTTCATCACTAATGAATCAGGATGCATCTTATCTCAAGTAGTATCTATATTTGTCCATAATTTGTACTTCAGTAGTAACTGAGTTATTACTAAGTATTTGTGCCACTCAAGTAAAGTGTTACCCTCAAATTATATAGATATATAATTAATACCTGCTGAACTCTGAACACACATTATATATATACACACACACTTAATAGAAACTGTCATTCTTCTTCACTCGAATCATAGATGCTGTATATACCTATTATCTATGCCACATAAGGAATACCATGTATACCACTGTACGGATGTACATTTACTGTTTATCACACGTGTTTATATTGTACAGCTGTCTCTAACACTTTTGAACCATTTTGCACTTTCTTATTAAATGTCAAACTACATATCATTGTCCGAGTACTTGTGCAATGACAATAAAGTGGAATTTAATTTAATCGAATCTCTAAATCTTCCTCTGCTTGCTCAAAGGGAGTATCAGCTAGCTACACAGGACAGCCATCAAGAACAGCAGTCTGTGATGTAAGTGAATGACAGATAAACGATGTGGCTTAAACCTAAGAGCGTCAAAAGGCAGCTTTGGCCATCTTACCACGGCGGCTGTGGTGAGGACGCACGCTGTAGTATATGCCCTCGTCACAATAGGAATCTGTAAATACTCCTGCTGGAATGTCTGGTAAGCCATTTTAGACAGCTTGGGCCCTTCCGGCACTCACCGGACACGTCATCACAGGGCGGAGGAAACGTACGAACGTATAAAGCGTATGCACGTATGACACGTCAGCGCGTATGACTCGCGTATCATACGCGCTGACGTGTCAGACGTTAACATGTACGAAGCATCCGCAGAGCACGTTGGACTTAATCCAAAACAAATAAATGAGATGAAATCGTTGCCAGGGGCGGCGCGGTGGTGCAGTGGTTAGCACTGTTGCCTCACAGCTCTGGGATCAGGGTTTACGTCTCCGCCCGGGTTCCGTGTGTGGAGTTTGCATGTTGTCGTCGTGGGGTTTCCTCCGGGTACTCCGCTTTCCCCCCACAGTCCAAAAACATGCAGAGGCTGATTGGAGTTGCCAAATTGCCCATAGGTGTGAATGGTGTGTGTGTGCCCAGCGATGGGCTGGCGCCCCATCCTGGGTTGTTCCCTGCCTTGCGCCCGCAGCCTCCGGGATAGGCTCCGCGACCCATATGGAGTAAGCGGTTATAGAAAATGGATGGAAATTGTTGCCAGATTAGGCTTGAATTATTAATTTTCCAATTATTCTATCAAAATACCGTCTATATTGCTGTAAATATCCCAGTTTCGAGCGATTGTTTTCTGTCTTTGGAACATATTTGGAAAGTTACTTAAATCACTGAAAAGTAGTAAAAATGGGAAGCACTCATTGCCATTGTTGCGATTTCCATATATATCGCTTGAAAGTTGGGGTAGTTTGCAAACCCTATACAGGTCTTTTACAAGGTGATAAAACTGTTACATACACGTAAATGCGCGTGCATGTGTGCAGACTTGTCTCAAATTGAAAATATCACTCCAGCCAGCTGACCAAAGTTGGCAACCCCGTATAACCTATAAACAGGAGGTTATATATGAATGATATATATGAGTATATGAAGTTCATTCACAATATTCAGAATTTATCCAGTGAAAACCCTTGTTATGGATCAGTTTAAAATGTATATAGAAGTAAATTATTGTGCAAAAGCAGCCCTGAAACTATTCAATTATTATTGAAATAACTATTCTCTATTTTGGATGTGTCCTACTGTAAAATCCTTTTGCCTTTATTTGCAAAGCTATATTAAAATACAGACCAATTTTGATATATTTAAAAAGAAGATGCAATGTTAGCATAATTATTATTTGTATTGAATTTGATTATTGTATTAGGTATTGTATTGTATTGTATTATATGCATAATGTATATTGGTCTGGAGGAGTCCCAACTTAGAACAAGAAAACTGATGTAAAGACCTACTTACAAGTTATTTTGAAGTGTAAAAATACGGCAGCAGTGCGGACTTTCTCTGTGTACTCTGTTTAAACTTCTCTTATATATTTATTTCTTATATTCACCATTGACGATATATTTAATCTTATTTTTAACAGAATACGTGTGTGCTTTTTTATTGTTTATGTTGTTTGTTAAAATAAAATTAAATTAAACAAGTTAAAGTTAAAATTAAACGGTTTAAAACAAGTGTGAGCCCCTCGATCTCAGGCGCCTATTGGTGCTTATGCGTTTATATACCCAAACTAGTGAGTTGTCAACCAGGAATTACACTTCCAGCGCCATGGGTATGGAATGGACGGGAAAGGGCGTGGTAAATCGTACACATCTTTTAAATGAATGTACGGAAATGTCACTATAAACAAAATGAATAAAAAAATTTAATGAGTTCCAGTTAGAAAATTGTGATTAAGTCAATAATAATTAAATTTTATGATTGGCGGATTAAGATCGTATTATATTATATACTAATATACATTACAACAATGCAGAACATTATACGTACTCATTATAATGGGCGTTCGGGTTTCGCGCTTTCACAGATAACGCTTTTTACATAGGCACGTGATCTTCCCTCAGCCGATTGGCCAGGATTTACGGCGTGCGGATTGCTATGATTGGCTACGTTCCTCACGCGCTTTCCATCGCGAGGGAACTTCGAACAGCAACGAGGATCGCTGACGTACGCGTGCGCGGGAGACCCAGAAAATGGCCGAGAGTGGAAATGAAGGTAATATTGTTGTTTTATAATAGTTTCTTAAAAACTTGTGAGATACGCGTTACTGGCAGGTAGTGTCGAGGCGGCAACGAAATGCATAATTGAGGTAGCTGGCTAGATCACTACCTCCCTTCTTTGTTTAACCAGCCTGGTGGAATCTGATTGCACATATATTTTCTGTTAATTTTATTTACTTAATATTCTTTTTTTAAGGATACATTGTTTGTTTGTGCAGTATACTTTTTATACGTTTAATGTCTTTATACTTTATTTTATTTTGCCCTGTATATTTGTTAGTCTGCACTTTACGTACTTTGTACGGACTAGAATTTCCCCCTGGATCAACAAAATTGATCTAATCTTTAAAACACTAATACATTGAGTTAATCTATCGTCACATAACCAGTTAACGCCAAGCTATTAAGTTTTCTGTGAGTAATTGTCGTTTATTTTTCAGTAATGCCGCTCTCTCCCGAGGTTCTGAAATTATACGAGGCTCAGTTCTTCGGCTTCACGCCGCAGACCTGCATGCTGCGCGTCTACAGCGCCTTCCAGGACTGCCTACATGACATCCTGATGACCGCGGAGGCCGTATTCGTGAGGAAGCTGGCTGGGGAAAAGCCGCCCGAGAAGCTGAGCCAGCAAGCCAGGGAGTGCACTTCCAAGCTGCATGCATTTCTGCAGGAGCGCATCCAGCGCCTGTCAGGTCGCATGGACGCATTCCTGGTGGGCAGCGTACTGTCGATCCCCTCCAACGTGGTGCTGCCCGAGGATGTCCCACATAAGGAGCAGCCCCGGGACATGCAGGAGCTGCTGGAGCTAGAGGGGGAGCTGGCACAGCTGCAGCAGTGCTACCAGGCAGAGGTGTGTGCCAGACAGGCCCTGCTGGCAGAACTGGAAGAGCAGAGGGAAGTGGAGGAGGACCTGGATGGCCTGTTGCGATGGATCGGGGAGCTGCGGGCATCCTGGATGCAGGGGGGCCTGGGGGACATACAGGAGAGCCTCGCCTTTATGACGCGGACTGTTAAACATGTGCGAGATGTGATGGGAGGGATTGTGCAGGAAAGCAGCACACTGGATCATCACTGATCTTAAGATTAAAATGGACTTCATTTGATCCCTGGTGGGGGGAGTGTCTGGGATCATGGGGTGTTTCTTTGTTTGTTCAGTCAAAAAAAATAAAGTCTTTCTATGGTTATACTAAAAAGGATCATGATTGATTTATTTTATAGTTTGTCATGCAGTTTTGACTCTGGAATAATTCAGACAGTGACAGTCTATACCTTCCCTCTCTAAGCTTGAGTACGAAAGACCTTTCCTCATTCACTGTATGCTTTAGATTCTTTCTTGTCCATTCCTGTTTAGCAAAGGTAACCAGTGGCAGAAACATTTAATGATGAACAGTTTGTTGCAGATAAGTCTCCATTGTGCTTAGGTCTTTTGATTCTATGTGATGAT
This sequence comes from Mormyrus iriodes, assembly GCA_011763525.2. Classification (NCBI taxonomy): domain Eukaryota; kingdom Metazoa; phylum Chordata; class Actinopteri; order Osteoglossiformes; family Mormyridae; genus Mormyrus; species Mormyrus iriodes. The sequence goes on along the minus strand of JAAGVU020000103.1, from coordinate 31,081,143 downwards.
TGACATCTCCTCACGCTCACGGCTTTCTGACATCATCCTCACTATGGATCCCAGGTATCTCCGGAACGCCTGTCTCACTTGCTCCGGGTCCTCCTCCAGGTTGGAATGGATCATGGAGAGTTTGCTTAAATGTGAGGCTGTATGGAGAAATCAACAGAATGTTACTGGTAATTAAACAGGCATTCAGAAGGATGACCCAAGCCAGGTCGTTCCTGCCTACACTGCAGTTTCTTAAAGTGCCGTTAAGTGAACTGCAGCATAACAGCTTAACGGTAAACATGCAGTAGCAGCTACACTCCAGTGACTGCTCATTACCTATTGCTGGGTGTCCCCTGCTGGCTGAGCTTCCTGGTTTGTGGTGTACAATCAGTAGACACTGGCTTTCCTGCATTCCTTGTGAGGAAACGAAAGATGAATGCCAGGTCTCTATTTCTCTTAGGTGGCTGGGCACATTCGGATTAAATACAATTAGCACCCCATTGGCATCTCTCATCAGCGCAGGCCAACAGGATTCAAACCTGCAAAATATGAGAAATCAAGCACACATAACTGACACTGTAAAACAATATATGTGACTAATATCAAGACTGAAAAAATAATCACTTCTACACCATTTTAAAAAGCTCACAGTAAAATAAACTTTGTGTATGTACATTGTGATGGACTGGCATCTCATCAAGGGTGTCCCCAGCATCCTATGCTCTCTAGGATAGGATCCAGGCTCAGCTGGATAAAAAAATCTGCAAACTTCTAAGGAACACTTTGTTGATTACAACAGGTTATTCTGTATTTGCATGCCGGCCTTACTTAAAATCTCCAGCACAATCCCACAGCTCCACGTCGAGGGTCACGTTTTTGTCAGTGGCATCCAAAGCCTGCGACTCAAACTCCAGAATCCTGGGGGAATGAACGGGTAGCGATTAAGCACAAATCAGCAGCCCACATACGGCAGGATTAATTCACATAAACCAGGTGTTTGCTCAAAATGCGATGTTCACATGGAGAAAATCAAAGTATTCAGGGAGATGGGTCTTAATTAACAGCAAGGTGATTCATCCATCTATTAACCAGTCCTGGGTGACCCTGCAGCTTATCATGAGACAGGGGTCACCTTAGATGAGATGCCAGTAAATCATAGGGACATCCTGGATGGGATACCAGTCTATCACAGGGCACAGGGCAGGGGACACCCAGGATGGGATGTCCGTCCATCACAGGGCACCAGGGAGGGGACACACTCATACTCTGTGGCTTATTTTGAGACACCAGTTTGCTTAGCTATATGCCTTTGGGTGAAACGTGCCAGATGCAAAATCCACACACACGGAGGAGTGGAGGTAGGAGCTATGACACATAGGTCATAATGATATACTTTACACAATAATGCCGGTTAGTTTACCTGACCCCCAGTGTCGGCCGGTACTCGCCTCCTATGGTCTCAACGGCGTCCGACAGAAAGTCGGTCAGCGCCGTCTTCCCGCTCTGTTAAAGGGTAAAGACAGGTTACAAAACGGCATAATTATCCGAAATATACTTTAAACACATTAGGGATGCTGTTTTCAGGACACCGACATCGACGCAGACTCCCGTTCTCCCGTCTAACAACCCGGTGCGTTTTGCTCGTACTGGCCTTACCTCATTCGGTCCGATAACCAGTATCTTTGCCTTGAACATGTCATCAGTATGCTGATTATACTCTACGATGCGAACATTACACAACAACAACAACAACAACAAAGCGAAACGCGTCCCGCCCGCCCGTTAGTCTCCAAGGCGCCCGACCAGGGGGTAAATCCCGCAGCGCTCCGCCAGCGCAGATTCGTGCGGTGGGAAACCCGCAGGCGTTTCTCATTAAATGTTATATCTCTTGTACTAACAAAAATGAATACTGAATCGGCGGTTGGTCGAGCACACTTCATTAGAGCATTATACAGAACTCGACGGCAGCGTTTGTTTTCGCTATACACCCGATAGCACTGCTCCATCGGACTCAATTTCCCATAAAGCACCGTAAAATTAGCAAAGTTCATAACACACAGCAATAAATATGAAAATATGAAATAAGAACAATATGCATGGCGTTTCTAGTGGGCTACATCAACGTGAATTTACCTTAAAATGTCAGCTATAAGTAAATAAATGTATTCTGTTACAGATTGCTGAATGCATGCTCTAAAATGCAATTTGTAACGTATTCCGTTAGATTACCCCAAGTTAATACCGTAATCTAAATACTTTGGCTCTTAAACATTATTATCTGTCAAACACTTAACATAAGATTCGTACATTAAGCATTTCCAATCAATGAGTCTCCTCCCAGCTGGACAAGCCCCGAAGTACCTCCCAAGAGAGGTGTCAAGGAGGCATCCTAGGTAGATGCCTGAACTGTCTCAGTTGGCTCCTTTCCATGCAGAGGAGCAACAACTCTACTTTGAGCCTCTCCCAGATGTCCAAACTCCTCCCCCTGACACCCTATGAAGGAAGCTCATTTCCGCTGCTTGTTTCCATAATCTCATTCTTTCAGACACTACCCAGAGCTCGTGACCAAAGGTGAGGGTTGGAATGTAGATTCACCAGTAAATTGACAGCTTCACGTTTTAGTTCACCTCTTTATTTACCACAACAGACTGGTACGATGTCTGTATAACTGCTCATGAGCATCAATCTGCTTGTCAATTTCCCAGTCCATTCTTCCCTGACTCATGAACAAGTGCCTCAACTCCGCTTGAGACAATAACTCATTCCCAACCTGGAGGCGGCAATCCACCCATTTCCAGTTGAGAACCATGGCCTCAGACTTGGAGGTGCTGATCGTCATACCTCATTCAACCTGACACCTCCCTTTACCGCTAATGTCCACCACTGGGTTGGGGACTTGCTGCAGCTACAGGCACCAATAACCTTATGGCCACAGCTCTGCACAGCCGCCTCAGTAATGGAACTACAGAATATTGTCTATTTGAGGCTGATGTCTCCAGCCTCCCGCATAATGCAAGAGAAGTTCTGCCAGGGAAGTTCTACCAGAGGTGTGAGTTGACGATCTCCCAGACAGGGGCCTCTGGCAGACGCTTCCCTCATTATGTGTTTGGGTCTGCCAGGTGTGTTCTGCATTATCCTCTACCAGGTTGTGATCAATTGACAGCTCAGTTTCACTCTTTACTTGAGGGTCCAAGACATACGGTCACAGAGTCAATGATACGTTTACAAAATCAGTCATCAAGCTGCAGTCTAGGGTGCTCTGGTGCCAGGTGTACTTATGAACACCCTTGTGTTCGAACATGGTGTTCGTTATAGGCAAACAGGGATTACCATAGCAGTCCAATAACTGATCACTGTTTGGGTTCAGATCGGATAGGCCGTTCCTCCCAATTATACCCTTCCAGGTTTACCTATTGTCTCCCACGTGAGTCTTAAGGTCCCCTCGTGGAACAATGGAGCCCCAGATCAGCCACCTTCCAGCCACTCCATCCAAGGCCTCGAAGACGGCTGGATCCTCTTGACTGGTGTTCAGCACGTACACATCGACAACAGTCAGAGCACATCCCCTGAAGTCAAAGGATTGCGGCCCTTTTTTTCACTGGGGTGAACTCCAGCGTACAAATGTCAGACTGGGGGGCTATGAATAGACCCATACCTGTCTAACACCTCTCACCCAGGGCAACTCGGGGGGAATAGAGTCCAGCCCCTCTCCAGGAGGTCCAGAGCCTAAGCCCTGTGTTGAGGTGAGCTTGACTATTTGTAGTCAGTATCTCTCTCCCTCCCACACCAGCTCAGGCTCCTTTCCACCAGTAAGGTCACGTTCCTTCTCCCTGAAGCCAGTTTTGGTTGCCAGGGATCAGTCCACCTAGGCCTCTACCTTTGACTGCTGTCTAATCCACAATGTACTGGACCCCTTTATAGCTCCTCCTTCAGGTTGTGGGTTCAGAGGAGAATGGTCCCACATGGCTCATTGAGGCTGTGCCTGACTGGGACCCATGGGTAAATGTCCAGGGCTTGCAGACAAGCCCATCCCCAGTCCTGGCTTCAGGGTGGGGCACTGGTCTCCCTATTTCAGGCGACACTTCTGGTTTCTTGTTGCTGTGTTCCAAAAGGGGTATTTTAATCGCTCGTATTCTGGTCCCTCATCTAGAACCTATTTGCCACAGAACACCCTATCAGGGGCAATCACCCCTGACAGCATAGCTCCTTGAATCACTGGGACACACAAACCCCTCCACCATGGTAAGATGGTGATTTATGAAGGGGTGTACAATATTTCTGTGTGTGTATATAGAGAGGAAAATGCTTAACGTGGTAATCATTGTTTATTATTCCAGTAAGGTTCTGACAATTTGCCTGTAAATGGGAATGAGAAATTTGAAAATTCAAGATTACTGTTATGGTATATTAAGCTGCATTAAACTTTCTCTCTGTGGGTAAAAACAGTCCCAGGTGCAGTGTGGTGCAAATAGGCATATTTAATAGACAGCTCACAGGACCAGTGAATCTAAATGTTTTTTTTTATTTGTTTTGTGGAACATTGTTTATTATGAACATTTAAATGTTCTCAGGTAATAGATGGTTAATATGAACATTGATGCAATGCAATAAAATACAGTTTAAATTTGTTTTCATTCAATAGCAACAGAATATGTATTTTTAAAACCACCACTTGCTTCACTGTATTACAGTTAGATCATTTTAATAGGCCTAGATCTGTTAGCGTATTTGATCTTGATCGGAAAAAATCTCACTACATATCTATGATATTTGCTTTCTTTGTTACTGACCTTAAATATCAATATGCATCCTCCTTTTTTCCTTCAATGTGAAATATTTGTGGAATTTCCACAGATTAAAAGTATTGTGTTGTGTACTGGATCTCTTTTGATGTTTATCTTTTTAATGCCAGGGGTTTGGATGACATCTGCAAATAGACTATTAACATCATTAGCATACAGTGAGAAGATAATTCTTTGTTCTTTGACTACCAAGTAAACGTCCAGTGTTGCTACATACTGCACATACAGGACTGGTAAACATCAGTGTTTCTGATGGCTCAGCACTTGCACAGTGTGAAGCTGGCATTCCCTTATTACAGTTTGTACCTTAGCTGTGCTGTCATGTAATTATATTGGCTATAGTCATGACAGCAGTGTCATGGTTTGTATGTTTATGGAGCAACAGCAGCCAACAAACAGGTCAGAGAGGCTGTTCCTTTTATTTTGAAAAAAAAAACACACACAGACACAAAATGCAAACAATTCATCAGATTTCACGAAAAGGCAACTTAGTAAACACATACATTTTACATAACTAAAATTGGCCTATAAGCTTGCCTTGCTATGAGATGAATATGAGGCAATACAGGAAAATGGTGATGGCAATGATGATTTACCAGTACACCAAATGTTTGTTTTAAATACAAATTGCATTAGAATTATACAATTGATTCTTTGGCTATGTGGATATAACCTGTTGTTTACCGAGTTCATATACTGAAGGATACAGTAAAGGTGAGAATTCAAGACAATAAAACTCCATATATACCAGGATCTCCGAGTCAGAATACTGATACATTTTAAAGAAACCTGTGTATGAAAGTTTCCAGCACATTTTCAGGCTCTTATACAATTTCATATAAAAAAATATACCAGACTAAATTTAAACTGTTTTACTGCAGGATCCTGACAGATAAACGGGAAGAGACAAACTATTAAAAAAGCACCAGAGTGGTGAGATGGCACCGGGCATTTATTTTTCAAAGCTGCTTCTGCACAAATTGCCGTCATTTGAGCTGACATATCTTGACAGATGTTCCCACTCCAAACCCAGGGTAGACGGGTTCTGTAAACGTAGCCTCGAACCTGTGCAGGAGGGTCATGGTCTCGCCAATGCTGAAGAAGGAGAGAATCCCGGCAGCGTGGTCCAGATAGACCCCGATCCTGGGACAGTGGGGTGCGTTGATGGTCTTGTCCACCCTGTTGTGCCAGGCGGAATAGCCCGAGTCGGAGCAGAGTAAACTCCAGGACTTCTTGTTATAGCCCAGCAGACAGAGGGAGCCCTTCCCTTTGCGACTGATGCCCTTATAAGTGACCCCCACGGAGAACTCCCCGTTCCACTCCACCTCCCAGTAAAAGCGGCTCCCAGATAGCGCCTCCCTGCAGAGCACCTGTGCAAAGCTGTCGAACCTCTCGGGGCTCTCTGGGTATGGCTGCAGCTCTCGCGTCCGGATCACCTTCCTGTTGCCCTCGGTCAGGTAGAGCTCTTTGTATGCGGTGCTGGGGTCAAGCCGGAGCTGGCAAAAATCTGGGCAAAGAGAAACAGGCCAGGATGATGCAGGGAGAACAGCCCTTCGTGAAAACGCGAAGCACCATATTACATCGGGCGTGTCCTTTCGGTGTTTCTCAACAGCACCAATGACAAGTCAAGAGAGAATCAAGATGTTCAATAGTTTCATGTCGTACACGCAGAAAGCAGTCAGGCACACTGTGCGGTGAACGTCTTACTCTGTGTGTCCTTCTAGCCATCCGTAAACACAAATTAAACACAAAGCACAAATACAAACTAAGGTGCTTTAATAAGACGTTAAGTGCTTGTACGTATAAAATGACAAACGTGACTAAAGCAGACAACAAATAGCGAGGGTAGCAGGAGGAGCACAGACAGACATCTGCCACAGAGGGCGCCATTTCAGAAATATAAAGAAGCTTTTGTGCAGGTACTCACATTTTAAAAAGTCAGACCGGTTTCGGGGCTCTGGAGGAGGTGCACTGTCCACTGTTACTTCTCTAGCTAGATACAAAAGGATTCTACTTAGATATGGAATGAAACATTATAACAAATACTCAACACATGATCTCCCTGTTGTCCCTCTCTTAGTGTGCTCTCTGTCAGGTGTCTGGACACATTGTATCTGGGGTGTTACTCTCCACAATCCGGCCTCTGCTCATTCCTTGATGTCAGGCCATTATGATTTTATTTGTGACTTATTTATGATGCTTTACCTTTAATGGCTCGCTCTCTGCTCCGGTTCTCCATAGTGTAAACTGGAGTCTCGTTTACTGCAGAACAGGACAAAAGATTCACAACCGTTGTCGTCACATTTTGGAGAATCTTCCTGTACATATAGCATGATCATAAGTTCACAAGTGCCACGTTTGTTCAGAAACCAGGGGAAAGGCAGATCACATCCATCCTTCAGTACAAAGAGTACATTTTCACAGCAAACATGAATGTTGAGCGTTATAAACCTGATCTGGAGATCTTCAGCAGTTCTTCTCGGCCCAGTTCCTCCAGGCGCTCTTTGATTTCAGCCACTGCTTTCCGCGCCATACTAAAGGAGAAGTCTGGATTGACAGTCACCTTAGGTATGACGCCATCATCGGTTGGGGTGCACAGATAGTTGAAGTTCTGCAGATAAGAAGGAGCAGGTGCATGAAAAGGCAAAAGGACAGGGTGTTCTCAGGCCAGCTCGCAGGGTTAACCCTGGACCACGGTTCTGATGGCCCTACCTGTAGGAAATGTATGTGGTCCTCAGTGCTGTATAGCTGCTTCAGTCCCAGCTCCTTCTTCTTCAGCTCCTCGATCTCCTGCTCCAGCCTCTCCACGAGCCCATCCGCCTGGTTGAAAGCAGCTTTCTCGTTGATGCCGATCAGCTTGGTGACCTCAGAGCGCATCCTCTCGATGGAGCTGATCATCTCCCGGAACATCTTCTCGCTCTCCGCCATGGCTCTCTCGGCTGAACTCTGTTTGGAAGCCAGAATGTCCGCTGAGCACGCCAACACCGGCACGATGACACCCTGCCCCTCACACTAAGCTTACAGCTGCATGTGTCGCTCTATGTGTCTTGTTACAAACCGAAATTGTGTCCTGAATACTATACCTGCTTTTTTTGTGTCCTTTTGTCTGGTATTACCACTGTCAGGAACCTTAAACAATAACAGCAACGTAGGTGTAAAACGTACTGTTGAATGGATCAAATTGTACCCTCTTTCATATGAAACCTCACCTGGGTGTAGATTCATACTGTATATCAGTGTTTCCCAATCCAGTCCTCAGGGACCCACAGACAATCCACGTGGACTGTCTGGCTGGGAGCTCGGACTGAGCAAAACTGTGGACTATCTGGCAGGCAGCTCGGATGGAGCAAAAATGTGGACTGTCTGACAGGGAGCTCGGAGGGAGTAAAAACATGGACTGTCTGGAAGGAAGCTCGGAGGGAGCAACAATGCGGACTGTCTGGCAGGGAGCTTGGAGGGAGCAAAAACATTAGCTGTCTGGCAGGGAGTTTGGAGAGAGCAAAAACATGGACTGTCTGGCAGGGAGCTCAGAGGGAGCAAAAACGTGGACCGGCTGTGGGTCCCTGAGGACCGGATTGGGAAACATTGCTGTAGATCATTTACTACAGCCAAATGTATTAAAGATGCACCCAAGAATTATATTTTATATGAATTTGTCAAGCACATACACTCATCCTGGAGAATTCCTAGGTCTGCCCATAAATGGCTGTGTGGTGTTTGGAAGCTGCATCCTGGGATTGGAAGGCTCAGCCGGCCGCTTCCTGCTGGCAGACCAATGTCACGTACCTTTAGAGAATCCACAGCAGTATGCAGCTCCTCCAGCTCCTTCATCCTCTCCTGGCATTTCTGCCGGATCTCTGCCTGCGAGGCACCTAGGAGTTTCTGCACAGGAAATAAATGGGGAAAGCAGTCAAAAAATGAAGGTTAAACAGCCTTTACAGTGCAGCCCTCACATTAGTATTATGCTTTCTAACATCTCGTTTTCGTCAGGAAATTCAGGACCGGAAAACTCTGCCAGGAAGCGGCATAGGAAACATGCTTTAAGGCCATCAGATGCGGGCTTGACGTAATGTCAGTGGCTGGCCCTCTGCCTTCAGTCACACTGGCACTTCATGGAAACACCAGCGTTTTGAAAACTGCCAGAGCGGTGAATGTGGTGTAGCTTCAGTAAGGGAGTGTTAAGGCCTCTTGCTCAGCCGCAGGCTGCCTTATCTCACAGGAAGCCAGGAATCCGAATCATGCCAGGAATGTGAGAGCGAAGTGGGCTAACCCAGAACCCGCTACAAAGTGCACACATCTTTGAAAGTTAAACAAAGTTTTAGCACAGCTGAAGGATAGCTGGGATAAGCTAGGAGAAGTTTAGGAGTGTCAAGTGAGCGAGACAGGTTCTGCTTTTCAAAACTCAACCAGGCCATATGAGTTGTACTGTATTGTAATAGTATTAGGTTTGTGTAACTTTAAAGGCAGATACACAATACTGAGAGTCTCTGAATTCAGAGGTGAGTCACATGTCTTTGCTTTATGTTTAACGGTTCAAACTGGGTGTGGTAATTCTTAGCAGAGTTGAGGTGGAGATGATTATTCCCATGTGGGAATATGGAGCAGCAGTTTTGGAGTAATTCACTGGGAATGTCACAAGCTGATTCACAGTGAATCAGCACACCGGGACCCTTATCTCCAACGACATCTGCTGGGGCAGATTGCATCATTCCCTGGGTGCAAAGTTCAACGCACGCACATTCTTTCACCTCAAAAAAAAAAAAAATACTACAGATCCACCACAAGAAACATTCCTGTGTCTTGGCTCATTCAGTCAAGCATCTGTTGCACCTTTTATCTAACACAAAAGAAAAGGGTGTGCTGCTCGAAAAATATGCGATCAGAAATACTTACTGAGATGGGTAAGTTAACCATTACTAGCTCTCTTGGCTGCTTTGCAGTCTAACTCCACAGTAATGTACACTCTAATTTGAAAACTAAAACATTAATAATCTACCAGTAACTGTTCCAAAAACACCTAATATTGCAGGCTAGCTTTTGCGATCTTATTCCTGACGTCGTATGCCTTCTCATCTTCCAAGAAGCTTAATCACACAGTTCCTGTCATTTGGTCACTGAGTGTCAGTTTCCATCCCGCATTTTTTACCTATTGTATCAGCCTGGGACGTTTGCTGTCCCGAAACCCTGTGGGAATCCCACACTGTAATAATAACTGCAAAGTAGTCGATTTCCGGAATGCTCCTCACCTGCTTCTCACTCCTCTCCGCCTCGGCCGAGACGATGTCGTGACCCCGGTGCTCACTGACGGTGCAGAGGGCACAGATGCACATCTGGTCGGTCCGGCAGAACAGCTCCAGGCTCTTCTGGTGCTGTGGGCAGATCTTGCGGTCCAGGTTGCCCAGCTCATCCACCAACTTGTGCCGCTTGAAGGTGGCTGACTCGTAGTGTGGCTTCAGGTGCTTCTCGCAGTATGACGCCAGGCAGTTCAGGCACGACTTCACCGCCTTGAACTTCTTGCCAGTGCAGAAGTCGCAGGGCACGTCCCCGGGGCCCGCGTAACTGTTGACCCCCGCCGGGGGGCTGGACCCCTTCTTCAGCCTCTCGGCCACCTTAGTGAGCATAGTGTTGGGCCGCAGCACGGGCCTCTGCGTGAAGGTGATGCGGCACTGGGGGCAGACGTAGATGCCCGTGTAGTCGGCTTCGTCCCAATAGCTGCTGATGCAGTCCATGCAGAAGCTGTGTCCACACGGTATAGCTACGGGGTCCTTGAGAATGCCCACGCAGAGCGGGCAGCTGAAGTGGTCAGGGGACAGGGGGTCGGCCATCTTTAGTGCAGCGCTGTGTAGTGTACGGCAGTGTAGTACAGCGTAGCAGCTCCTCGGCAGCGTGCTGAGCTCCAGTGGCTAGAGGTGGACAAGCAGAGCTCTCGCCTCTGAGTGCCTGAGCAGAGCAAAGCCCTGGCTCAGATAAAACAGGGAGAGCGACAGCAACTGAAACTGGGGCGGGCTTAAGGGAGAGAGGGGGCGGGGCCGCCTGTTGGCGGATGAATGAGTTGTAAGACAGGACTCCGAGTAAGGGCGGGGGTGCAAGCCTGGAAGGACATGCGTCCATACTGTGAAATGCTGAATCTGCCTACTGGGCATGATTACGGCATTGTATCACAGTGTATAAATTCTCATTCAACCCCCTATTTGTTTATAACATATTAATAGTTCCTAAGTCTGCCACTATAAGTAAATTTTTCTTGCCTATACTGTTCTGGTAATTTTTCTCCCCAGCTGGCAGCAGGGTGGGGGGCGGGGGGTGTGCAGGCACTACGTGGCGTTTGCACAGTTGATTTCTGCTGGTTACATTTCTGCTGGCCAAACAAATGAGCAGGTAGATGGCGACTAAATACAAACTCCTGATTCACGTGTTAGCCATCCAAGTCTAATAGAGATGCTCAGCAATGTTTTAGGAGTTTCTGAGTGCAGTGAGAACGATACTGAGCCACACTCTATCCCAGCACGTCCGCACCGGGGTCAAAGATCGCTTTCCTGAGAGCTGGACTTCCTATGGAAACGGACACGGCATGTGGGTGTGACCCTCTCCTCTAATGGCATTTGTTTGTTGGTGTGAATGGGTTTCGCTTGAAGCCACCCCTTCCTATATTAGTGACTTTCAAGGGCTCGCTGTCTGTGGGTGGGGCCAGTAAGAACTTTCCACAAGCTTCAGCAAACATCTCGCATACGTGTAGCTTGATTTCACCCAGATGCATTATGGGCACTCAACAAGTCGTTGAAAGTTTAATCTGAGGGCTCTTTCAGCCACCCCGCCCCCGAACGCGACTCCTCAAGAGGAATGCGATCTATTTGGTGATATTTCTGACAGGCAAATAGTGGCAGTCCTCTCATATGCTGTCACGCTGGGTGGTTACGTACCGGTATCTGACCGCCCTGACTGCTCTGCGTGTCTTTCATCACCGCGTACAGAGTTTCGCCCTTATCCTTATAAGGAAGTCAGGTTTCTGATAAGCCCCCCCCCCCCAGTGTTGACAAGCCGCCATAGCAGACTTTTTTGTCCAGCGCTCTGGCACTGATTAACCTGATCACTGCCATCTGATCACTGCCTTCAAACTGATAGCAAAACCACGGAAAGAACAGCAAATCTCCCCATTTATGAGCATATAAACAGACTCACAATTTACGTTAAGTCACTTTTAAGATGGTAGCCTGAGTAATTAAAGACTGTTTTAAAACATACTGCCATTGTAAATGATTAATGGACAAATCTTTTTCTCATAAGTTGTCTTCCTTCGTTTGGGGGAGACAGGTGGGTTTAATTTGTTTGTTTCATTCAGCGGAATGACAGTAAAGCACCTCGCGGACGCTCGTTTCGTGGAACGGCATTTGAGAGAGGTAGATATTGGGGAAGGGGTTGCGGTCCCAGCTGCGGATGCGATTGGCTGGCCAGGCAGACGAGGTATTTACAAGTGTTCCTCTTGAAACAATGGCTACCTTTGTGAGTTGGGAAGGTACACAGCAGGAGAGAGGAGGGGAGATGGGCCCTGGGCCAGGCTGCCAGAGCCCGGCCTCCTTGGGAGCCAGTGGCGAGCGTTTAGTAAACAGCGTAAACATCAAGCACGCGCAGTCACAGCCCATTACGCCACATATAAAAATCAAAACAAGACAAGACCATTGTGTTGTGTGTTTTGTTCCTCAGCATGAATCTTCAGCCGATGTAGCTGCGTGAACTTTTAATTGGCCCACATAGCTATAAACAGGTCTGTTCTGCAATTATTAGGGTTATAAAATCCAGACATTGGCTGTAAGTTATCAGCTAGGTTAACTACAATGTTTGTTAAAAGACCAGAAATAAAGAAAAAAAATTATGTGGATAGCATTAAGGTAAGTGATTTGTAACATTACTTGTGTTGGATTCTTAAGTTGATGTGAAGTGCTGATTGGCTCTTTCACTTGGCGCTGCATGCTGCCTGCACACGGTTTCAGGTAAATCCGAGCCACCGCAGTCACTGTGCCACCTGCCAGGCCCGATTCGGTCACTGTGTTCAGGCTCCCATTGTGTCGGTTCCGGCTTGCAGGCCTGCTCAGTGTTCACCCCTCCCCCCCCAAAAGGGGCAGCAGACTGCAGGCAAAGCTCTTGAAGAATCAGCCAGCCCAGTTCCCCAGCGCCTTGAACCGTTGATATTCTCAGCCACCCTCAGATAAAAGGTCCCTGTGGTTGTTACAGTCTCTGCCGTCTTGGGTTGTGATTTCCTGCCATTGAAGTCGTGTTGATACAACATTCAGAGGGTAATTACTTTGTTTTCATTTTAGGTTCGCCAAAAGAACGATAACGACATCGAAGCAGCACAGAGGGAAGCAAAGGGGAGAGTTTTTGGCTGTAGTTATTAAATTATCTTTCAGTCAGATTTCCAAGAACTGTCTGGCTTCCCAGTCGTGGCAAAATGACGCCTCACATTCCTGCGGTTGTGTCTCCAAAGGAAATATGCTTTTCTTGTAATACTGGCATCAAGTTGTTTTTTACAGGGCTCTGAAAATGACCATTTTATATATGTTATGAATGTTCTCCTGCCTGCTGCCATAATTTCAACTTTAATTAGCTGAGATAAGGTTCTCAAATAAAGCAATCATGACTCAAAAGCGTGCAGTAGTTTCGGGATACGGATCACATTAAATATTTCCTTAGCCTGTGGTACGGCGTGTGAGTGTATGAGTGTGTGGCCAAGGCATTCCTGCGCATTCGACCCCAGTCATCCTAACACACCCACACAACAGCAACGTGAAACCTTGTGCAAGCCTCCATAATCCCGCTTGTCTGGTCCAGCCACATTCCTGCCTCAATTATGCCACTGCAACCTATAGTCATTCAGTGAAGAATATTTATAGACACACCAAGTAGGAAACCAACTTTAGCATTTTTTGGTTATGTATAGGATGTGCAGGATTATATGTGAAAATACCAGGCTGCTCTCAGAGATTAAACAGTGCAGTTTATGCCCTGTGACATTACGTATTTACGTGTTTTTCACTGTCATTATTGTATTCATATTCATTGTCTTATTGAAGCACTTTAATTTGTGGTTACAAGTGTCTTGAAGGACATGCAGAATAACATAGTCATTGCACAGTGTACCTGACTAGTGTAACTGATTCTTTGACTGTATGACAATGAACTCTTGAATCTCAGATAAGTTTGATGATGTCACAAACTGAAAAGGGGGAAGTGAAGCTAAATACTGCAGGGACAGGAGAGGAAACGAAAGGTCATTCTTCCATTACTGAAACAGGAGGAAGACCCTTTGTAACATATAACCAAATTACCGAAAGTGAGATAAATGATTCTAGTAGTAGACTGGGTTAACGAGTAACTTGTGTGTTTCCCCTTATGCTCAAAGAGCGATTTCTCTTTCAGCAGCTCAGATGTTGTGGAGAAGAGCGAAAGGCTGTGTTCAGCCTTGAGTCAGCGGGGTTGTGGATTTGTCTGGCGGCTTTTTGACGAGGCCAGCGTTTGGAAACGTGCAGGGTGCAAATCCCCCGATTGCTCAGCTGGTTCCCAGCGCTTTGTGCTAACACATATATCCGCTATGGCGACAGCATGCTCCTCTCTGATGGTCTGCCCTGAAGGCATCCGCTTCACTTGGTTGAAAACGTTTTTGCACTTGTGAAGCTGGACCCTCAGAGTTATGGTGATACTATGCGTGGCCCCCCTGTCGGTTTGCACGTGCTTCTCATGGAAAGCCCCCCCGATGCCTCAAATCCCATCTGTTTCAGGAATCACCGTACTATCCTACACCACTCCACGCTCCCTGAATGCTCTTAATGCTGCACTTTTTGCTGATTTGAATAGTATCTTATTAGCTTCCTGCTTTGTTTGGAAAATGTTGTGCAGTTCCTGCTCCTGTTTTTTTACACTTATACCTGAGCATTCATTGGAAATTCAGCCTAGCCACATTTATGCCTAATTGACTCCTCGCCAGTCATATGTTTGTAATGTGCAATTTGCTGTGTATGCCACTTTGGACAAAAGCATCTGCTAAATAAAATGACTGTAAATGTGCTGGCAAAGCACCACTAACTGTGACTTTATTAACGATAACATGGGCACCTCTGACTCTCACTGACACCCTGCATGCTTTAGCTCAGTCTGCCGATCTGTTCAGCTCTTACTTTTAAAGGAAATTCATCATTAGATCACATACTTTCATCATTCCTACCTCTTGGTGGATTTATGATCTCGTGACGGAACTGAACTATTCCTTTGGCCCAGGTGAGACACACCCCTTTCTTTCACTAGTTTCTGCTCAACCTGTTTATCATAAAACCCTCCCTATGTACTCGGTATAAATTGCTGCAGCAACAGTGTTGCATCAGTCTCCGCTTGACCTGCTAGCTACTCGAGCAGGATAGCAGATAGGCGAACGTGCATGTAGCGATGGCATCGGATCAGGAAATCTGTTATCTCTGCAAGGAGGATCTCCGGGATCCCGTGTCCATTTCCTGCGGACATGTTTTCTGCTCCGTCTGCCTGAACACATACTGGGACCATGCCGACCACACGGGTTCGTATGTCTGTCCCCAGTGCAGGGTGTCCTACAGCAAAAGGCCCACCCCCCGTCGGGTGTCCCGGTATTCCAGCGGACAGCGGGAGTCATATCCGCCACCGCCCCCGGAGCCGGACTACAACTACGCCGGTCCACAGGACGTGGGCTGCGACATCTGCATTGGGAAGAAGCACAAGGCGGTGAAGTCGTGTCTGATGTGTCTGGCTCACTACTGTGAGAAGCACCTGAAGCCACACTTCGAGTCTGCCACCTTCAAGCGGCATAAGCTGGTGGACGAAACCGGTCACCTGGACCGTCAGATCTGCCCACAGCACCAGAAGGGGCTCGAGCTCTACTGCCGCACTGACCAGATGTGTATCTGCGTCCTCTGTACCGTCAAGGAGCACAAAGGCCACGACATGGTTTCTGCTGAGCAGGAGAGGCAGGAGAAGCAGGTATGGTGGCCTGGAGTCCTCAGGAGACAGTTGCGTTCAGACACGTGATGGAGATGCACAGTAAGCGACCAGGAGACACCTTAACAATACTAATGTCCTCCATATGGTGTTTTCAATCCTCATTAAACATACCTATTGCACCTGCCGTGTGTTCTAAAGGGTTTATTACACATAATCGCGTGAGTTTTGGTTCTCAACCATTAACTCAAGGCAAGTGCTTTTGAAAAGAAACCAGCTTTCTGGTCAGAAAATCAGAACAGTTTTGTGAAAGAGGTTTTATGGGGTCCTCGTCTTTGTTATAAACTGCATTGGGCGTGTCATTAATTCTTCTGTGCGATTTTTGGTTGCATGGAAACATGCTACACTCTGTGTTCTTTTGACATTGGAAACCTGAAAGGTCTTAGTGTGTGGCTTTGCCATAAAAAAAACTGTGCTCTCCCAGGCAAAATCTTTTATCAAAAATGTTTTTGGGGCATCAAAGTGAGTATTTGGTCACTTCCGCAAGCACGCAGCTGAAAAAATCATGGGCAGGTTTGTAAAGGGGGTGCGGTCAAGAAGTAGCCGATATCGCTGAGGCTTTGCCTGGTCTGTGCTGTGAATTAACCCGCACTTCACTAGATCTCAGAAACTTGCTTTCAAAAAACCCTTTCTGCTATCCTCAGAACCTGCTAGGAGCCACCCAAGCCGAAGTTCAGCAGAAGATCCACGAGAGGGTCAAGCAGATGGACGAGCTCCGACAGGCTCTGGAAGCTCTGAAGGCATGCCAATTTATGTGGCTAGATAACTTCTGTTAATTGGTAATCATAATGGGTTAATTGAGTTGATCTCCTATTAAAAACTGGGTAGGGTGATTCGTTTCTGCAACTACTGACCGCAGCAGACCGTCTCCCAGGCTTTCAATCCCACATTTCTTCTCTCCTTCATAGAGTTCAGCCCAGAGGGCCCTGCAGGAGAGCGAGAAGCTGTTTGGTGACATGCTCCGCTCCATCGAGAGGATGCAGGCAGAGATGGCCAAGCTGATCTCCTCGAACAAGAAGGCGGCCACCACCAGTGCCGAGAGCCACATGGAGCGCCTGACACAGGAGATCACCGACCTCAGGAAGCGGGATGCTGAGCTAACACAGCTCTCCCGTACCGAAGACCACATCCACTTCATCCAGGTGACCTCCTAACAGCAGCTCGAATACATAAGGTTCTCCTCCACCAGGGGGAGCTGTGTGTGTGTGGATTTGACCTACATGCCAGTGATCGGAAGGTCAGAGGTTCAAATCCTGTGCTTGGCAGAGTAGCCACATCTCTGTTGGTTGCTTCAGTGAAAATGCACCAGGGATGCTGGATGGACGGCTGACCTTCCATTAAGACTACAAACTTCACTCTCACCTCTATATGTGTGTATTTGTATGCCTCAAAGGAGAGCAAGACAGCATATGTGAAAACTAACACTTGTACAAATGGCAAATAAAGCTTTAAAATAAAATAAAAATTTTATAGGATACTCAGCCTAATGTTCCACCAGAAATTGTAAAGTTCTTCCAGGGACCAGTCATTGTAAAACTGGCAAAGTTCTTCTAGGGGTGATTTTAAAGAGTCAAAGCTTCCTGCCAGATGAGCTTCCTAAAAGGATTTGCCAAGGCAGTCCTTTGGGTATGAGGGGGAGGCGTTCCTTTCCTGTAATTTGGCCCTTACTCTCTTTTAAATGTTCTGCCACCACCAGTGTGTGAAATTGCTATCAAGTAAACAGGATGTTAATGGGCAAATACTGTTGCTGCTGCATGGGGTTTTCTGACCAATCACAGGCATTCTGTCACGTTTAGGAATGAAAGAAGACACGCTAATGGTTGAAAAAGCCTAATGGTTTTTATTAATGATGCTGACGCTGGGCTATTTTGTTTGTTCCAGAGCTTCCACATGCTCATCGCCCAGACGGAGGCCGAGGAGCTTCCCACAGTGACCGTAAACCCGTACTTCTCCTTTGGACCGGTCACCAAAACGGTCTCCGAGATGAAGGTGCATCTGAACGACTATACCAATGAGGAGCTGGTCAAGGTCGCGAAGACTGGTGCGTGAGGGGCTGGCTCTACATTCGTCACTCTGATATTCGATTAGCTGGTCATTTCTGGGTAAAACGCTTTTATGTAAGCAGATGATTTGTTGGGTTTTTCACACATTATTTCTTCATGATTTGCAGTGAACAAGATGCCTTTTTGCCAGCTGGATGATCGAAAAAGAAGACGCACAATGAAATGTGAGCAACAAAGGCTCGATTACGTCTCTGAACACACAGCCCTGCGTGGAAATTTAGTTCAGTTGTTAAAAAATCCATAGCTTGATCAAGAAAATAGAGATCCTTCATTCCAGCATAGCAGTTTAGCTTTAGTAATTCCCCGGAATTCCATGGGAAGATTCCCCTTCGGTCCCACCCAGTCACTTTGAGTGCAGTCTTGGGGGTGAATGTTGCATACGTTCATTGCTGTCAGAGTACAGCTAAGCAGCTAATCAGCGTCCGAGGTCGGGAAGCTTAGTGCTCCACACTGCTGGTTATCAGATGTCCTTCCCTGTTTGCCTTGGCTGATTATACTGAAAGTCAGGCTGGATGTTGACCCGTGCTGTGCACACAAAGGGCTTTCTGACAAAAGTGAGCCGAGCCGTGTTACACTATCAAAGCAGTTCACGAAAGGCATCTTATTAAAGCTCTGATACAAATGTCTATAATCTGAGCCCATGAAGAGTGCAAAGTCTTGCAAGGTAGTTATGAAAAACAGGATTGTTTTTCTGAGTCTTTCACTAGACTTGAAGTCACTATAAATGACCATAAACATTTAAAGCCTCGAAGTGATTCAATAAAGACCAGCATTTAAGGTTTCTTTGATGGCACCAGCTTGATCTTCATTGCTTGTCTATTTCTGCAGCAAATGACGGCGCCCTCTACAAAACGCCTTCCCAGGAGCCCCGGCAGAGAGATGACTTCTTAAGATGTGAGTCTTTGCTGCTAATTAGCGTTTCTGTGTCACGGCGAGATGAATTATGAAAGGTGGAGGAGAACTGGCCAAAGTGGCTGTCCGTGGAAATATTGAGATTCGGTTTTATGGTGCTGTTAAAGTCACTCGTACGGGGATTTTATATGCTACCTCTGGTTAGGATCTCTAACGAGAGATAAGGCCCCTGAAAGACACGTGGACCTATGATCTGGCACTTTGCCCACTGAAAAATGTGACCTCAAGAAGGGAGTTCCCATCCATACTACATTCCTGAGTAAGGTTAGTCTACAAGCAGAATTAACACATATGTAGCCTGTTGTCCTGGATCAGACAGGCAAGCATTCAAATGGTTTGTTTTTATAGATTTTATGGAATCGTTCATACCATCATACCATTGTATGCCCTAACTAGCTGTGTTTGGGCCATTCATCTAAACGTATTGATTTAAAGTGAAACCCAACTTTTCAGGAACATTTAACACTGCCTACAGATCTACAACACAGGATTGCGAACTGAATTCCCACTCACTCATTTGGGTAACTAATGAGCCGGTCCATCAGTGAAGTGTTATTTACAGTAGTACATCCTTAAAATGCGGGGGCAGTGGTGCTGAGGAATGCTGACAGGAAGGCGGTCACTCGCAGCTGCTGCAGACCGTTACCCAGGTGCCTCGGGACAGAAGAATGAGCCGAGGGACTTTTCCGGGAAAGCTGGAGTGTCTTTCGCATACAAATGAACGACAACCTGAATGATCAATTCGCGCATAGTTTAGTTAATAGTGTTGTGGCACTTCTGGTATATTCCAGATCCGCGGTATGCTCCATCCGGCCGTGACATCATGCAAGTATCTCATCAGCTCTGACCGGCTGAGGTGGATAGAAACGTAG
Organism: Mormyrus iriodes; assembly: GCA_011763525.2. Taxonomy (NCBI): domain Eukaryota; kingdom Metazoa; phylum Chordata; class Actinopteri; order Osteoglossiformes; family Mormyridae; genus Mormyrus; species Mormyrus iriodes. The sequence continues at coordinate 31,061,499 of JAAGVU020000103.1, read as the reverse complement.
CCATCAGGCAGGTGACGTTTACTTGTGCCGTGTACCCGCTTCTGGAGACCTGGTGGAGGGACGGTGTCCAAACCTTCATAGTAGCCATGTTTTCATAGCAGTTGGCCTGCCACACAAAACAGAAAGTAGTTTGTTTCTTGGTTTTCCAGCTTTTTCTACGGGTTTTAAGGGTTTACTTGGTGTTTTCCGCATTTGACACAAATGGGGATTTGGGTTAGTTACTTGTCTGCTTTGCTGAACATCACTTGCTTCTGTTATCCAGTTGCCAGCATGCATTTAGGAGAATTCACACACTGAATATTGTCTTTGATTGTTGAGGAAAAATTTTGACCCACGGCAGTAGTCATAGGACACAGAAGACTGGCGTTCTCAAATCTTAACCCAGTCCCCTTTCTGATTAATACAATAACAGTCATTGGTATTGTTTGGAAATTAATCACAATGCTACTGAAGTTCCCAGCAGAATCCAGGGAGGGACGTTTCCTGACAATTTGAACAAAATCAACAAAAGCAGGATAGCGCATTTTTTCCTGCTAGCATCGGGGAGCTGTGTTTGTTTTGTCGTCCTTCATTTTTTAAGTCCAGCATTTTGATAAATGATGTTACCAGCAGCAGAACGATGACTGTTTAACATGAAAAGCAGTAAAGACTTTAAGATGAAAAACAAGTTAAAGCAAACCTGATGCATACTTGGTGGAAAAAAATGACTAAAGCTTACAAAAAAGAATTTCTACATTTTTCTTGAGCATGTCCTCATCGATAGCCAATTTTATGGAAGCAGGATATAAGTATAAAAATATTTCTGACTTCATTAAAAAGTGGAGGGTTATTCAAACATGCACAATGCTACCGTGAAAATATGTTCTCCACATGATTCATTTATACAATGACATGAACTGTCTCCTAATGCAGATGCCTGTCAGCTCACACTGGACCCAAGCACGGCATACAGACAGCTGTACCTGTCCAGGGGAAATCGGAAAGCCACTCTGAAGAAGGAGCCTCAGTCATACCCCGATAGCGCCCAGAGGTTCGACTGTCTGCCCCAGGTGCTGTGTAAGGAGCCCCTGTCTGGGGGCTGTTACTACTGGGAGGTGGATTGGAGTGGGGAGGGTACGTCCATAGGTGTCACCTACAAGGGAATCAAGCGGACAGGCTACGGAGATGTATCGCGCATCGGGTACAACCGCAAATCCTGGAGCTTGTTCTGCTCCGACTCCAGCTACTTGGTGTGCCATAACAAGGATCAGGTGGAAATCAAAGCACCGTACTCGTCCCGCATCGGGGTCTTCCTGGATTATTCCTCAGGCACACTGTCCTTCTACGCCATCTCTGACACAATGTCCCTCATACACAGGTTCCAGGTTTCTTTCACTGAGACCCTGTATGCTGGCTTCTGGGTCTGGTATGAGTCTGCCATAACCATCTGCCAACTGTAAATATACTGTAAATACCAATTGCTATGCATCGTTATATTTCAGGATTCTGGTTAAATCAGTCTGATAAAACCGAACAGTTAAGGGAATACTGTGATTTAAAAGACAAAAAAAATTACATTCAAGAGGGATGTGAAGGCTTATTTAGCATCTACTTTTATAAAATGATATTCAACACATTTCTATTCATTTAGGTGAAGGGGATTTATTTCTTCAAAATAAATGTAAATTTTCTCCTTACTGTAAATGACCCTCTAGCAATGATGTTTATCAGCTAAACAACGGATGAATGATTTTTATAATTTTTCAAATGATGATACACTACCGAATAAAAGATTATAAAGGGATTCTGAGTGTCTTACTGTGATATGCGACACTATGGGGCCCCCTGCTGCTCACATATAGCATTGACAGTTACTGGGGCAGTCTCACATAGGAGGAATTCTCCTAAACGGTGGGTGCTGTTAATGGCCAAAGCTTTCCCAAAATGAAAGGAACATCACTGTTACATTCCTACTTCCTGAGATAAATATGATGATATATCGTCATAACGTGCCTGTTGAACAGAGGGTAGAGCCTTCAAATTATTGCAGGCCGAACCTACTTGTATTGTAGGTTACGTTCTTAGAAAATGGGCATGCTGTTTATTAAAGCAAGGAATTAGCCTTGATTATTATCGCACTGCCAGAGACAACTAGCAGCAGCACAGACAGGGAAACCAGCGACTGACATGACACTCACACTCTTGGTGTGTGCTAGCAAGACAGCTGCACTGCACAGTAAACATTACAAGGTATTAATACTTATTATTTACAAGAGAAAATATGTGAATGCACGCATTAAATAGCACTATTACATATACGGATGGTGCCGTGCAAGGCATGCCAGGGGCCTACATAACTATTCTGTCAGACTGGACCCGCGATTTCACCTGGGGGGGGGGGTCAACCATCCCCAGTGACCCCCAAGTACACCTCAAAGTCCTGCAGATGCTGCAGAGCCCAGCAATGCCGGCATGTCACAGTTCCCAGGGTCCCTGCCATGCCTTCCTCTCCCAATGCATCCTCATCCTCAGCTGCTGAAGGAGGGTTAGGTTGGGCCAGGGGGTGATATGGTGCCAGGTGATCTTCCTCTAGCAACACAAACTATCGTCACTCAGGCACTCACAGGCGGTAGATGACTTTAGGATATAACAGTCTCTTGGATCGGCCCCACACCATCACAATATACCTACTGTATATAATAATAATTCTTTTATGAGCAGCAATAAATTAATTTGCTAGAGTAAAAATATATGTAGAATATTATCAACAATTAGAGTGCAAAGGTATAAACTATTGAACTGAAGTTATTATTAGTTCTGAGGGTGTTCAATCACAAATTACCCTTCTTCTGGCTACGCCATGGTGGAGGACCAACTATTTTATCATAAAAAGCGGCCTTCACTAAACTCAGGATTTGTTTACTGGAAATGGTGCTTTCAATGGACGTCTGTCAGAATTTAAACAGTCCAAACGTCCGGAAATTTCCACATACGGAACATTTCATATCCGTAAGCTTTGACGTCAAGAATATTTCATATCCGGAACTTTTAACCTCCGGAACAATTCAAGACTGAATGTCGTTTCTACTCGGAGCGATTTCGGAAGTACGCGCTGCGGAACGGCCGCCGCATTTTCAAAAAGTATGGCAGCTCAGGTGAGGCCACGCTGTGCTTTGCTATAATAAATGCTTTTTATTACGTTTTTTCTTCCTGATGTTTTCAAGTAAAAGACGTGGAATTGCGCTGTGTTAATCCATTTTTGCATGGTTACTTCCATTATATATTTTTTAACTACTTATCGTAAAGAAGACGGTCAAGCGATGAATGAAATTAGCAACATTAGCAGCCAAGTAAATGTTGTACATTATAAGTTTTGTCTCATATACTTTGTAGTACGTTTACGGAATTATTTCTTTAGTCATTAATTTGTCCTTATCTTGCTAATAAAAACGCAGTATTTTTTACGAATCCACACTTCACATATTTAGCTGTTGACCACGTAATTAGCTCTTGACTTGTCATTTAATTTAAATAAATTTAAATTAAAATGACTATAATGCTGGATAGTTCATAGTTGTGTCTTGCCTGTGTTCAATGTTTATATATTTGAAAGCTGGTCTTCATTAAATATGCTAATATATCTCCGGCTTCGTGATTTAGCGGATGTAATGGGGGTTAGTGGTGTTATTACTTCTTAGTTTAGCTATGAATTAGTTACCTAGTTGTGAGTTGTCTTGGGAATCATTATGTTTCGTACTGTATTTTGCACCATATTATTTTACTCTCTCGTTTAAAGTATAACTTAACGCGTTTCTTTGTTGTGGCGGGTAACCGTCACTATGGCAACGCCGTGCTGACCCAATATGTCAACCCAAAGCCTTATACATAAAGCAAATTTGATACGTAATCGGGCCATAATTCACTTTTATAAACATTTACATCGTTTTACTTTAGCACGTTTTTCTAAACTGTAGACGTAAATAGGCGGTTCTAATAGCTGAATTGGTAATTGGTCGAGTTCACCAGATAATTGAAATTGACAGCTTCGGCACCGTTTATTTTTGAGCTTAAAATCGGTTTCCTAAACATTAAAGTGTAATTGATATCGTTGTTTGTTTTAATGAAGATGGCAGCAACCAAGGTTCCGGAGGTGCGTGATATCACCAGAATTGAGAGAATCGGTGAGCACTGAAGAATTTTATCCTTACATTTATGGGCTGAAGGGTTTTCTTTATACTTTGTTCTGTACTCTCTTTTCTGAACATAGTATTTTGTGATGTGTACTTGTGATTGTACATACATAGTAAATACTTATGGAAGTTGATGTTGGCTTTGCTGTGTCTAAGAGTCTGGGATCTTAGCATTAAATATTAAGGTGAAGTATGAAGTTAATACCTGTCTGTTGATTGGTCCATCCAGGTGCGCACTCTCATATCCGCGGCCTTGGATTGGATGATGCCTTAGAGCCTCGTCAGGTGAGTTCCCCTCTCCTTTAACTGATTGGCTGTCCGGTTCCCATGATGCCCACCCCATGTGCCTGCCTTTGATAGCTGGCTCCACCTCACAGGTATCCCAGGGGATGGTTGGCCAGCTGGCTTCCCGTCGGGCAGCAGGTCTCATTCTTGAGATGATCAAAGATGGGCACATTGCGGGCCGGGCTGTCCTCATCGCTGGCCAGCCGGGCACGGGGAAGACTGCCATCGCCATGGGTATCACCAGCGCCCCCTACTGTCATTCTGGCCCTCACACCCACAGTTGGCAGCTGCCACTGATTGCTTCTCCCCATTGGCTCTGCAGGCATCGCTCAGTCACTCGGCCAGGACACGCCCTTCACAGCGCTCGCCGGCAGCGAGATCTTCTCCCTGGAGATGAGCAAGACGGAGGCCCTGAGCCAGGCTTTCCGGAAAGCCATTGGAGTGAGGATCAAGTGGGTGCCCTCTGCATCGGGATTAAGTATCCCCCCACCTCCCGTAGTGCCAACCATTTACATAGCGTCTGTCTGTCTCATCTTTTGTGCTGTCCAGAATCAGAATCAGTTTTATTATTGGCAAGTACATGTGCATATATGAGGAATTTGCCACGGTATGTCAGTGCAGTCACAAGACGTTAAAGATAACTGTAAACAGGCACACGATATCAGCATTAGAAATAATAGACAATCGTGTCATCTGGAAAATGAGTGATAAAGATTACTGGTTGAAGCAGAACCCATACATATAAATCAGTAAATTAGACATTGGATGATTGAGTGTCCCGTGGAGGTCAGACCATGTTAGTGAGTAAGATTCCCAGGGAGAAGAAACCTTTCTTGTGGCCTGAAGTACTCATTTGTCTAAAGGAAGTCTTTGCAATTGAATGGTTGGGGTGGAAGGGATCAGCCATAAATTACTGGGCTCTTGTTATGGCCCGGGACTCTTGCAGCACTTTTACAGCTCATGGACAGAGTGCAGAAAGGGGTAAAATACTGTAATGGAGTTAGTAATTATCTTCCTTTAGGTTTTTAAACCAGTTGCACTGATGACATGTGTCGTCTTTTGTAGGGAGGAGACGGAGATTATCGAGGGAGAGGTCGTAGAGATCCAGATCGACAGGCCCGCTACCGGAACGGTGAGCTGAGCTTTCTGTTGCTTGGTGTGTGAGTCGGCCAGCCTTTGACTGGATCTCTTGGTGAGCTTGGTGGCTTGTTAATGTCTTCATATGTGCTGTAGCCTCACCTGTTGAAGGATGACCACACCCTCATACTGGCTTTGGCAGTATTGTGGATTTGGATAGATTGTGGATCCCTCTCTCCTGTTGCCAGTTTTCCTTCACTACTTGTAGAAAATGCACCCAAATTAAATGTTTTGTCCTTTATTTTGTCCTCTAGGGGGCCAAGGTGGGCAAATTGACCCTAAAAACCACTGAAATGGAGACGATTTATGACCTGGGCAGCAAAATGATTGAAAGTCTCAGTAAGGAGCGGGTGCAAGCAGGGTATTTTTCCGGATCTGTTTTCTTGTTCGATCGTGAACCCAATTATGGTCAGCTGTTGGTTCTGATTGGCTGCTGGTGTCCACAGGGATGTGATCACGATTGACAAAGCCACCGGGAAGATCACCAAACTGGGGCGCTCCTTCACCCGAGCCCGTGACTACGACGCCATGGGTGCACAGGTAGGTCCACTCCAGCTTGTGTTCACTCCAGCTTGCCTCCAGGCTGATGCCTCGGCCGCTAATGTTACTGGCACATTGCAGACGCAGTTCGTCCAATGTCCAGAGGGGGAGCTGCAGAAGCGCAAGGAGGTCGTGCACACGGTGTCACTCCACGAGATCGACGTCATCAACAGCCGAACGCAGGGCTTCTTAGCTCTCTTCTCAGGTCCGCCCTGCCTCTGCCCCTGGTCACCGAGACGACGAGGCAGGTGCTCCGCCCACTAATGAGTATGGGTGCTGTTTGACATGGCAGGTGATACCGGCGAGATCAAATCGGAGGTCCGGGAACAGATCAACGCCAAAGTTTCTGAGTGGAGAGAGGAAGGGAAAGCAGAGATCATCCCGGGGGTCAGTCCACTTCTCCCCGGACACTCACTGTGTATCCATAAACACTTTGCCAAAATTAGCAAAGTGAAATGGCGAGTAGGATGTGTTCCCATTAATGGATGTCATGTGAATAGTACTCACCATGTATTGTCCCCCAGTATTAAGATGTCTCGTATTTCAAATGGAGCAGCCTTTCCAAAAGTAGTTCTTATAGTACTAGAAGGCCTATTACGTCCTGTATATCTACAGATTGAGAAATTCTGTTTTCATTGCAGTTTTGTGACTTTTTTCAACTTGCTACAAAAACCACCTCAACGGAACAAAAATACTTTTTTTCCAAAACACTTTTTGAAATGTTTCCAAAATGTGAAAAGTTTAGCTTAATAGAAATTCCACTAGTGCAGCGCTCTCTTGCAGTGTGGCCAAACACGTAGGAAGACAATATTCTGCATTATTTAGCTTTTAATTACATTTTTTTAGAACTGCATGGAATGTAAATCTGTTGCATTCCTCAGATATTTTTGACTCTGAAGTCAAAGTACTGATGTACAGGTACTTCTCAGGTGACATAAGTAATCCGTTCCACAAACCTTTATGAGAGTCAGATTTACCTTCCTATACCATTCAGGACACACAAATAAAAAAATATACTAGTTACACGTTCTAAACAACACACATTAAATGAATGAAAAGATATACATATGTCGCCTATTTGCATTAGTGCTTCTGTAAACTTTAAGTATCAGAGATTTTTTTGAATGTCTGGTTTTCCGTAAGTGGAGAGCTGCTTAATTCTGTGTGATCACTTTTCACTGGGATTGTTATTTCTGGTCCTCTGAAATGTTATTGCTATTATTATTATTATTATTACTATTATAGGTCCTCTTCATCGACGAAGTGCACATGCTGGACATGGAGTGCTTCTCCTTCCTGAACCGTGCCCTGGAGAGTGACTTGTCACCTGTACTCATCATGGCCACCAACCGAGGCATCACCAGGTATTCTCCATTCCCGGATTACGCCCCTCGCCCGGTTAGCCGCCATGGTCCCAAACACTCCCCCCCCACTCTCCAATTTGCAGGATCCGTGGAACGAACTACCAGAGCCCTCACGGAATCCCCATCGACATGCTGGACCGCCTGCTGATCATTGCCACCTCGCCCTACACTGAGAAGGAGACCCGGCAGATCCTCAAGATCCGGTAACTTCCAAAGAACGCCGTCTCCTATGGCAACATGCTGCTGCCCTGCGTTTAGCTTTGTGATTAGAATCTGACAGTGTTTTGAGTTTGGGGCTCAGGCTCCATTGTCACCCCATCTCTTGCTTTTGTCCCCCTCCTCCTCAGGTGTGAGGAGGAGGACGTGGAGCTGAGCGAGGAGGCCCATACGGTCCTGACCCGTATTGGGCTGGAGACGTCGCTCCGCTATGCCATCCAGCTGATCAGCACTGCGGGCCTTGTGTGCCGCAAGCGCAGGGTGGGTGCTGCACTCCTATATCTGTACCTCTACCCTTACTCGTACTCGTACCCACGCCTCTACTCATACCCCTGCCTGTACTCTAGGGCTCCACTGTATCACATCGGGATTATATGGGGCATGCGCAATAATCACCAGGGCTTTAGGTGACGGGCGTAAGCATTTGTCCGGACGCTGGCTTTTCAGTACTATACAGACATTTACTTACGCCCAGAATTTGCTAAGCAGATTACTAGTACAATTAAAATACTAATGAGAGGCATACTGTGATGCGTAAAAGTTAGTGATCTGTATAAATGTGGTGCATCCTTATGTGATATCGTGCAGTCTTATTATACTTGGGTGGAGTGGTGGCTCTGCGGCTAGGGAGCTGTCCCAGCAATCAGAAGGTTGTTGGTTCAAATCCTGTCGACGCCAAGAGTGATCCTACTTCGTTGGGCCCCTGAGCAAGGCCCCTAACCTGCAATTGCTTCGTCCTGGGTATGACGTTAACCTACATCCTGCAAGGAGGTCCTCCAGCTTACAGGAAAATTTGGGGGTTGGTGGCAGGATTGGCTCTCCAGCCACCTGAAAAAAACTCGCACTGGTCCATCTGGACTAGTGTGGTGCTGAGGTATCACCCACTGCATGGCTGCACTCAGGTTCTCATCCCTGAGGTGGTTTGTCATGTGGTGGGTACGGCAACATGTTGTAATCAGCTCATGCTCCTTACCTCTATTTACTGTACTCATACTTGCACCCACCCCCATACCTGCACTTGTACTTGTACCTGTACCCATACTAATACTTGTACTTATACTTGTACCCCTACTTGTACTCATACCTGTACTCCTCCTATGTGTTCCTTTGGTTAAACATCAACAACTGCTGTATCAGACTGTGACTGTATTCACTGATCATTTTCAATCCTGTTATTAATATTAGCACCTGTCCTTCCCTACTGTACTGTACCTATTGCCCCAGAAACACAAGTTCATTGGAACTTTTCATATTACCTTGCATGATGTGTGTGTTTGTGCAGTTCCTGGCATGATATGGTGCCCCCTGTGCCAGCCCTGTTGAATGCTTAATGTCCTGAAAGTGTATGGGCAGTTTGTTCCCTGCTGCAAGGATATCGTGGGGCTGGCCCCTTTCTGTGCTCTGTCTCACTGGAATCACCGGCCTCCCTTCACCAGCGATTCAAGCTGCCGATATGAACATTGTTCCAGACCTCTCGGTTTTATATTAAGGGCTAGGGGTCCTTCCTGGGGTGTCAGCAAGTTGCTTCCCCTGGCCCAAACTGACCACCCCGCCCCCCCACGCACACAGGGTACCGAGGTACAGGTGGAGGACATCAAGCGGGTCTACTCACTCTTCCTGGACGAGTCTCGCTCCTCACAGTACATGAAGGAATACCAAGACTCCTTCCTGTTCAACGAGACCCGTGAGTGCCCTGTCAGGGGTCCTTTTCTGGGGTGCGGTCATGGTAAATATGTAAAAATGCTCAGTGTTAACATATCATTTCTGTGCTTTCAGAGGGAACTCAGATGGACACCACCTAATGACGTGGACTTCCTGACTGATTTATTTTATGTTTTTTTTGTTTTTTTTTCTTCTGGAAATCGACAGCATCAGCACCTCACTGTAATGTCCCTTCTTTTAGGGTGGGCGGCCACTTTGAGAAGCTGTTTAAAAAGCTATGAATGGCTTACATGTACATCTGTAGGTAATTTTTTACACCCCCAGCCTGGTCCCCAAATGTCCTGCTTTACAAGTTTGTGTTGGAAGCTTAAATATAGGCTTTAGTGAAACCTTTTCTTCCAGTCTTAAATGTACTTTCCTGAAAGAAAACGGAAATAAAAAGCAAAACATCCCTGTGACTGGCTTTGTTGTTTATGTATAGTGATATACAGTTTATGACACTAATGAGCTCCATTTCCTGCTGTCTAATGAGGTTTTATTTTAAATGGGAGCTTCGCTTCACATGCTGTGAAGTGCCGTGTTTGCAGTTTGTCGGTAGCTTTTTAACTGGGGAAGGGATTTATTATCAGTGCTGGATTTTACTTGGGATGAAGGAGAGCCCCACCACAGCGAGGGGGGCTGGGGGGGCGTCGCCCAGAGGCACTCTCATTAACAATGTGGCTTAAGCTGTCTTTAATGCTGCTGTTTACTCATGGACTGCGGTGGGTGGGCATTCATGCAGCTTTTATACGAGCTGGGGAGGGATGTCACATTCAGCTTCACTCACCACTCCCTCCGTGGCAAACACAGCTGAAGATCCGAGCTGGAAGGGTTAAACTGCTTCAAAGCCTTTAATTTCAAGTATTAAAAGTTTCTCATGGCTGTGGAGCGCCGTCTGCATGGTTTCACACCCGCCATGCTGTTTTTGTCAGCTGTAAAAGGCACAAATTCCCGATGCCACCAGTGGCTGTTTTGATTTGTGGTGATATTCCTCAGCTGGGTTACGTTGCTAAAAACCCAAAACACTGTAATATGTTGTTCCCAGAATGAACATTTCTGTGGAGTCGCCTTGCTGCCCCTCTTGGTCATTGTAATAGAATTCAGACCTTCTTATTGCAGCGCTCTGAAATGGCCACAAGGTGGTGTTAGTGGAGCACCTTGTGTTAGCAGCTAGTTGGAGTTCGTACTCTGCTTTCGCCCCCAGGGCTGTCTTAGGGTCAGGTTTCCTCAGGGGTGAAGTCTGACATTTGGAGATGTGGAGCCTGCATACAGAATAGCAGCCTGGCCCTGCCCTGCTGGGCTCTGACTGAGCCAACCTTTCTTTGGAGATGACATTCTCATTTTTGCTGGAAGCTGGTTTTTGTGCAGTTTATGAACTTCCAGTCCAAGGGGTTTCTCTGGGCTGGCCAGTACTCTTAATTGTGAATAGAATGATTTACGTCCTGAGAGAATGCTGCATCTATGAAGCTGGCTATTCGGTGCACATGCACACACCTTTTTACAGTTTGTTTAATCAAACTGCTCTTTCCGTCAGGAAGCTGTGAGGCAGCCGGGAGGAATTCGACTCGCGGGAATGCTGTAAAGGATGTGGCACAGACACAGGGGTCATTTATGAGCCGGGGCGTACGCCTAACCCGAGCAAACAGCTCTACAGAAAGCTCTTGCAGGCTGAAAGTACGGTCTTTGTCCCAGTGAGAGAGAAGCTTATTAGAAGAAAGAGAGAAGCGTAAAAATAACTGCAGCCAACCAACGGAGACGCTGGCGGACGGCAGAAAGAGCGTCCTGTTTGCTCGGGTGGCGGCTGCCCTCGGCCAGGCTGCCAGGGAGGGCCAGCTGATTAACGACGTGGGATTCAGTTTGGAGATGAAGGCATTAATCAGAACCGGTCATTAATGCTCCGCGGTCGGTGTTACGGGCTAAATGTACCAGTTTCTGTGCATCTCTGAGTTTACTGGGTTATCAGTACCTCACTCTTAAAAAAGTTTTTTTAAAAAAGTGCAATATTATTTTCTTTTTATTAAAAAATGTGTTTTCTTCCATCAGTTGTGTTATTTGTGATATAAATGTTGCTGGCTGTTTTGTGATTTTTGTGATTCTCTTGTTTTGGCTCAGTGTATAAAATCCCGTTTAAAATGGTGTCCGGTGATCTTTCTCTGACCATTATCCTCCTAAATGCGGGTTCAGCATTTAGAAATGATCTCCTGGCTGCCTGGTTTGTATGGCTGTTACTGAAGAGTGCACGTGCCATCTAATTCCTGCTGGAGGAACAAACCGAGATCCAGGATTATCCCAGCGGGTTTAGCCTGCTAGGCCTCCTGGGGGCGACACTGAGAGGAATAGCTAGCTGTGGTAGGGTACTCCCCCTGCTCCCCTCTTCGGCTATCAGACTGGTTAGCATGAGAGTATAAAGAATCCAAAATCCAGACCCCCCCCATCACCATGGCAATGCAGATGCCATGACAGTTGTCGACCTACGTCGCAAATCCATCATGGTTGCCGTGGAAATGAGCATACCAGAGATTGGCAAGCAAGCAGAAGGTGCAAAGTGAAATGATGGTGACCCCGAGACAGCTGAGCTGAGGTGAGGCATGTGCAGGGAAGTGGTGTTTCAATGTGCGTGTGTGAGGAATGGAGAGCTGTCACCCCCCAGCACGCCGGAAAACAAACAAAGCCCCTCCAACAATGGCCGCCAGTCAAGGCCGTTTCCCTCCTGCGGCAGTTACCTGTTTACCTCCAGGACTGGCACATTCCTGAGCACTTGGTAATGCACTGCCCCCCCCCCCTCAGAGGGTGTGGGTTGAGCTGGGGGGGCATGCCTTTCCCATCTTGTCACCCTTTCTGGAGGACTGTGCACTTTGGGCTGGTTTCTGAGGTGACACTCTGGGTCTGTCTGGGTGGTTCGGCCAGGCAGGGCAATTTGAGGTATCGGGTCAGGTGACCTGCCCAGCTTGAGCAGTTTATCTAGCTTTACACAATGGGGGGTGCTATGTACCTCCTTAGATAAGAGTGCCTGCTGCATGGAATAACATGTCCGCTTTCCAAAAACATGTCTCCTGGCGATCCCTGCTCCTTCCTTTCCCTGCTCCTTCCCCCGCGGTTTTGCCACCTTGGCCCTATTGTTCACTTCCAGCAATTGAGTCGTGTTCTCTCTCCTCTGCAAACAGGAAGCCTGCTCTCGTTCTCTTGCTTTGGATCAATACAGGGGCGGCACGGCAACGAGACCCCAGTCTGTGAGATCTGGGCCAAAGACGACAGCGTCCTGAATACCTGCCGCTAAGGGCTGGAGCCTGTGGAGTCAGTGGCCCTGAAGCCGTCTATTCCGTTTGCCCGTCCACCTGTTTCCATCACATTGCGTGATCAACTTGTTAGCTCAGCTGTGACCTGTTCACTCCGTTTCCAGTGTGTTGCATCACAGAGCATTCATTCATTCACCGTGCAACTTGCTGTGCAATGCTACCTATTACTGAGCCGTTACTACAGAATTCCGCGCAATATTTTCCCTGTCACTCAGCACTGTTACTATTTATTCGCATTTATTATGTACTGTTACTGTTTATTAATGTATAAATGTCTTTTTAATGTCTAGATGCATTTTTTGTGCTCCTGTAAACCTGTAATTTCCTTCGGGATTACTATCTATCTATCTGTCTGTCTGTCTGTCTGTCTGTCCGTCCATCTGTCCATCCGTCCATCTGTCCATCCGTCCATTGACCTGAATGTCCACCAGGTGATCTCCAAGGGTGGGGGGCCACCCCCATGGGCTCAGCACATATACAGATGCCTGCGTGGGGCCTCGCCCCTGCATTATTGTCCATGGGCCGGCCTGCCTGTCGTGGTGGGGTGGCTGTTTACTGTAGAGCAGCCGTTGATGTTTGAACAGTGTCCTGCTGTTTTATGACCTTTTGCCCACCTCGCCTCTGCCACTGTTGTGTGACTACAGCATGTCGCCGATTTAGGTTTCACAGGTCGCAGGAGCTGGGCAAATATTAGCTGATGAGCAGGAACATGTACAGTGGAAACTGGAGGTTAATGAGCTTTGTAGTAAAATGTTAAAACCTTAAAAGTGAATCCTTTAACAGTCCATAAAACTATTTTATTGTGTTTACCCTAAACAGAAGCATGTGAAATTCTTCTCCGTGTTATCTTTGTACTTTAGATGAGTATCCATGTTTGTGTGCCCTGTGATGGACTGGCGTCCCATCCATGGTGTCCCCTGCCTCGTGCCCTGAGATGGATGAGTGTCCCGTCCAGGGTGTCCTCTGGATTGTGCCTTATGTTTCCTGGGTTAAACTACTGGATGACTGAAACCCAGTACTGGATAAGCGGTGGTAAGACTGATGGATGTTAAAGACCAGAATTTAGATTCTGAACTCCTCAGAATCATCTGGTTCTCCAAGATCTTTGGTGAGAAAGATCAGTATCTGAAATCTGAAACCAGTGTGTTATGTGAACAGTGTGTAGTGTGTACAGTCTGCAATGTGAGCAGTGTTTTATACTCTCATTACTGTTATTGAGTAACAAAATCTGACGAGGGGATTGGCTCCATGCGTGCTGCTTTACGTCCCCCCGGTCTCCATGACAGCGGGACGCAGATGTAGCCTCGCGGGCCTGTGCTCCAGGTGTCCTTGGGTCACCCCCTATGTGTCACACGTTATGATGACACGGCAGGGACTCCGCTCCCTGCGAGATACGTGAGGCTTACATTGGCTGCTGCTGGCAAGTGGGCTGACTGAACAGGTGGTGTGAGCATGGAAACCTGCAGGAGGGGGCTGGAAATGAGCCTGAGAAATGATACGTTTGTTACCCACCATGCACTGTGCCTTACCCACAACATTATAGAACAGCAAAGATAGAACATGTAGAAGAAGCCACACCTTTAACATCCTTTCCTGCTCAGCTCATGGTTAAATCATTACCTAATGACCCATTGCACTTCTCCCCTGCTGATCAACAGGCCGTGGTGTGGGCAATGGCCAGAAGAAGCCCTGCTTTTGTATTAGCATGTGGCCACTGAGAAGGTCCTTTGGACTGATTTCGGCGCCCATGTTATTCGACCCCCCACAGTTTCAGACTCTCTGGGGATTTCATGGTTTTAGAGGAACATCTCAGTCCAGCAGAAGAATGACAGTGATTGAAGCTTCTCAAGGACTGAAGGAAGCCAGGAACTGCCAGTGAATGTATCTAACGAGGGTCTCTGGCTGTTCCCCAGGCTGCTTTACTAGGGACTGATGCACTCATCATCTCTGACCTGACAGCCATGGACAGTATCGGCTCTCAAAGCAGCCTGCAGTGGGTCACTGCCAGATTCAAAAAGAGTTTGCAATAACACTTCAGTTAAAGCTCTAATCTATAATGCACTATAGATACCTTCATAATACATTATAAAGCATTCATAAAGTATTATACACATGGCTATAACTATTTATAAAAATGCATAACACATTATAGCCATGTTTATTATGCATTATGAATGCTCTATGAAGCTTTCATCCATAATGCGTTATAATTGCTTACACTGACCAATTTAATGCATTATGGAGGTATTTATAGTGTATTATAGATGAGAGCTTCATAGAGAGCATTCATAACACATAATACACATGACTACAATGTATTATGCCTTTTTATAAATAGTTATAGCCTTGTTCATAATACTTTATGAATGTATTATGAATGTATCTATAGTGCATTATGATGACTGCTTTAAGTGAAGTGTTACCGAGTTTGCCTTGTATCCAAGGCAGGGATATCTTTGAATTAGTTCCAGAACATTCAATCCACAAGTGTACTGATTCCATGGTGCTTCACGCCTTCTCCATTCCGGCCTTCGCTCCGGCTAAGTGTCAGTGAATTGTAACTTCACATTGGATTCAGTCTCCGCCACTTTTTGTAAGATCACTATGATGTGTCTGATCAAAAATCCTGACTCCACCACCAAGGAATTTTGCTGTTACACATTTGACTCAAATATGTTTTTCATCCGTCACTGCACCCAAATTTGACAGAGACGTGGGGGGCCACAGGGGCAGGGTGCTGGTGCCTCTTTAAGTACGCTCTCAGTGCAGTACTGAGTTCCCCCAGGTTAAATACCTTCCAAGATATACTGTCATCTGCTCCACAGAAGATTATATAAGCATAGATCATTCCGGAAAGCTGAGGTCCATGTGGTATTAATTTGAATTTCCTCTTTAAAAAAACCACCCAAGGCTATTATTCTCCTGCATTTTGCTGGGGAGAGTGGGACGTATAAAGAGTTTCCTTGTCCTCCATGTAAAACTTGATTGCCTCTCAGGTCCAAGGGAGAGCACCTGCTCTGTGGCGATTTCTGATGCGTCAGGCTTTCCTGAAATGTGCTGCTGCAGATTACAAACATATCTGCTGTTCACTTGCTGTAGCTGTCCCGTGTGGCTCTTTCAAATGCTAAAAAAAAGTGAGACCTTGATATCACCTATTTGCATATTAAAATCATTTTACCGGCTGATGTCTTTGCTGCAGTCAACGTTATCTGCTCTGCCGTATTTTATAACGTGTGATGTGCACCAGATGTGGAAAAATATGAATCTGTAGCACTGCTGTGCTGTGTAAGCAGGCCCAGACATCATGAGGTTGATACACACAGCATTCCAGCACAGGTGTTTTCGTTTCCATCCTCGACGTCTCTCCCTCCTGTAACCTCCAGGGCCTGACACATCGTCACACTCAGTTTAACCCAGTAGGTGGCAGCGTGACAGCCAGGGAAGAGGGGTGTCTGGCTGTCATGGCACCTGTGTACCATCCATGAGTCTTCCTCAGAAAAGCTGTTTATATATATGGCTTGTTGCTTTTGTTACACAGTAAATGAGTGAAATCTCAAGCTCTGCCTTCTCATGGTCAATAACTGGCGTCTTCCTTCTATCATCAGGAAGTTGATCTTGGTCATGTTGATCCAGCTCCTCCACAGAGTAACCCATTGAAAAACCAAGGGGCTTATCTCCTGCACTTCATTCTTCCTATATCACTTGAACGTTTTGCAACTCGATCCATAACTATTTAGAACCGAAACAAACAGCCTCTTTACACTGTGGGGCCTATGGGTCTTTTCTATGTGAAATTCAAGGCAGCGTCTAAATTAAGACAGATTTAGATTGACATGCAGATATGAAACGAGGGCGTCTTGATATTAGGTTAAAGATGCCTTTTGCTGCTGTCAGGAAGATGCTATTACTGGAATATGGAGTTGCCTGAATCCTCTACTGAGGCAGGGGGAGGGGTGGGGGTGGCATGAATGTGAGAATTTCACAGAGGAGGTGCGACAGCATCGAGCGATGCCCCACCCCTCTTTTCCAGCCATAATTGTGCAAACACGTCTCTGCGGTGCATGTTAAGGAGCCAGCATCTGCTTCTCATTCATATGCAGCTCTTTCACATGAATGTAAGGATTTGTTAGAAGTTTCAGGGTGGAGACAGTGCAGGGGGGTATCCACAGCGAGGTACCTGTCTCCCTGCCCAACATGCTGCCTTTTTAAAGCCCCTCGCGGTGGAGATGAAGGTGGAGAGGGATGTGGCTGCATGGACTGCGCTTAACCAGGGCAGGTTGGCGAATCTAGGCCGCCGGTTCATGTTTGTGGAGAACAGAGGGTCTATTGAGCTCCCGCTGTGTGGCGCCACAAAGGAGCTCTCAGCACTGACAGCGTATCTGTGTCTATGCGGGGAGAGGTAGCCGCAGTCCACCATGGGGATGCGTGATTGTGGAAGCAGCGTTGCTGCCAATTAAAGCGTATGGTGGATGGTCTGCCTCTGCCGTACAGCCGCCCCCTCCCCACCCCGGAAATGTAAGGATAGCTTTTGTTTGAAAAAGTCTGAAGGATATGAGCTCCTTATGTGAAGGACCAGTGCACTCACGACTGCTTATACAAGCCTGCCCCTTCAGTCACCTTCGCCAGGTCTTACTCTTGCTGCCATGGGTAAATTACAGAGGAATGTTTACAGAGAGAGAGAGAGAGATAAAGAAAGAAACAGTCGGGCTCTCGATCCTGTCTTTCAGCCTCCGCAGTCACAGGCGCTCGGTTTTACCCTTTAGGCTACTTCCTGTGACCTCCAACAGTCTGTCTTTAACTCCCAGATCCATGCTGATCCCAGCCCTGAATTGCAGTGCGTCTCAGGGGAGATTCGCAGCACGTGACTGGAAAGCTGTCCGTTTCTGGCTGAATCCACCCTCGGAGAGCTTCTCCAGCTCCCCACCTAATCTCCACTCATCCCCTCCCTCCCAGGCCTCAGCTGGTACCACTGGCTCCGCCAGCCCGGACCCACAGACATCTCCTGCATGTTTATAGGTTGTTCAGCACGAATTTCTGAAAAAGAGACGCACCAGATAACCCGACCCTTTAAATTTTCCATGTGGGTCTAGCTGTCCAAATCTCAGACAGCAAGAATTCGCTCTCTTAAGTAAACTTTGCCCCCTTATCTTGCTGTCACCTTCCTTTCCCTGTATTCCTTTTGGGGTTCTGCTTACTACTTTAATTGATCAACCTCGTCTAGCCAGGCAGGATAAACGCTCCCATCACACTGTCGCCAGGCAGCTCTCTACGTGATTGTCTGCTCGCTAACTCCTGAGGACACTGTTTCATAGCTAGTCGCTAGTCAGTGACTCCAGGGAGCATGAGTGATGAACCTGTGGAATGGTATCATTTAAAGACAGCAAGTATATAAACCGTCATTTATTTCTCTAAATGTCACCAATTGAATGAAAAAGAAAGTTTGAACTTTTAAATTACCCTTTTGTGTGTGTGTGTGTGTGTGCGTGTGCACATGTGTATGTGTATGAGTGTGTGTGTGTGTGTGTGTGTGCGTGCACGCAAGTAAAGGACATTTTTTAGGTTCCTACAATATAAACCTCAATTTTTAAAATGTAACTTAACTTCACTTAACCTGTGTGTGTATGTGTGCACGCATGCAAGTGTGTGCGTGTGTGTGTGTCTGAACACTTAGCTTGAGCCATTGAATGGCTGCATTGAACAGATCTGCCCCAGCGTACCAGTGTGCGTGTGTGTGTGGTCTGTGTTACGGAGCCCTGTGTAGTGTACTGTGTTAGGCAATGAAACTGCTTGTTTTGTTACAAGACTTATACGGAAAAAAACACCCACAACTCCCCCGTTTTTCTATTTTAATTAAGAAAAATAGTGAATTTCCAGCTTGACTGCAGCATCCCAGTGGGTTATGTGCTTTAGCATATTAATAAGCCTTATTCGCTCTGCATCGCTGGGTGGGGGCACTCTTGTCAGAAAGACGCTGCAGATGTCCCTGTTGATACATTTGGTGTCCTGAGCACTTCCTTGACACAGGGGCAGGCTCATGTGTAGCTGTGGCATTACACTATCTGTACAGTGAGGATGTGCTTCACTGTAACCTATCTGAACAGTGAGGACATGCTTCACTGGGGTGTAAAGGCATATAGGCAGCACCCCTGGAGCATTTCAGGGGGTTAAACGCCTTCTTTTGAGTCCAGGGCTCGAACCAGCGACCTTCTGATCACAAGCACAGCGGTGTAACCGCCATATTGTCACTCCCCGCACCCTGGCCTGTATCTCTAGCCAGCGGCAACGTCCTGAATAACGCCCCAGGCTCCCCTCTCGCACTGGCAGCCACAGACAATGCGAGGCTTCATCGCCAGACTTCACAGACAGGCCGCCCTACGTTTCCGAGCCCTGATGAAATTGAGCCTTTGTCAGACCCAGGGGGCAGCCTTCGCCCATGCGGCACCGCCCCGTCCCCCCTTCCGCATTCAGGTATTTCATAAAGGAGTCCTTATATACCCCCTTGCCCAGTCTCAGCTTTCCTGATAAATTTACCTGTGTAAAAATACTGCTTTGAACGTGCATCCCGATGGCCAAGCTGTGCCAGGTGGTGGCCTGTAAGGCTTCCCCATGATTGGCTGATTCTCACAGCCGTGAGTGAGTCTCCAGACCAGGCTGCATTGACGGTTTCTTGAAGGACTTCCTCTTCCAGGCTTCAGCACAAACATAAGGCATGATTTCCTTCTAACTGCATAAGAAACATTACCTATCACTTTGGAGTCAGACACCGACACCCCAAGGCAGGCCCACCACACATAATTTCTGGGTCCGGGACGAAATTACCCAGTGCCCATTACACACAACTCCTCCCACCTGCCCTTGCCCCAAACCTGGGATGACTTCCCCAGTTGTCGCCCCTAGATGGTGGCCCTGCCGCAGGTGACACCGCTGGGTCTGGGTGGATCCGTCTTGCTGTTGTCAGAAGCAGATACTCAAGACTCTCGCTTTGGTGCGATTAAATAAGTTTATTTTTTATCATTTACATATAGGTATACATTTTTATATCCCTTTTTGTGGGAGCATCACAGTTATTCCAAGATAATATATTTTTTTAAATCACACTTGCTCTAAAAAATAAAACAGCCTCCATTTTCTGCTTGATATCAGAAATAGTGTTTCACTTTGTACATGATTCTTGTATGACAAGAAGAAAAATCTCATTAAATTACAATATTCCAAAGACAATCAGGTGCAATTTCATTGTAATTACTTAAAAAAAAAAAAAAAAAACAGCAAAGGGTGACATTCTGATTTTGGCTCATAGCTTATCACATCACAGCTTACTGTGGCCGTGTCAGCCCACCAGCCAATCAACATCCAATTTGCTCTGAGAGCCAATCGATCGTGGAATCTTCTGCGACCTAGACGACTGACTAATCCACAGAGAGAGGCATAAGCACGATCAAGGTAAGTCTCTCCGTGATGCAATGTCATCCCATGACGTTGGTCAATCAACACACTAAATGAACTTTACCAGAAGTCGTTTCTTAAACCCAAGTAATAAGGAAAAATATACAACAAATGCTTCAAATTTCCTGCTGTGGGTAATTCTTCATTGTGGTAACAAACGTATAAATACATTGCATCCAAGCTATCCTTTACAATATATTAAAATCGCTGCATTACATACCTACATGTCTCTATCTTACTTATATATAAAACTCATATCTGTAAAAAAATTTGATAAAGAATCACGAGAAAAGCTTACAAACATGATTCGGCCGTGTAAACACATTGATGGGACAGAAGAAGGTTGGTTGGGTGGCTCCCTGTGATACCTGCTTCACACGCTTTACACAGGCTGCTTTCACCGCAACAGTGTTTTTCCAGGACTCCTGAAAACTGCGTGTTCTTCATCTGGGGAAGTTAAATGGATGCCACCGCCATTATGAGGCGCCAGCGAGGGCTGGTAGGATGTCAGATGGCGAGGGCCGTCACCCTCCTCAGATCCTGGCATCACGGCCTTGCTCTCCTTGAATCTGACTCTATCTAGATCTCTCCTCCCCTCGATTTCTCCACATCGGGTCGATGCTGCGACAGGAATGTCGTCTTACTGCTCCATTTCCTTCTTTGAGATTTGGGACAAACTTAAACTGTGTTGATGAGGAAAAACCCAGAAGCACCCAGTCAGATTTCAGGAGGAAATGCTTACTATTCCAGGAAAAAGTTCCCAAGGGTCGGATTCAACAGACTAATTAGCTTTGCAAATTAATCAGCCCAGCCAGGGGTCCAAACGCGGCTTAACACAATCCCAGCGAAGCAACTGGCTGCCACAGAATCTGGCCCATGTAGTGTCCATGATGGTCCGGACCATGCCAAGATTAGACATGATGAGATGAGACATGCTGGCAGGATTTGGGGCCCACATGTGACCGGCCCACGTCTCTGAGCCCCACGGTCACACGACTGGCTTCAGTATTGGAGGAGGAGCTTCATACTGGGTATTTTAAAAACGATCGATGCTTAAAACAGTCACTTCATATGTTCCAGTGTTCTTCCATACAGATCTGAGACGGCCTGAACCTGCCCTCAGAAACATTCACAGGTAACAATCTCCACTTCCAGTTATATATCATATATATATAAATCAGCAAATAGGAAAATAGCACAGAGTTACTTAGTGTTAATGTGAAACGAGCGCTGCATATGTGTAAGTGCTGAAAACGTGGGCAGGATGTGGTGACGGCAGCAGGGTGAGGCTGCGACCAATGGTCCTGGCAAGATGGTGGCCTCTGGGCTACCCCACCAGATGCCCGCTGCTGGAACGGCAGGGTATTCGCTGCTGCTCCTTTCCAGTGACTTCCAGTCGGCTGGGCATGTGCGTGCAGGTCTAGTGAGGGGATGCAGTGATATGGCACTTGGCTGGTGCTGGCGGGCAACAGAGATGATGGCCTCATCTTTCAGTAGCATGGCACCTTGGGGGAGGGGGTTCCTGACTCAGTGAGAGGGCTACGGGTCACCGGTAACATGGAGACTTCTTTGGACGGGGGCGCCATCCTTCCAGTTAAGAAGTGTCAGAAAAAGGCAGGTTTTTTACAAATGAGGTCAGCGGTGACCCTGTGGGGAGGGGAGGGCTCTTGGGCCGGCCATCGCACTCCTTCCTCTCTGCTCCCTTCACTGTGAGACCTGGAGGAGAAAGCCAGGGGGAGAGGTTTAGAGTCTGGGTACCCTTCAGGAAGTCTCCCTAGTTACCACTGGAGACCATCTTGCCATCTGCTGGCTGCTCTTGGTGATCCAACATGCCCACCTCATCGCTCACGTTTCAGTACGACGGATGCTCTCCCTCCCCCAACTCTGCTCTTCCCGACACTGCCTCCCCCTCACCTCCGCCACCCAGAAATCATCCAATTATGTCACTTTGATAATAGGACCAGCCCTCGCCACCGCCCCTACAATCTGCACGCAGTAAACATCTTCAGAGGAAACAAGCAGCTATTTCATACTGCTAAACCACATATCAGTTACTCGTCACTCCAGCTACAGATTAATTACAGACACCCTGCTACCCTGCACCCCCCACGACTGACACACAGCCGTATCCATGTATCCATGTTCGATATAAAAAGCCGGGCCTAATTATCCTTAATACCGGATTACAGGATTTAAATTACAGTAAGTGTGAGGGTTTCTTTCCACCTCGATGCCCGCAGGGGTTGGGGGGGGGGGGTGTTGTTTGTCTGTACTTGGAGCAAAATAAGCAGAACGAAACTGGACAGATGAATGTTAGTTCTGCTCCCACCATCTGCTCCCGCACGCTGTGGGGTCACGGTGCCGATCACGCAAGGTCAAGCGCCCCCACCCCGCCGGCCCACTAACGAGCGACTCGCCTTCCAAAATAAAACCGCTCTTCAGCAACACAGATGGCGGACTGACGACGACGACCATTTTGAACCTCCCCTCCTGCGTCAGGTCAGCACGTCTTCCTGGCAGGCCGCAGACGGACGGGGGCCTCACACCTGCCCCAAAACATCGGGGGGGGGGGGCATGGCCTGGACACCCGGGTACGGGACACGGCCATGCGGTGTCACGATGCCCTGTCAGCTGCCACCGCCAGAGTGGCTCCTGCTCTTCCCGCCACATTGTCACTGGGGCCAAACAGCACTCCAAGCCCCTGTGCCGGGCCAGGTTAGCCGACGTAAGTTAAGCGGATTCTGGTTTATGCTGACGACTTCAACTTTGTTCCAGGTTACAGTATGGGACACGTAATATCTCGGGTGGTGGGGGGGACCACCGCCAGTACACGCTGCTCAGATCACATCCTTACCATAATTCTCTGCTGGAGGGGTCGCCAAAGGTCACATATCACAGACTGCGGGATTCGCCACCATTTCATTAACATCTAATAACTCATTTCACAGTAAACACACAAAGCACCCTCCTGGCCTGCATACCTGTCTGGTGACAGAGTGATCACTCATGGACTCTGGGTGTCATGGGGGGGCATCATGCTCAGAGGCCAGTGCCCACCCAGTTGTGGAGGCTGTCTAGAACCTCTAAGGAGGATCTAAATAACCACCTGAAGGAGATAACTAGGGTGAAGCCCTGAGCTGGGATGAAGTGATGAGAAAACACCTGGAGCACGCTTCCCTGACATCGCTCTGCCTCAGATATTAATGTCACGTGCAGGTAAACATTCCTGTCCCCGAGCCTCGGAGAGGCGTGATGTCCACCTGGGGCTGGGGGGAGGTGTTATCACCAGCTTTTGTTGTTTAATCTGTGATGTGACCGGTGAGGAAACTCTGCCCAGACTCAAGTGACCTTGACCCATGGGGGCTCAATCACCCTGATACCAACCGGCACTGACCAAGGCGGTGCATTTGCATGCTGCTGAGTTGGCCAGGGTGTTCAGGCCTGACGTCACGTGTAAGGAGCGTTAAGGTGACCCCGCAGGCCCTCAGACAGACCTCTGCCCCCCAGCATTGTCTCTGTCTGGCTCTGATCACTAACAGAGTTTGGAAGGCCATTGTCCTGCCCCCCCCCACTTCCTGTGCAATATTATTCCTGTCTTATTCCCATTATTAGGTCAGCGAGTGGACAGCCCTGATAAGGACAGCAGGGGTGGGTGTTGAGCTGCCCCCTGTAAACAATGGCCAAGAGCATCAGGAGAGTGCAAGAGATCTCTCGTAGAGGAGCTCTCTCACAGAGAATGAGATCTTTCACAGAGGAAGAGATCTCTCATAGAGGAAGTGTCTCACAGAGTATGAGATCTTTCACTGAGGAGCAGGTCTTTCACAAAGGAAAATGTTTCTCATAGAGATTTCGCATGGAGGAGGTCTCTTACACTGGGGGCTCTCACAGAGGAAGTCTTGCACAGCGGTCTATGTTCTGAGATAGCTACGCATCTTGCCGCTGGACGTGTGGAGGTGGGACCAACAGTGGTGTTTACTGCCACTCAAACCATGCATTTCCATGGAGCTCCTGAGGTTTAGGGGTCCCCTGTTGACCTTCTGTGGACGTGGTAGGCGTCAGAAGATCTGGTGACACTCACCTGATCAGACCTTGATGGAGGAGGGCGACGTGGTGGACTGGCTCAGCCTGGGAAAGGAGGAAGCAGATGTGAACAAATGACAGAACCTTCCGGAAGCATCCTGCATGCTGGGACTGCATCATCATGGGTCCCGCATAGACAGTGAGCAGCTTGGATGGAGCCCAGCATCGAGGCTGACTCATCGATGCTACTCCCACCACGGGGGCTCGCGTGGTCCGGCACAGGGCCCAGAACTGCATGCCGGCCTCCTCGTGTCGACGGCACCCACGGCCCTGGGAAGAGCTACGCCCCCCCCACAGGCCAACTTTATTACTGTCCCACTCAGCAAAAGACCAACCATCCAGATAAAATAAGATGCACGCCCCCCCCTCCCCACCACAGGACAGACGGCCACTGAGTCCATTGGGTGATTTTCTGGATATTTATGGCTTTGGTTTTACAGAAGGTCCTATTTGTACCCATTAAGCCTCCACATTACTGCTCATCTTCCCAAAAAGGTCCCAGCAGCGTGGAATGCCACCCCTGCGATGATGCTGCTCTCAGAACCCTCCAGGTCTGACCCCTGTGCAGCCGGTTCAGCATAGCGTTAGACACTGGGTAGAAAATTGAATCTAAACACACGCATGAGTGCCGTGGTATCTAAATGAAAATGCAGGTGACGTTAAGTGAAAGGAGAGGACAGGGCAACGCTGTTCCTGCCCTGGCGGACTATGTAGCTTGCAAGACAAAACTACAGCTGTGGGATACACAGTTTGAAGTTTGATGATGTCTCTGATCAAACTGGTGTCATGCAAACGCTTAGGCAGAGCATATAATTAATCTTAGCATGGCCACGCTCTGTGGCTTATTGCTGCGTTTAAAATCTGTCCAGCTGTTTTGCTGAAGTTACTGGTGACCGATCACAATCTGGCATGTCACCAGAATGTCCAGCTTTGACATAATTTTGGGTGTAAAGGGGAAATACAGATGCTGATTGGGAATGGATTTAAGGCACCACCAGGGGGGAATGGGAGCCTTGCATGCTTGGGGATGTATCTTCACTGTTTATTTACATTATGAGAAAACACTACCAATGAAAGGCCATTACGCCGCCCCCATGTCTAAAAAAGTCTCCTCGATCAAACGGGAAGGAAGTCATTTCAGGAGGCAGGGAGGAAATGAGCTTGATAAAAGTATCCAAGGGAAACGACGATAGTTTATGTTCACCTTTTAAGGCAATGTCGTACCCGTCCTGCTAAAAGCAAGCTTTCCATGCTAATATCGGGTGTCGATTTAAAAAGACACCGTGACTGTCCATCCACCTCTACCCACCCATCCAGGCGTCTCTACATAAGCTGCTATTCTGTATAGGGTGCCAGAGGGGCGCTGTTCCAAGGTGTACACTTCCGCAGTACCATTATTTTTACTGCAGTCCATTACCTTGCACATGACACTGTCACGTAAACTCAGGCAAGAGCAGTTATTTAAATATGGATGTATTTCAGAAGCCAGAATGCCGTAAACAAGATCACAAAACATCTGAATGATAGCATAGAAAGAAATGGCCTGGATTAGAGTGTAGTGGCAGGGTGAGGCCTCAGAGCAGAATGAGGCTGTCATCATCCCAAAGGGGGCACCAGGCCGCGGTGGATGGGGGGACTTACTGTTTCTCTGCTTTCTCTCTGTCGTCCAGGAAGAAGAGGGCTGTGGCGAGGAAGAACATGCCACCAAGGACGATGACGAAGGGGCAGAGCATGAGGGCGTAACCCAGGCTCAGGAACTTCCAGAGGTCTGACCCGGGGTAGCTCTTCTGCAGGCCATCCGAGATCTGGAACATTCCATTAATGTACAACATCAGAGGTGTTTAGGTGGCACTGGGACTCGGGGGAGTTGGGGCCTGGTGGCTCTGTGTGTGTGGAGTTTACATATTCTCCCCATGTTACACGGGGCCATGTCTTCCCATGAAACCCAGGGCAAGGACAGTGGAGAGAGGCGGGAGCTGCCTGCTTGGTGATGGAATCAGGGAGGGAGGTGTGGCTTATTTGCATGAGAGGCGGAATGGCCACCACCATGACACAGAGAGGGAACGAGTGCCTTGTTATCTGGGAAAAACATGTACACCGGTTTGCAAGATCAGCTAAATGTAAATATTGCTCAGGACATTAAACAATAAGCATGATACGTTTCTAGAACATGCGCCCACCTTTCAAGTGCTGAACCAGTACAGGGCTGTGTGTGCACGTGTGTGTGCCCATGACAGCGTGTTACTGATCTCAGCCAGAGAAAGACATGGCCTGGGTGTGGCCTGGGTATGGCACTCGTTCCTGCGCTGCGTTATTCAGACATGTGGCACCATATCTATACCCCGTCCTGCCAAACGCGACTCTGAACGAGGCCACGCGACACAGGTTGGGGTGACACTGGTGACTCAGACCTCTGTGGGGTGATGTCAGACTGAGAATGAGGACACGTGTGTTGCCCTGGGCAACAGTGGGTGGGACAGGGCGTGGCGGCGGTGTACGCACGCAAAGGCGGAACCGGCAAAGGCCAAAAAGCACATCGTCAGCACAGGCGTAGAGAAGTCGAGGCTATGTCTTCCAAACTGGCCGGACGGGGGCCCCTGCACTTCCCAACCCGTGCCAGGGGGCGTTAGCTCACCTACACCTCTCGACAGATAGACGAGAGCAGGGCAGCTCCCCGCAGTGAAAGGTCTAGATCTTCCGATCATGACGTGGCCTGCGTGTTCCTGCCAGGTTACCGGCATCATCAGCACTCTGCAGTGAGGTGTCAGGTCGGTGACCTCCACCTGACGCCAGATCGCTCTCTGTAACAGCCAGCTGACACCCCGGAGGCAGCGTCCATGGAACCTTCTATCTGTGCAGAACCTGTGATTCTTGATGGCGTCTCATCTTTGTGAGGTAACTGTGTGTCTGATCTGACCTTCACTGTTTCGAAGCGATGTGTCCCGTATTTGCCCTGTGGCCTGGGGGGGGGGGGCAGTAACGGCTACCCCACCACTGACGTACATCTCACAGGCCCGATAAAAACCCCCAGTGTGTAACGGTCAACATCTCTGACGCGTCTCTCGGTGGCTTGTGGCCACAGTTCGGGTGAGATTCCAGCAGTGAGTCCTGTAAGTGTCTCTAGGCAGGCCCCCGTTTACTGGATCTGCGGGGGGAGGTTTCTGTTGGATGCCCAGAGGTCCTGACTGTGAACCCTGACAGCAATGCCGGTTAAGGGGGGGGGGGATTTTCTTATTTTACTTTCTCTGCACCAGTGCAGAAAGAAAGGTCATTTTCAACAAAAGAAACCCCCCACCATCAGCCCAACCGAAAGGACAATGTTTCTCGAAAGCCCATTTATTCAATATAAACTGCAGCTACACGCCTCGAATTTCTACGGTGACAGCCCAGACAAACTGCAACGGCTCAGCGGCTAAATGCCTGTCGATTGGACATCTGCTCATCTCATCTAGGACTCCGTGATACCGTACTGCCCGAGAAGCTGTCAGACAGTAACAGCGACACACATGGCATCGAAGCAGCCTGTCACCTGCGGCTGCAATACGGAAGAGCGCCCCCTACACAGTGCTATCCCTGCTGGAACGGAGCGGGAGCCAGCCACTGTCTGAGAGCCCATGGTGTGGATGCAGGGGGCCCTTCTGGGGCCGGTTTCCTGGTAGCAGACGCCTCCTATAGATATGTGATTTTCTGCACAAAACCGCAGGCTCATGACCCCCCCCCCACCCTCCATGCTGGCAGCACTCCCACCATATCCATGCCAATGCTGGCACTGGCTTCCCATGTATTCACTGCCCGCCAGAGTGCCAAGGAGGCAGAGCTCAATGACATCATCACTGTGACCCTGGCAACTGAATTGGGAAGAGGGGGAGGGGCCAGAGGAAACCATGCGGACTAGGGCCAAACCCAGACCCTGAAGCCAGGGCCTTTAGCAGAGGGCTTTGCTTACCAGACCAATCAGGTAAGGGCTTCCGGCATCTCCCAGGATGTGCGAGGTGAAGCCCTGGAATGCTACGGCTGTGGCCCTCCGCGTCGGGATGACGACGTACTGCGGGGGGTGGGTGAGACAGGGGGAGAGAGGGGGAGAGATTAGGGTGTGAATCAGGGACAACCCCAGGAATCAGTTACAGATGAGCGCTCAAGTTCTGGAAAGAGGGCCACTTCGAAAGAACCCCTCTGCTTTCCTCTTCGAGGGCTCATATTTTTAGTTTGGTCTGGGGAATACTTATATTCTCCAAAAAAGTCACTTGATAAAAAAGCTGTGTACCACGCCTGGCTACTTACCATCAAAATGTCCGCCGTTATGGCCCAGTTCAGGAAGAGCAGTGTCTCACCGATAAAAATGCAGATCTAGAGGAAGGAATGAGAGAGGGGCGTAAAAGAGGATGAAAAATAGTAGCTTCACACCGATCCAGCTCATCTAAATCACTATAAGCTCTATGTGCTTTTAAAACTCACTCTGAGGACGTGGCCATTCCTCATTTTAACTCTAAACTGTAAATAAAATTAGTGAAAAAGGTCTGAAAAAGTGCCTGTTACAGCTAAAGTGAATGTGACATTTTCACATTCTCAGAGTTTCTGGAAAAAAGGCAATGTGGTTATATTACATAACATTATTTGCAACCACTAAACCATCCTCTTAGGAAAATATCCAGCGAGAATCAGTGAAACTTTTCTTCTAATTTGCACACTTTCACAGGGGAAGAGGAGCTCGCCTCTCTGTCCTGCACACAGTCGCTGTCTGTCCATCGTCTGCTTTTCATTCCTCCTGCTTCCTTTGGACTGAAACATCCTCCCTTTTTCAATTTCATGGACAGCTTTCCACAAGCCGTTAACCATCAGTGAAAAGGCACTTCAAGCATGTCACTATATGAGTGAATTCCTCAGGCTCTAGCGTTTGGTCGCCACATGGCAGGTCGGAAACACGCGTCGAGTATTCCCGCGCCGACCGTGTGCTTCCCGGGATCGTTTACCCTCCAGCTGCTCCCTCGAGCAGGTGATGGGATATTTATTTGTAACAGATCTGCGTGGATTGGGTTGCGGTGGAATCTCGCCGGATGGCTCTTGGTGTTGGAGTGAGCCCCGCTGTCGAGTCTGCGTCCGCTGACTCCGAGATGACCCCGCCCAGCAGACGGCAGCTTCTGGCTGGAGTCTCCCTGCGGCAGGGGGGGTGTGGGCTCCCAAGCGCCACCAGCTGTCAGTCTAACACGCGGAGATCCAACAGGTCATCCAACGTGGCAGCTAGCAACAGATGAGGACTGGAAGGGCACCCTCTCCTCAGGATCTCAGGATATCTGGGTTTTATGTGGTGTATCTAACGCAGATCGATATGTTTATATCCGGCCTGGTAAGGATTCAGTTACTTAGAGACTTTATCCAATTACCCACATAGCTTATTATTTAACATCTGATCTGTTTATACAGCTCAGGGTTGTAAAGGGATCTTAGAAAGGCCCTAAGGTACAAAAGCAGGACCCCTGTGATCCAATCCCACAGCCTCGGTCCCGGTGACTAACCCTCCATGTTTGGGCCCCACTTCTGGGCACGTTGGCATGCTGCCAATTGCCACTGACTTTAAGTGAAAGGCCTCCAGCTGGAGAGCGGCGCGGGTGAGAGTCCCCCCCACACCTTCTGCTCTACGCTACCGTCCTGAGCAGCGGCCAGACAGAGAGGAGGCGTCCCCCCCAACCCCCTCCTCCCCTCCATGGACACACCCCAGGGGAATAACAACCAAAACAGAAATAGCTCTTTCTGAGAGCGGTCAGGTGTGGCCGTCTGGCGCGTGGCTTTAAGAATAGAGGAGCGCTTCCCAGAACAAAACGTGTTTCCAAACACAGGATGAACACAGAGGACACGGAAGCGAGCTCTGTTCCAGCATGGTGATGATTAAAGGCTCTACGGCCTGGTCTTTAAGATGAGCTGCTTTCAGCTTGATTACTTCACCCATCCACACCTCACTAAGCCTCTTCTATTGTTTATTTCTTCCATTAAATGGCCTCAAGCCTCAAAACTAAACGTGCAAATGTGATTTTAATACCACTGTCTCAGAGCTGCACTCCTCTCCATGAGTGAGTCAATTGGACAGGTCAGCTTGTTTTGGTCTTGTTCCACCTCCCTCAGAAACAAACGTCACGCCTAACACTGACGCCACAGCGAAACTGGGCGTGTTGCCCGGCATTACCCAGAGGGCCTTGCCATGAGCGCCACCGTCAGGCCACCAGGTGCACAGCTTTCGGGGAGGAAGGCGGTCCCCACGGTACTTACATAGGCTCCCACGATGCTCTTTTTGGCCACCACGAAGATGAGGCAGATGAAGATAGCCGAGCCCAGCATGCTGACGGCACACACCAGCGGGTCGGCCCGCTCTGTCTTCTGCCGGCACAGGCGGGTGGTGGCCGCCCCAATCAGGACCCCCAGGAGCCCTGTCACACAGGTGATGGCGCCAAAGATAAGGCTGCTCGGGGGAAATTGTGGAGGTTAATGAGACTGACATTGGAATAAGAACCGACCAATCAGATGGAGCGAGGGCTCATTGGCCGCACCCACCTGTCCTTGCTGCTGCAGGGTTCCTGGGTGCAGGGCACCACACTCTTCTGCACCACCTGTGCCCGGAAGAGGTACTGCGGGATCCAAACGCCGAAGGCCCCGGTGGCGAAGGACACAGCGGCGGAGGCCAGGGATGAGAACACGTAGCTGCGGCTGGGGGAGCACAAATCGGAGGGCTGTGTTAGCGCTCGTCTGTAGGGGGTACCACGCTCCCATCCAGAGCGGGCCCATAAGAAAGTGAAGGTCCACATACTGTTCAATAAGTCAACAGTAAATAATAAGTAAAACAGGTCAATAAAATGGTGGTTACTTCTTGGCGAGAGCCTTCATGTCGCATGTCCAAGGCGTCCGGGCCTTGAGACGCCCAGCTGCGAGATCAGCGCTCCCTCGTTTGGGCTCGGGTACGAAGAATAGGATGAGTGTCCCAGCGGTGATGCCCAAGACGGGAGACACCTGCGGACAAGGACAGTGTTTGGTTAGTTGGTCGCGCCGGGGACATTGACGAGGAAGCATGAGGCTCATTCTCTGTAAAAACTGCCCTTTAAGAACATTCTACATTCTGATTGGCCATAGTGTACTGCCCAGATCATCTATGGTTACCGCATTCCCGGATCAGGTTCAGACACTGCCCTGCCCAGGGTACAACAGAAGTTCTCTAGCCAGCTGCCCAGGACGCCAGGGGCTGTTTATATGGGACAGGGCCGTAGTTCATCTCCCCGCTGTTGCTAGGTGCTGGCCCCTTACAAGCATCCCACTCAACCCCCGCTGCCAGTGCCAGGCACAGCCTCCCCCGGCGTGGTGGGGGGCGGGGGGGTCACAGAGATGAGAGCCCCGGTTATTCCTGTGGCATGGAGGATCTGTGTCGGCTCCATGCGAGACGCACTCGGCATGCAGGAACCGCAACCTGACGCGTGTTTTGGCTGCTGAGGTACCAGACGGATCAAGTTGCCCCGCTCCCAGAATCATATGGCTCAGATTTCTCCCCTCCTGCCGCAGATTAACATGCTCTCATCATGGCAACATGCAGACCTCCCAACCCCCACTGCCCCCCCCCCACAGGCTCCGCCCACCAGCTGACGGCTCTCACCCTGAGTGCCCAATGCCAGTCCCCAGCCGCCTCCTTTGCACTGGACCCCAAAATGTAGCCTAGTCCACTGTGGAGGAAAAAGAGACAGAAAGAGCATATTAGCTAACAGAAAATGCCACCCCCCCCGTCTGGCCGGGCCAGGTGAGGTGTTTACAGCACCAGGTTTTTCCCATTTTAATGCATTTCCAGCCAGCTTGCTCTGGACTGCAAGATACACCGATTTCCATGCAGACAAATGACACTGTGTGCAGATCACAGACAGCTGCCTTCCGCAATCCGCCCCACAGATGAACATCACTAACTGTGACGTCCTTCCCACAATCCCCTGCTCCCGAGGGCTCTGAGAAGCCGGACAAGGCTGTTATTGCCTACGGCGGCTCCACCTTGTCCTAATTTTAGCCATTAAATGTCTTTAAGTTCTCTAAACAGCTGGGTGCTGAAAATGTCTGATTGGGACTCCTGTCGTGATTGCGATTAAGGAGCTTAATCCTGTTTACAATCATAATCACGCACGTGTCACGAACACGGCTATCAGCACCCGAGGCTAGCTCGAGGAGTGAGTCTTCCTTTGGCAGTTTTGGTGAGGTACGTCGGGGAAGGGCCGTGTTTCAGCTCCTCGTCACGACAATTCTTGGAGATGGGGGAAATTAAATGTTGCTTTCTGGTGGGTAATACTGCTGCCCTCTATTTGCGCTCGCCAGCAGGCATCACATAGTTGTAATTAGACAGGTGCGCTCTGATCCGTCAGTCGATGTCTGTCTGCTTGTCTGACGGCAAACACATGCCAATGTTTGACCTACATACCCGCTCATTATCTTTATATATTTGTACAGTTCATGTCCTTGGGAAACTATTTCTATATTACTGTACTGCCATATAATTTGTCTGCAAGGCGGGAGATTTCACACTGAAGCTGAGATAAGGAGGCTCTGAAACTGCATCAGCAATATCGGATGTGAATCAGACCAAGGGCTCCTGTATCGACCTGAAGGAATCAGGCCATCTTCATTTTTCACACGTTTTTCTTTTTTTTTTTGGATGGGTTCTCCGAGCCTGATGCGATAAGTCCCACACCTGTGGCCTGCTTCGGGCTCCCTGACTGCACCCCAGAGCGGTTCCGTACACGGTAACCCAGTTCTGCAATGCACCATCTCACCTGACCTAAAAACTCTAGACGTGGTGGCTCGATTAGCTGGTTGACAGAGGGTGGTCAGCGTTATCAGCTCACCGCCACATATCAGATGACTCAGAGCAAACAATAAGCCTGGCGGGCAGACTGACGTCTCTGTGTGTTCCTGTCCAAAGGGCGTTCCTCTGCATTCCAGGCTGCCAACTTGTCCCTTGTTCCCAGACTCTAACGGCAGCCTATCTCCAAACTTTAATGGCCAGTCCATTGGATCAAGCCTATCAGATGAATCGGTCAAACAGGGAAACCACACAGTGGGCAAGTCCATGGCAGCATTGGCCAGAATGTTCCACGCGGGCTGAGCGTCGGGTGACCTTAACATTGTCGTGTGGAGCTGCGTTTCACGAAAAGAACATTGTTTTAAACTGTAAGGACATCCAAAAATAATAAACGCCCTTGAGTAGATATATTAGCCAAAGACTAGCTCACCTTATCAGCCTACATGCACTTTGTGTTAGGAATGCCGGACCATGAATAACAGACATTGGAAAAACATTTCCATTCCCCCCCGTAGTGGTACAAGGTGGGGGTGTTTATTAGCCTGGGAGACAATTTCCTGTGCACCACGTTTCAGTCCTGAGGTCACTTCCTGGAAACAGCTTGACCGAGATAAACAGGCACGCGGGATTGAAGGATGTTTTGGTGATTTCTCTGTGGGGCCTAGTCTCTCACCTCCTATTGTTTTGCACTGATCAGAGCGCCGTTCGGACGGAAAATTTCCCCTTGGCATTCCAGAACTCCTTCAAGGCACAACCTTTGCTTCCTGCCTGTTCTTTGACTCACTCCAACCTGCTGGCACTTCTAATAACAAGCATCTGATGATGGGTTTTTTAAGAGGTAGTGACCGACATGAGCTTTTTTCGATCCAATGTATTAACTGTCCACATGAGCTGAATGTGGTGTTGAAATCAGTGAATTGTGGATGTTTGAAACTCCACGCAACAGATGATGGCAGGTGGGAGAATTCTAACTGTAGGCCTCTTCTTTGTGGGACAGTCTGCCTACCACTATATGAGAAGCATGATCTGCAAGTTTTCACGCTGAGACACCGGTAACTGGAAGAGGTGGGAGCAGAGGAGCCGGGTTGGCACACAGAGGTGGCAGTGCTTTTACATTTAATTACAGTCTGAAACATCCCAGCACACTGAGGGTGGCTCTGGTGACGAGGCACTGAGGAGAATGACCGACGGTAGGGTTCGGCCCACCTTAGCTTCTGTCGCCTCTCATCTTAAAAAATGGCTCAACTCCCCTTTGTTAAGCCTTTGGAGCCCTTATCTCTGGGGGAAATGGATATTGCTCCTGGCAGTAGGACATTTTCCACACGTTTACATGTCAGAGAGCAGCTCTGGGCCTGAGGGTCAGCTTCTGTCTGCATCTCTCTCCAGCCCCAGTACCCAATACCTCTACGTGTCCTTAAGCACCTGGGCAACCCTGTTAGGCTTACAGAAACGAGACATCAACCGGGCTTCACGCTGTAACTCCATAACAATGATAACGTGCCTCTTGCCTAGCTTCACACGAGATCCTCGGGAAGTCTGAACCCTAGATCAACGATGCCATACCTGCCCAGGGGGATCGCCAGGTAGAAGACAGAGAGCATCATGGTGCGTGTGTTGTTCGTGAAGAGGTCCCCGATGATGGTGGGAGAGATGGACGAGTAGCTGGACTCCCCAATGCCAACCAGGCCCCTCGACAGGATGAACAGCCAGTAGTACTGTGGGGGGCAGGGGGGGGGGGGGGGGTGGTTTTTTACAAATTTTCACACCAAGACACGCCTGAAGTTTTAAATGTATGAATTGATACAAAAAAAGAAAG
>JAAGVU020000103.1:31009870-31025279 GCA_011763525.2 Mormyrus iriodes | reverse complement strand
GGGGGTCGGGGCGCCAACCCGCTCTTTTGTCTTGGTGAGGTGCGTCTCCCTGACCCAAAACTTTCTTAAAGAGTATAAAAAAACAACAAGCCCCGGGGGGGGGGGGGGGGGGGGGGGGCACTGAGATATTTTGAGCACATTTCCGACCCTGAAACGGGATTCAGCAACAGCAATGCTCCTTATTCCAGCAAAATGAAAACATCAGACTGTTAATTAAAGCGGAAAACCGTTGTGACAGCCCTTCTAATTTACATCGAGCTGTTCGGATCTTCATGGGGGGGGGGGGCGGATCTGCCTCTCTATCCAGGTCACTTGTTTCCATTCAAACTGTCACATGTTAAGTGCAAACTCAATCCGTTTTGCGTATTCAGTTGTTCGTGGATTTGTTGCCCAGTCATACTACGTATCAGAGTGTATTTTTGCCTCTTTAACCGCTTAGCCAGTACTGGGTCACAGAGAGCCTGAGGCCCACCCAGGAAGCAGAGGGTGGGACTACAGCTTATCATAGGGCACACACACGCATGCTAAGGGAGATTTACACTGCGATGGGGCTGTGATGCCACCCACCAAGAGATATATGCTTTTTATTGAAATATACCTTTATTTATGGTTATTTATATGGCCCTAAAGGGCACTTCATCACTGAGCTGTGCATGGCCGGGTGATTGATATAAACCACGGCTCACCACCCAAACACCCACGGCGGAGACTGAATTCTCTCTTCATTAGCATTTATTAATCTCGTATAATGTAGGAGTCTGTCCTTTACAGACCGACATCGTCGTCATCATCATCATCATCGTAACGCCGTTATGTAAGAGGCTGTAGCTGCACTTTAAAAAGGTCCCTCAAATCGCACGGTCTGGGGTGCAAATGGGGCCCCCGCATGGCGAGGGGCGACCCCATCTTAATTTATTTATATATTTATTTGGCAGAAGCTTTTATCCAAAGTGAGACAGTCAGTCAGACCTTGGAGCGATCGGGGGTTAAGGGCCCTGCTCAGGGGCCCAATAATGACATCACTCAGCCGACCCTGGGATTAAAACTCACAACCCCGATCACAGGCACAGAGTCACACACCGCCCCCTCTTGATCTCACACTACAAGATGCGTGGCTTTTCGTCGTGACTCAGTCTGTGCTGTGTGCGGGAGCCTCACACTGCACAGAGTGCCGGGCCACACCCCCAGCCAACGGGCTGGCGTGTTGGTGTGTCCGTCTGTGCCTCACCAGTGATGCCAGTTTCTGCATAGTCACCGGCGATTTACATCGGACACATCACAGTCAGACTAGCGCTTTAATTAGTAATGGTACCTAATAGGCTCTATAGGGAATAAGGCCAAACAGACTGTGAACATTGCTCAGCCTCTGGAATGCATCACGCACATCAATTGAGCCATCAGATGTCGCCTTTCTCTCTGTGCTGAGAGCAGCACATGATCGTCTGTGTTTCAGCTGCGCCTTACTCCTTGCTCTCATAGCGTCTGTGTCACAAGAGGGTGTGATATTAATGAAATGGCCTGACCCTCAGACACGCCGGCCATTGTTATGGACATACAATGGGAGGGGGGTGTTAGGAGGGTTCCAGACGGACTGCTCGTTGCATCACCGATGTCGCCCCCCTTGCCTTTGTCTGCCAGCCCCAGAATAAGAAAGAGTGTGTCTTTGATAAGGGCGTAAAAATGTCACCACATCCCTGTTGGGAACCATCATCCCCTCTACCTCCCTTGCTCGTGCGAGGCACGTCCCATCCCCCCAGCCGCCTGGCCAAGGCGGTCACGGCAACCTTTGTGGAGCCTCTGAACAATACCCCTGCGTGGTTTTTTTTGGACGGGGTCAGGATTAGAATTTTAACAGGGTCAGGCCCAACACCCCTCTCCGGCCAGCCACCACACGTGACCCTGACTTTGCGCCTCACCCAGCCACAGAGCAGGTGCCAGATGAGCATGGCCCTGACACTAACCCCCCCCCCCCATCTCATCTGATAGGGGTCCCAGCAGGAGACCCTGTATTCCTAAAGGATTCCAGGGAAGAAATGGTCACAGGAGACGGGGCCGACCTCCACTACTGCAACAATAATTAAATCCTGTCTGAGGATCTTGAGGCTGCTCTTTTCACATATAAAACACCAGGGCTTTCTATAAGTAACCACTGTGCTAACAGGCCGACGGCCATCTTTAATGGGCAGGATGTAAACATGAGGAGGCTGCACGAGCCTTGCTCAATTTCACACGCTTCTCTTTGACGGTTTAATTCACCACCCGTATCCCTCCATGTCACAGTCATTACTGGGCGTCACTGTTGTACTGGGCTGTCATGAATCGCGACTAGGCTGTGAGTCTGACCAGGATAAGTGGCTGCAGGATGGGTGGATGGGTAATTGCGATGGAGGTGATGGGATGTATCATTCCA
Organism: Mormyrus iriodes; assembly: GCA_011763525.2. Lineage (NCBI taxonomy): Eukaryota > Metazoa > Chordata > Actinopteri > Osteoglossiformes > Mormyridae > Mormyrus > Mormyrus iriodes. The sequence continues at coordinate 31,022,869 of JAAGVU020000103.1, read as the reverse complement.
TTTCAGTTTGTGATTCTGCCGTTCAAAATGCAGAGGATCGGCGGGGGGTGGTGGGGGGAACATACCTCTTTGGTGATGAAGGAACTAGAGAGGGTCACCACGGACCAAAAGAAGATCCCACAGCTGAGGATGACCTTCCGGTTGAAACGGTCACCAAGGTAACCAAAGATGGGTGCTGCCACCATGAAGCTGCAGATGAATACTGGGAAAAGGAGAGGGGGGAGAAGGCCTGTTTTAAAGGGATGGTACACTCCAGACTGAAAGCAACATGGCAGCATTAATGAGGGAGGGCAGGCTGAGCACAGGCATAAAGCCTAGTTCATGCTACAAGGATTCAAGAATTTTAGTTGACTACAATCCGCAGTGAAATGCAAGGTGGTCAACTCTGCCATAAAAACAGTGAAAGCAAAATAAAGATATTAAAATTAACAATATAATAAATGTCATAAATAAGGAAAGTTAGAAATATAAATAAAAGACTTTTCTTCCGTTCATACTGTGTTTATTCGTGGAGGCAGACGGTTTCAGTTGGTGTTTGCATACAGCAATGATCTTCTTCCATTAGATCAGAGGCCTGTATCACAAAGTCAGATTTCTTGACTAGCTAGATATCTTGTCGGATTTGTCAGGTACCCCATTTTAAATGGACTTTGTTCACTTATATTTAGCCAAGACTACCTTAAGTCAGACAAGTTATCTAGCTAGGCAAGAAATCCTGCCTCATGCCCCAGGTGAGGGCAGACGTATCGCAACAAATACAAATAAAACCAGTGTAGTGAAACTAGGGTGGCATGAAGGTAATACTGCATACCATGGTATTTTGAAATCCTTATGACAAAATTAGCTGGGACCTCCTCTCCCCAGGTGAATTTTATTACCGAGGTTACAAAATGCTGGAATAGAGTTGCTTTTGAAAATACTATGTGCCGCGGTATAAAGTCTGAACAGTATGGAAAATAAGATACGCGGGTACCTCTGAACCTCCTCATACAGTTGCTCACTATATCTACTACAACAACAACTATTCTTCTTCTACTCTTTCTTGGTTGACCTCTACTCTGTGAAAGTCAGTGCTACCACCTACTGTAAACACCCACACGTCCAGTTGACGAACACTGTCACACATAATGTCCACCAGACATAAAAATCTGGGTTACATGAGCACACCCCTAATGATGAATTTACTTTGTGCAGACTCTAGCCCATGCGGAAAAGTGAAGAATGAATCGGCCTTTAGCAACCGTTTTAAAGGGACGGTACACTCCAGACTGAAAATAATATGGCAGCATTAATGTGGGAGGGCAGGCCGAGGGTGGTACCCTGTCAACTCGTCGCCATGTTCATCAGTTCCCGCTGCTTGTTATTCTGGGCTGATACCTTCCTGCCAGGGATAGGTGGAGGGGGGAAAAATACACACCCTCTTTAACTTTCATTTTGCCTGGCATAATATATATATCATCACCTCCCCCCTGCCAACCAGTCAGCAGATTACAAGGAACTGGGAGGGAAACTGCTACGCTACCTGTTCGCAAGAGCGATTCGTTTACAAAGGCTGCCGTTTGTGAGCCGGACGGGCCATTGATGTGTCAACAGCCCCCCCGTCCCTAAAGCAGGCCTGTCAGCTGGACCGCACCCCAGCCTCGGCACCGAGGAGACCTCCGCCGTGGTACTGACATTACTTCATGCACTCATCCGCTATAGGATTAGGGTGTTAAAAGAGAAAGATGAGCTTTAAATTGACTGTCTCTATGGAAACTCTGAATGCTTGCTCTGTGCCCGACCTGGGGTAGGAAAATTCTGACAGGTTTCTGTAATTGTTGAAGCTTTTTTAATAGAGCTGTTGACAAGCCGCAACATCTCGTTTGAGATGGAAAAACAAACCTTCCATGCATAGCACCTGGGTGTCGGCACCGCGATGTATCGAGTCAGGCTGCCAAATCAAATTCTGCTTCGCAATTCCTTTTCCCCCCCTAAAAAAATATAAATGCTGATTTGCGTAAGGAGAAATAGCTGGTTACAGCGATATGAGCCCAGGATATAAACACACAGAGGTGTGAATTATTTATGCACTCAGAATAAGCTTGGGGGGGGCAGTATTGGGGTAGGTCTCACTGTAGCCTGACAGAGAGATTTGATGATTTTTCTTTGTTTATTGACTTGAAATTCACAAACAGTTTTATTTTTCCCTCTGGGAGATGTGGGGGTCACTGCTGTGTGACACCCCACTTTGAGCTGAAAGAACAGGACAGAGGCACAGCAAGGTGACCTTACGCCTTCAGAGGCAGCCCCGCCTCCAGTCTCTGTGGCTGATGTCATAATGGGACAGGCTGGAGTAGTCGCTAAGCGCCATGTCCATCGATCACGTATGAATAATGCATTAACTCCTGAACATTCGAATGCGTGCCCGTGGACCAGGACCAACACGCATGTCATGGCAATGTGTCATATAGACTCAGGTAGAGGTCCGAGATGTATTTATCTGAAACAAGCCCAGCATATCAGACAAATATTGGTGCCAAAAATACAACCTAAAAAAGTCAGTCTTCACCAACCGCTTCTATTCTGCATTCCCCTTCAGTCACTTTCTTTTATTTGCAGCCAGCAAGTTAATTTGCTTCAGGTTTTCCTACCGAGTCCTTTTGCTTGCCGCTGTTTATTATTTTGACAGTAATCACGGAGTACTGGTTTTCTATAATGGGCCCAACATGCCATGTTCAGGTCTGAGGTCTGCAAGTGCTGGGCAAAGGCATCGACCCTGTCCATTAACCCTGGAAACTGATTTACTGTCAAAAGGTGAACATCCCGGGATGTGACTGGGAGAAGTAATGGCGTGGAAACCTGGATCGCCACTCATACACCCTGGAATGGGGATGCATCCTTCCTCAGGAACATTTCTGACATATACTCCCGTCACTGAAGGCTTGGCCCATCAGGTGACCGCCAGCATCTGGGCAGCTTTTCCACAGAGCCACAGCTCTACACCTACCTCTACCCCTGCCAAGTACCATGGAAATATCCGGGTTATCCCACAAGATAAGTGTTTCTTCTGCAATCAGCCAAGCACACATGCATGCATTCCATAATGACGGCGGGGAGGTGATAAACGCAGCCTCACATGGGTGGCATTAGCTGAAACAGCCACGCCAAACGTCCTTTTAAATAAAACCGGCCCATGGTGGCGATCAATTTCTTCAAAAGCACAGGGCGAGCTGTTCTGGGCACTCCTCGTCATTGTCGTTTATTAATAAACTCACCATTGTGTAACTGTTGTTTATTAATAAACTCACCATTCTTTAATAACCTGAGCTAAAAGGTAGTAAAGCATGCCTATTGACTTCATTTTGACCCAGATTGGTCACAGATTGGACACACCTGACCGATCCCTGGACATATTTGTTTCGTTTTAATTTCACTGTGTTAATATGTGTCACACGAAGTCTGCCTGAGGTCTACTGGGAGTGTATCATTCTGTTTAATCTGATTCACTCATGCTGTGTCAACTGAGGTCACCACCTGACAGCTGCGTAAAACTCCAGTGTGTGGAGGATCAGGAACAGGGAGTGTGTAATTCCTGAGGCCTAATGAGACAGAGACACAATTACCGGGCATTCAAAGGCGTCATGGTGCACAAACTCTAGCCAGAGTACAGCAAGTTCAGTTCGGGTTTCTTCTAAAAGGCTCTCCCATACCTGTCTTTCTGCAGATGGGCCTTGTCTGAACCCAAAAGCAAGTACAGGAATCATCACCCAAATCTGGTGGCCCTATTCAGTACCACAATGGCTTAGAACCAACCTTTCAGCAATAATCCTAATGTAAACCAATGCAGTTCTTATCCACGCAAAGAAGCCCTCACGTTGCCATCAACTGGTAATGACACACTATCAGCTCTGAGTCAAGTGAAAAGGTCATAAACACAATTCACATATTTACAAGTATGTAGGTATTCAGCATCAGCCAATGAGAAAGTGTCTTTAGGGAGGAGGATTATGGGAGGATAAAGGTCACACTGCATCTCACATGCCCCGATACGGCAGTTAATGACAGTGATAAAGACTTATGTGTCCCAGCGAATGTTCCAGCTTCAGTCTCACTGAGGAAGTTTCCAGAAGATGATGGCCTTCTGGATTTGACAGTGGAGCTTACATAACATGGCAGTTGAGTTAACGATGCGGCCACTGTGTGGAACAAAGCCTGGGGCACAGAGGGGAGACTTTCACTGTATCCAAGCTATCTCTGCGCAAAAACACATGTGCTACTGATCAAAGACAAACACTCCATAAATCACAGCCTCACGTCAAGGTGCTGGCCGCCAATTTGGGAGCCATGGCTTCCGGCTGCTTTGAGACACATTTTTCGGCAGACTGCCACTGTCCGTTTGCTTCTACGTGGCCTTTATAGCCTCCTGCTCTTCTCTGGTGGCCAGCACATTAAAGTATTCTTCACATATAGCTAACCATGCAGGCAAAACAAATATATATATAAACACATACACATACATATATCTATGTCTATATATATGTTTGCGTGTGCACATGTATGGGGGATATGAATCTATTACATTGTGGGGACTAAATGTCCTCCCAAAATGTGATAAAAACCTGTTGGGCTAAGCCTCTGTGCCTGTGATCAGAAGGTGACCAAGTTAAGCCCAGCCTCGGCACATCTGCGGTTACTTGAGCAAGGCCCTTAACCCCCAGCTCCCTGGGCGCTGCTATGGGTGGCTGCCCTTCGCAGCCAGCTTACTGTCAACTACAGAGAGCAAGTTGGGGGAGGAGAATAAAAGTTTCGATTATTATTATGTTGACATTGTGGGGACCATTTTTTTGCCCACCAGAAGGAGAAACTCAATTTTATAAAGATCTATGACTGCAATCAAAAAACTAAAAATGCCAAAAGTCTTGTATCGTGTTTGGTTACTTATGGTTAAGGTTAAGGCTGGGTAGGGGGTAAGGTTGTCATTGTCATTTAGGGTTTTGTCAATAGAAATGAATGGACTGTCCCCACAAAGATATGAATACAGACATGTGTGTACGTGTAACATATACGTGTGAGGATTCTGCACCATGTTCCCTTGCCATGCCGGATTCCTGTCCCATATGTTTATGTTGTCAAGGGTTCCCAAGAAAAAATAAATGGTTTGACTGTTATCAGACAATCATCTGTATTGACCCCAAAATTTCACACGATGTAAGGAGAGTTCACGCTTATATCCTGGTCAACAGTCCAGCTGAATATGGAAGTGTGGGAGAAAAAAACATATATAATCCTCTAATCGATGGCTGGCATCCATCAGTCCATCCATCATCCAATTGCTTATCTGTGGCTGTATGTGGGTGGGCTGGAGCCAACAGTGTACCCTGGATAGGATGCCAGCCAATCGCAGAGATCAATGACAATAACGTTCCAAAATTTATGGCAACCACAGAGACAGGTCCTACAGTTTTGTTACGTTAAATTGACTGGTTACTGCTCACTTCTTTCGAATGAGCACAGCTGGTTGATGGTATGAAAATATCTCCCCCATAGTGTGACCTGCATAAATAAAAGGGAAAGTTTGCATACATTTGACTTAGTCACTCATAATTGGGGGGATGCTTATCTCTGAGTCAGGGGTGTGCACGCCAGGGAGTAATCAACCAATCAGCAGACAAAATAATGGCTTTATTTGCTTATGTGAGTATGCACAGACTCAACAGCGGGCTCCATTGATCATCACTTTAGTCACTGTTTCTTGTCTAGGATGAAAACAGCATAGTTCTCTCTCTCTCTCTCTCACACATACACATTCTCATTTCTTATTCCTGTAATTTCTTTCGACAGGGAGGTTAAACTTTGCCCCTTGTTCTTCTCATCAATGGTTAACCATTGAAGAATGGCATTTTATTCCTCCACAACAGTCTGGTAGAGAGACCTTCAGGAAATAACTTTCAGCTTTCAGCTATCATTAAAACTATACCATGATTAGGAGTCACTAACGAGGAATGAGGAACCTTCAGGAAAATTCTCTCACTCTTACCAAAGGACTTGTCTTTAAAGAAGAAAATATTTGGGTAACGTAGGGAAAAGTGCTATTTCGTGATTTTGTGATTTTTTTGAGAAAAACATTTCGATATTTCTAAAGCAAAAGAGGAGTTCAAAACTTATCCTAGAATAAACTATAGCCAAATAAAACTTACTATCTACCAATACAGTACATCAAAGAAGTTGGTTGTGTTGCCATGAGCTGTGCTGACAAATCACTTGCTTTTCCTCAATAGCCTCTCTGTGGAATCCAAAATATTTCCATACAACAGAAGACAAATGTCTTTTAGTGACCAGTTCTTGTTCTCTTTCTCCTCCTTATTAATTTTGTTAAATTTTTCACAAACGGGCCACACTGTGAGTCCGACAGCAATCATGAAAATGATTATGATTGGCTTGGACAGCGCATGCACAGCTTAAGCAAAAGTAGTGGCGGTAAACTTTACACTGATTTTTAAACATATACTAGATAATCTTGAAAAGGAATAATTATTAAAATTACAAAGCTTGCCAAGTTTTGTTTCCTATGACAGAGTAAAATTGTTTCAGCCAAACTTATTGATGATCTCTGTTTGGAGAATCTTATCATGGAGAAACCGCCCCATACTTGGCTGGACAAGACTTCATAATTCTGAGACTATATTGCAAAATAACGTTCCCATGTACAGCAGTATAATCATAATGTCTGGATGGTATGACAGTATGAGAAATTAAATACCATCAAAGCCTAATCACAACCCAGCTATCATGGTCCTTGCAATGTGATAATGTATGCGCATAACTTATAATGTTGATATTAATATTACACATTGCACAGCCCAAGTGGGGAACATCATCTCATAGCACCATTTTGAGCATAATTGCTAGTAAATGCACCATTCAGGCCTCTACAAATGTTTATGAGAGCTTGATATCTAAACAGTGTCACCATATGAAAATGAGGTTATACAGGCATGTTTCTTCATGCATATCCCATCTTACTTTCTTTGAAACATACTCATCTAGAGGTGACAGCACAACTTTGAGTCTGAGTACAGGGTCAAGCCATTTATTTAGTACCCCTAGAGCATTTTCAGTGGGCTAACAGCCTTGCTCAAGGACCAAATTGGATTTGTAACTAGTCTGCTGGGCATGAGATGTGAACCGATGAATATCTGATCACAGGTCAGAGGCCTAACCTGCTGAGCCCACCTTTTTGTAGTCACTATGGTAACTGTGTGCTTTTCCTCATGTCTTGCTGGATATAACAGCGAGCGAGCAGGTAAATCTCCGCCCTTGATATCTGAGGACCTACGTTTAGCTAAAATGCAGCAGGTTGAGTGTTAGCCAGTGCACTCACGTGCTGTTCATGTGGGTTACATAAGCGTTTAAAGGAGACACCGCATGACTCAGCCCATCAATGCACTTCTCGGTTCTCAGTATCGCTAGGGCGAGTTCCTGGCAGAAAAGGAGACACATCATCACAAGCAGGTAGCTTAATATCCATCTGCAGCATCTCCTCCCTTTTTAGACTCGATCCCGCAGGACTGACAAAGCTCCAGAACCCCCGGCTACGTTTACGCCCGGCAAGTCCCAAGCAAGCGAAACCGTCCACCGCTAACAGGTCTTTCAGGAACACCAACTCCTCGCCGAAGCCTGAATATCACCGGACTAGTCAGTCTGGTGTAATTAAAAAATCCATGAGATCCTCTTCTACAAAAACCGAATCTCTGAAATTAAGAGATGCAGCTGGACAGGTCTTAGGGTTTTACTCGGCTCTTTCGCTTAATTCAAGGAATTTGTAGCAGCCTCATAAGCCCATATGAAGATTGCAGAACTGCGCTGCTGTGCCATCATGCCGCTTCACACTGCAGGCATTTCGCTGCTGCGACACAAGGCCTCACACTCCGTTTGGGCCTTTGGCGTTGGTGGCGCAGTCAGCTGGAGGCAGGACTGCATTCCGGATTGATTTTTGGCCGCCAAGGTCCCAGATACAGGTCTGAACATGCCTTGCCTGTCGGCCGGGTTCTGTTAATATGCCATTCCAACCTGCCAGTCTCCCGGGCTGCCTGGGAAATCACCGCCACCGTCCCAGATATGCTTTCCTTTTAGATCATGCTTCTGCTTTGCTCTACTCACCATCCAAAAGCAAAAAAAAAAAAAAATGGGGTCACGCCAGCTCGCTGGTGGTACACATGCATCTCCTTAATTCTTTACTCCTGAATTTTTAGGAGCCGACTGATGTGAACTACATTGGAGCAGCTTCCAAGACTCTTATTTTTTGGGATCCTGTTTTGGGAGTTAAACGAAAGATCAAAGCTGCATGTTTTTCATTTTTAAATGAAGACACAGAGATGATGGATGCAGGAGAGTTGACCTGAACATGAACATGTTTTTTTGCATGTCTGCTACCAGGTGTTTTACAAAACTAGGGTTAGTCGGCGGCCTTCTGCCTGTGATGTTGTGGGTGGAGTGCATGCCTTCCAATGACATAATAACGCGGAAGTTCTGAGGACGTGAGAAAATCAATGGTGAGATAAAAGGATCTTGAGCAGCATTCCAACTGGCCTCAGGAACGTTATAACCAATGTAAATAGTCCAAACAGGCATTAATCCGTAGCAGAATGCAGATTTGCATGATGCGTGTGGCCCACACTTAAATCTGGGCCCTGTCAACACATTTCCTGTGGGGCTTTTATTTTTGATCCCTCGGCATTTTCAGTTTCATGGCTGATTGTCTGAAACCTCTCTGGAATTTCTACTTCCTCTTTCTGCAAACAAATATGTTTCCCATGAAACGGTGTCCCCATGTCCACGTGCAATTTTCTCCCTACGAACAGGACAACTTAGCCAATAACCAAATTTAGCATATCGGCATGTGATTAGTGGTACACTGCATGTGAACGGAGCCAGTGTTAAGCCAGACCATGTGCCATAAACTTTGGCCATCATGCATGTTAGCAGGCCAAAAACACAGAGAGCTAGAGAGCTAGAGAGCTCCACAAACACTCTCACACAGATGCAGTTCCAGGGACTGTATGTGGCAGTGACGTGGGCGAGCCCCAGGCCATTGCTGTCCCACATTGATATGCCTCGCTAATTTCCCAGAAGCAAGAATTAGAAGGCCTCGACTTTTAGAAGCCATCTCCATTACTCATCCCCTGGTATGCAAGCACCTGGGAGGGCATGCTAATTCTTCTAACATGAAGTGGAGGCTTTGTTCGTGCATTCCTGCCAGCACCCTGCGATGGACCAGCGTCCCACTGAGCCACTAATCCTTACATCGCATGCTCTGTGGGACCTTGCTGCAATCCTGTCCGAATGATTGTTAGAATGGAAGCTCTTATTGCATACAGAGGTGCTTTTTTCCAAAATACTAAACCTTTTGCATACAGTATTTAGTTGACTCCAGGAATCCATCTATTGGGCCTAGTCCAGAAACCTAAGTGCTTGCTGATGGACAAGTGAACCTTCAATCACCTTAAGAAGGTAACCTGCACACAAATCCACAGGGACATGGTATCCCATTAGAGATGCTTTTAATCGGGAGTTCTCAAGGGGTTTAGCAGTAAGAACTGTGAACTCCGATTACTGCTCAGCCTTCAGTCTGAGATAGTTGCCTGACACTGACATGGGCTCCGAGGTATCACACAAGCTGCCCCAGTGAATGGCGGCCAAGGAGAGCACTTAGCAGAAAACGCCAACGAATCTATCAGCGAACAAAAGAACCTTTTCAAGCTTGTGACTCTGCCGGATGATGCCGGAAGGTCGTCCTGCACTTCCATTTAACACCATCAATGCGGCCCCTTTGTGCTGAGCTCTCTGGTAGGCTGGTGCTTCACCTGGTTGCCAGGGAAACTAGCGGAGGCGAAAGAGTGGAGGCATCCAAATGTGCAAAGTAGCATTTGGGCCAATCCACGATGTCCTGTTTCCTAAAAAGCCTTCAGGTTACTGGGCTATACTCTTACTCTTCTTACATCCCACAGGGGAACTGCACAACAAACCCCTTGTTTTTGGGCTAGTCTCTCGCTATTCAATTTATATGACTGGGCAGCTAAACCACCAAGATCAAAACAGAGACTGCCAGGAGCACCTTCCGTGGGCTGTTAACGGGTAAGCGACCTAAAGAAAAACTTCCACATGAGTACAGCAGCTCTTAGACAGTAAACTAGGCGATATACATCTGAGGTTCTCACTTGTAGGCTCAGCTTTCCTTGGTCAATATGCTACTGCGTTTATACGAAGTGAACAGAGCCAGAAGGCTAGGAAACACTTGACTCTTTAGTAGAAAGTTTGGTAACGGTGCTTCCCTTCCCAGCCAGATAGATGAGCAAGAGATAAGATTTTAGGCCGGCGTGATTCACGGGGTCCCTCAGCACCATAGTCAGCAGACTTTGGGTCTCTGGAAAAAAACATGGTGCTTTCATTTCAGCTCCAGAAGGTATCATTTCTGCTCGTGAGAGGGGAGGGGGGTCCAGAGCAGGGGGATGTCAGTAGGAAATGATTCATGGGATCTGTTTTTCGCTGGAAAATAGGATCACCAGGAGGACAATGGGGAGCAGTATTCTGGCGACACGTGGACAGTGCCCCTGGGGACCATCTGCACTGTCAGGCAGAGGAATGCAGATGCCGATGCGCCATGATGGCAGCGAGCTCTTCGATTACCGTCATCTGGGTCACACCTGTTAGTGGCGATCTGAGACCACCTTAATTGTACTAATGTGATAAGCATGCCTGCGATGTAACCAACAAGGGCGTGTACGCAGCATCACGGCTGCGGGACGCAGACCCTGGGGTCCGCCATACGCTTGGCGCCCACGCACGGCAGCAGGTGGGGCCGCCTCCCTCATGGCTGTGAGCCAAAGCAATTAGACACTCACGGTAGGGGGGGGCTGCATTGCCCCTTCATCTTGCCAGCATCGCCGAGAGGCAGGGGAAGGATTCTACCCCCCCCCTTCATGGATAGCCAGTTGGATTGGACCATCTTGCCGTTCGCACAGGCAAGAGCTGGGCTCGGGGGACAGGGCTAGTCTAAAATTAGCTGTAATAGGGGGAAGCAGAATGTTTTCCATGTAGATTTTTTTAGCTGTAAAAAGCAAAGAGGATGGCGGTCCCTGTTTAGACACACGTCCTGGACGAAAAGCCGCTGACACAGAAAGGGCATAATGAATCTGAAATGGCTTCCAGGGCGCCCACTAGTCCCCGATGGCAAGACAGCCACGAACAGACCGATCTCGAAGCCCAGCGCGTCCCTGGGAGCTGCCGGCAAGGACATTTTTACTGTACAAAGAAAAAAAGCATCATTCTGCAAACAAGATATGCGGCAGCCTGACCTGAGGTATTCTAGGTAGGAGATTTTTCATGTCGAGTGAAGTTGTTGCCACTTCTTTACCTCAAGCTCAAATGACCCAGAGAAAAAACAGTCCCTCAGGGAAACAGGCACGCAGATACAGCCTGGCTAGAGTATTCTGTAAATAATACTCTTGTGTGGGGGCCATTACACCCTTTTGGGTGCCTGTCTCAGAAACATCCCACCGCCTTTGTTGTGACACTACAGGTGCTGGGTTACAGGACTCATGTCTGGTCACTGGGCGATGAAAGGGGCTCTTGGACAGGTTCTTCACTCTCCCAAAAGCACTGCGTTGGGATCAGAGGGGCCAGCCTCTCCCCAAGCCACTTCAGACATTCCTCTGTCTGTACCCCGTCGATGAATGGGCCGAGAAGTCCGTCTCTGCGATACCACCGTGAAGGAAACCGCAGCAGATGCTCCTGTCTGCCGTCATGGTGTTCCTGCTTTGATAAGCGTTGTGTGCGTCCCACAGCCGAGGCTTTCACTACCACACATCTATCCTTTGCTTGGAGATCATCTGAAGAGCAAAACGAAGCTTGCCGGCTCTGCCTTTTCAGCACCTCAGGGCCTGCCTGCTATTAGTTCAGGTCCCCAATGCTGAGCTTTCATCGCAGTGTTTATTGCAAAGGCCCTCTGAGTCGGGGGGGCCACACAGCCCTCGGGTGTTGAAAGCCGGGATGAGAACGCAGACCGCAGGGCCCAGACAGGGACAGGACAAAGACCTTTATACCAAACGATGGGTCTTCCTTAGCTGTGCTAAGTATATAAACAAACGTTTACATTTGTAGGTTCTTCGTCAAATGTCAATATATTTAGACTCATACACAGCCCCTTTATTTTAGAAAATCTAGAACTCCCACATCTAAAATGATCAAGAGAGCATGTTGTTTTTATCACGATGGAAAATGCTGGAAACAGCATAGCGTCTGACTTGACAGCACATGACAGAAGTTTCCATTTCTGTGTTGCTAAACAGAAAAGGGCCGTATTCATTGGCTCACCGTATCAGTCAGCACGCCTTTGAGCATACAGGGAATGCACTCACGCTCGTGCGCCTCTTCATAAAAGCCACCCACAAGAATGGTCACTGTGACGACAGGCTCCTGCCAAAATGACCAGAAGCTGAGGAATCTGTACAGGCCTGTTGGGCTGTCATTTCCCAGCAGCTAGGAGTCACACACCAGCACAGTCGGCAATGCCCTGTGCGTAGAGGACGTAGAACATGGAGAGGAAATGTCCTAATTCTCTTTTAATGTTTTCCGTGTATGTGGGTTCGGCTTCCGTTTAAAACACTGCAAAAATAGCAGGGAATAAAATGCAAGCATGGCAGAAAAGAGGCACATGCTTACTGAATCAAAAAGTACTTACAAAGCTGAAAATGTTCACATCTCAGTATTTATTGAAGCGGTTTAAGGCGAGGACCTTTCTTCTGAGTTCAGGAACACTTCTCTTATTAGTTTGACAGACTATTTCCTTACCTGCTCTAAAACCTTTTCTAACGTGATTCCTTACAGAAAGTCACTAAATGGGACCTTCGTGGAGAGTTTAAGAAGAATCACTAACCCTCACATACACTTGGGGTTCTTTAGGACCCCACTAGGGGTATATGGGGTGCAGACCCCCAGATGGGTCAGTGTTTGTTTTGGGCT
>JAAGVU020000103.1:30972846-31009238 GCA_011763525.2 Mormyrus iriodes | reverse complement strand
TCAAAACAGCCAGAAACAAAGAACTTTCATCTGATATTCATCAGTCTATTGTAGTTCTTAGAAATGAAGGCTATTCCATGGGAAATTTGTAAGTGACCCCAAACTCTTGAACATTAGTGTATGTAATCTTGCAGACACTATAGTGAGGGGTGCAAGGGAGCTGCCAACAGCGAGTCGCCAAGTGCAGGGACATGCAGTTGCGAGACAGGGGGTGGGGCCTTCTGAACACGACAGGCACTGAAAATTCGTCACAGCATGGGGGAACCACAGGCAGGGCTTAAGCTGACACTGAAATCCAACCGCCTCTAAACTAGGCCACGGAAAAGTGGGGCCTGACTCGGCAGAGAGTTCAAACTCCGGTGACGCTCTCAGATCTCCTTTGTTGGGATTCTCCAAATTCCCTCATAGCTCAGGAAACCCTGGAATGGGCTCGTGAGCACCACTGCCGGATGGGGTCTCACATTTCAGACCCCGGTGGACAGGCGCAAAGCGAGGAGGTGGGGCCTAGCCGACGCCTGGCAGTGATACACGGCAGCAAGCCTGAGGACTGCCTCCCCATCTCTATCAGGAATATCTGCCGTCGGCCCCCCCAGTGGACATAGTCAGAGGGAGATCAGTGCACACTTTCAGAAAGCCTCTGCCAGCTCGAGGGATCGTGTGGACCCCCAGGTGCCCCCAGGAAAGTAACCCGACTCCAGTGAGCCCCCTCACCCACCCCCACCCATTGTCTGCTCCCAACACAGTCGCTCTATAATTGAATTTCATCCGGGGATTTTTAATTCAGCGAGGCCCTGACATATATAAGAGATGATAGCTATAAGTGATATACCCTCAGGGCAGAAGCCCCCCTTATCACCAAACTCAAGCATCTCTATGTCACATGTCAGATAACATACATCCCAGATGTTGTGTATTACAGTTTGACTAAGAATCTATACACCCAACTCGTCCATGATTCTGATCAGGTCCAGCTCGGCTTTGACAGATTTGACCTCTCAGGCAGCTCAAAGCGATGTTTCATCTTTTCCGCCAAGCCTCAGCCCATAATTCCCCTGGGCAATGAACCTCGGGTTCACGGGTGACAGAGTGAGAATGAGCAGGATATCATTCTTGCCCTTAAGGGAAACGTGGGAGGTGAGAAAACCATTGACCGTCTCCGGTCAGGCTAGAGAGGAGCGTGTCCATATTGGCAGACCGAAAAGAAAATAGCATCAATAGAATAGGATCAGATCCTTCAGGCTGGGTTACAGCTCTGGTGCCGGATCCATGGGGCTCGGGACGAGAGGCTGAGCTCTCCCTGCATCCCACACTCGCCATGGCTAAAAGCACAACGCAATGTGAGCCCAGTGACAGCAGAGGTGGCACAATGAGGAAATTAACACTTGGGCAGCAGGAGGTGGGCCGCAGACCTCCAGGGAGACTGACACCTGCAGTCAGAGAGGGTCATGTCAGGCTGCTAGAGTAACAATGACGTCTGAATGAGACGAGAGAACAGGAAAATGGGGAGGGCACTTCATCCGGGGAAGGGGTGGGGGTCAAGACCCACCTGAGGCATCACAGCCACCAGCCTCACACCTGCAGTGCTACTGCGGATCCTGAGATCAGGCAGGGCTCGGGAAATTCCAGGCCTTCACCACAACCTGGTTCTGGAGCGAGGACTTTCTGATATAATACGTCACCCCCCCAGGAAGCACACTCCCCAGCTTCCCAAATTCCTCAGGGCAGTGTAAGACAGGGTAGAGTCGGGGGCACAGGTGCGAAACATCTGACTGGAACGGGGACATCACGGGGCCACTTTAGTGTATGAGGCCTCTGTGGTTCTGTCGGTGTGTGAATGTCCTGTTGTGTTTTGACTCACATTTACATAATTTGAGATTCAGCATATTAGGAGGTCAGTGGCCAACAAAAACATACAACACATCCATCCATCCACCATCTGTGACCGTTTTTCCCACACTGGATCTTGGTGATTGTACAACATATGTAATAAACATACATATACATAAGGTCTCAAGCCGTCATGTACACAGACAGTATACACTACACATAAAGCCACAGCTGAACGCCGGTTTGCAGAGGTATGTCCGGGCCCTGCAGACGTCCTGTATGATGTCAGTTTTACCGCAGGATGGTGGGACCACGCCAAGGAATTTGCTTTGTAAATGGAGCGGGTCGCAGGTTTGCCCCAGATACGTGCTGGGGGGGTTAAACAGCGTTACGCCTTGTGCTTCGTGGGTCAAGTCCCCATGCAAGTGTGACATTTGGCCACATGAAGCCGAGGTCCACATGGGGACCCGCCACGGGCGCTAAAGGTCACCGCCTTCCTGTGCTGGGCGCTCAAACTGACCGTAAGCATATCTTTCCCTCTCTCCCTTTTTCATGCTTTTTTTTTCTTTTTTTTTTACAAAAAAGGGTCATTTTTTTCTTGCTGTTGCACGGTAACAATTACTCACTAGGGACAAGAATAGGAAAGGTCAAAACAGGACGTGTGAAGAGAATAGCCCACAGAAGGGCCGTACACGCACTGAAAATATCACACCGTGTGAGGCGTTACTCCCATAGGCACTGCAGCCAGGACACCCCCCCGGCGCAGAGTCTGAACATGCCCCTGAACCCGCATTTAAGCAAAACATACCTCAGTACTAACCTGCTGTACAATTTAGGTTTAAAATAAATCCCCGACTATTCTTAGTATCACGTCAACGTTTATGAAGCGTGAACCTGATTAAGTGCATTATGTGAAAAGCCATTTTTAAGCTCTATTGTGTAATTGCTCAGACTGTAATTATTACATAATGATTCGGGGCGGCCTCGACTTAGCCACATGGGCATATTTATTAAAAGCCGGAGCTGCATTGTGTGTGATTAGAGACCCCGTGAGCCCCCCCTTGTCAGTGATCCCCCAGCAGGGGTTTAAGAAGGCTGAGGGTGAGGCTGGGTCCATCCCCATCTCAAGCACCCCCCTGTTAAAAAAAAGTGACCCCTTCTTTGCCCCCACTGCCCTTTAAGGAGGGCCGAACAGTCCCGCCAGGGTAACGCCGGTGATGTGGCCTTACCTGTCTGCAGCAAGCCGGCTTCGCTGTCAGTAACGGTGAAATGCTTCTGGATGTCGAGGAGAACACCTGGTGGCAGTAAGGGGGACAGTGTCATTGACGGCAACATGTGACATCACAAGGTCCACACAGCGGCTGCGTCTGGCATTTCATGTTCCGCCATAGGTATGCATACTAGCATTACTATTTCTAATATTACAGAAATGACTCAGTAAACATGGATTAATAAGTGTACTTCCATAACAGAGGAAAGAGAGAAAATGGACAAAAGAATAATAGATTATAAAATAACTGTAACAATGTTTTTGTGATTTTCTTCTAAAGACCGCAGGAATTCCCTGGGCCATTTGTTTAATTAAAATGCGTCTACAGCAGGGGTGGCCAATCTTATCCGCAAAGGGCCGGTGTGTGTACGGGTTTTCGCTGCAACTCCCTAATTAGATTACTAATTAGAGGGCTGACTGGCTGAAGAGTCCTCACACCTGGGTTTGAACAGCTGACCTAAAGGTTATCCCAAAAACCTGCATACACACCGGCCGTTTGCGGATAAGATTGGCCACCCCTAGTCTACAGGATGTTTACGGCGGGCGCACCGCAGGCTGACTCAGGCCTTGGCTAACGGCGCGACTCAATGAGCTGGTCCGACCGAGGGCACAAAGCCTTCCCACAGAATGCTGTCTCTATCGTGCACCCTCCCCCACCCCTGGAGGGCGCCGCCTAAGCTTGCTCCCAAAATACAGCCTTAATTACACCGCACGTCTCTGAGAGGAAGAGGGGAACACCCGTTCACGGGGGCTGTATTTATACTCCACCACGTAAATACCTGTGGGGAGGAGGCTGCTGGCCATGCTAACAGGGCAGTGAGTGGCTCAGTATACTAAGCCTTTATGCCTGTGATCAGAAGGTTGTCGGTTTGAACCTCGGCAGAAAGGTCATGTCCGTGGGCCCTTGAGCAAGGCCCTTAAGCCCCAGCTCCAGGCTACACGCTGGCTGACCCTGCACTGTGACCCCCAAGCCTGTTGTCATCTGTATACATGTCTGCGTGTCTGATAGACAGTAAGATGGGGTATGCAAAGAGAAGCATTCCAGTGTACCTATGCTCATATTTGTGCCAAAGTCAAATAATGGATCATTTCAATGCTAGCTAATGCTAGTTCGGGTTCCTCCTGTAAGGATGGCAAAGCCATCAATTACACTAACTGTTCCAAGGGGGTAATTTGTATCAGTGACCCTGTCTTTGGCCCAGTGGGGCCCTTGATTCTCCAGGATTACTTTGTGTGGAACAAGGAGGGGCCAGCAAAATAGCAACACCACGTTACTTCCTGTGTCTTCCGGAATGAGGAAAATGTCGTTTTGGGGGGGGGGATCCAGCTGTATTTCTGTATGTGATGGACACACAGGGAACAAACAGGCCCCTTGGTGCAGACAGCCATCATGACAGACATCAAGAATGCTATCAATCAATAGCAGAACTTATGAATGGGATAGCCAATGAGAAAGATTTGTTCAGGCAAAAGTGCATTGTGGGAAAAGGCCTCCCAGGCACTACATAGGATGCCAATCAGTGAAATACCTGATGGCCTTTGTCTCTCAGAGCCACAGGGAAGGCTGCCTTGATTGTCAGGCAGGAATTCCAGCCCTGAGCTGCCCCCTGGCCTGGCTCTAGTGGACCTGCCTCATCCCCAGGTGCTGCCTTCCTCTCCCCACCCTGTCAGATCTGTCACCCCGGGGAAGGGGGGGGGCAGTGCTCATCTGGCAGGTCTTTAACATAGATGTCATCATGGGTGCCTCCTGCGCAGAGAGATTAGCCCCCGCATGACCTGTCCCAGGAGTGCCCCCCAGGAGCATTGTGAAAACGCCGAGATCAGCCACGGCGATCAGTGACGACTCTGCCCCCCCTCCACCCCTGGGTTGGAGAGCCACGTTATCCTATCTCAGCAAAATTCATCACAAATTAGAAACATAAAGGCTCAGTTAATGCCCAGTAAACAACTAACAAGCTGATTAATTAATAGCATCATTACAGGTCTTTTTTTACCTGTGGATTTACCATCTGTGGCTCAATTTAACCAAAAGTTTATCAACACTAATTAAGCATGAATTGTTTCTGAATTATTTTTAATAACTATTTTTATTATTTATCATTATCAAAGAGCTGGGGCGGGTGATAAGCACTGTCGCCTCACACCTCTGGGACCTCTGGGAGTGGGCATGTTCGTTGTGTCGCCATGGGGTTTCCCCAGGGTACTCCCAGCTTCCCCCCCAGTCCAAAAACATGCTAATTGGAGTTACCAAATTGCCCATAGATGTGCATGTGTGAGTGAATGGTATGTGAGTGTGTCCTAAGATGGGTTGGCGCCTCTTCCTGGGTTGTTCCTTGCCTTGCACCCATAGGCTCTGGACTCCCCACGACCCAGAATAGGATAAGCGGTTACAGAAAAAGGATGGATATATCATTATCAAAGGTATTTTCCAATATGTTTTTTTCAGTAAGGTAAGTTTCAGGACAATCAGTATCGTCACATAAATGATGATGCCATCACACAAAGACTTCACGGCTCCTTTGAGATGCACACAAGTTCAGGCAGATCTCCCAAACGCGACGGTGAGAAATGTGACATGCGGGTGCATTCCAGAGCACCGCCACGCCCCAGGGCCTCCACACAGCATCGCCTGCGCGCCCAATCAGGGACAAATGAAACAATGAGAAACTAGCTAACCCTAAAGTTGTGCCTGGGACAGAGTGTTACCCCAAAGACAGGATACCCACCGTATGCCACATGGGGTCTGCCACTTGTATGACACCGGGTGGAACGAGCCACACGTACGTCCCGGGATGCTGGCACATGGATGCCTTCGCCGCTAGGGGTGTCAATCCTGTCTGCTCTTAGTGCCCCTATACTGGGCCTGGGGAAGGTTTTTAGACTCGCTCTATCCCCTACTAGGGGTGTAAGAAAATATCAAAATCTCAACACGCGTACTTTACTGTATTTGCATTCGCATGTTTTTACATCATCGAGATGTCATTCTTGTTCTGCCCCAAATGTCAAGGACATTTCTGTTGCGTCCTCTCCAAACGAGCACAATCCCATGATTCGTCGCATCTGAAGTTCATTCTTGGGAGGCAAGTTAGCAAAACCAGCCTTGCCAAGACCACAAGTATGATCTTTGCATTCTTGGTATTGAGAAAAACTCAATGTAAATTGAGAACTACTGTATGAAGATGGCAGCCCTGAGCTCTTCAATTCCACTCTTTTCTTGTGTAATATCCCTCTGAAACAATGATGCGCTGTTGGTTTCTTTGCTTCCAGTGGTATCTACAGACCTCCTCCAAATGACATCTCATTGTATTTGTACAATGACAATAACAGTATCTTATCTTATCCAAGATAGGAAGTAGCGTAAGGGTGCCCTGCTAACATTAGTATTAACAAACCTAGCTGACTAGTAATGTTACCACCTGATGACTGTAAACTTTTTACTCAGATATGCATATGATAGTGTGCTCTTTATTTTTATCAAAAAGTTGCAATATATCGCCTTGCTTACAATATCACAATATATAACGATATGTTGAATGGTAACCCCTGATTCACGATACGTACGGTATTACCAGATTCTTGCCGATGCACAGCCTCACCCCTTACCACTGTTGACCTTAGGGCATCCACCTGAGACCACCACATCCAGATGGGATATGGGAGATCACACGCCAAAAAGGGCACTGAGGGTGGGGGGGGGCAATAAGGGGGATCCAGCAGCCCCTATCTGTGGTGCGAGTGCATCGACTGTGACCTAACCAGCTGGCGGGGCCCAGTGCCATGGACCATGAAGCTTGGCTGCCCCCCCTCTAGGCGGAAGACCCCCTTGCCAGATGGCACAGCGTCCCCCTGGCGGCTCTGCCACCTGCCCCCGCCCACCCGCACATGTGCGCACAAACAGGCCCCTCCTCCAAACACATACACACACAGAACGCAGGCGGAAGTGTTTCGGACATATGTGTACATGTGGCCTCCATTCACGACTGTAACTTTGCCATTAGTGACAGAGTTCCATGATGAATGGGCATGGTGGGGGGGGGGCACAGCATGGCGAATCGCAATGGGAAACCGCTACCATTAAACAGGATGTTACATGTGTAAAGAGAGCCAATTTGATCACTGGATAATTTCAGATAATTCCAAGGCTGTCCCCCACAGCGGGATGATCCTCGGATCGGCAGGATCGCCGGTCAGACGCAGCTGACACAGCTGGGGAGCTGAAAGCAGAGTCCACAGCAGCCATGTTTTCTATGTTGGTTGCATGAGAGTCACTCCCCCCCACCCAAAGGCAGGCATCAATGTTTCTCTCCGGTTCCTGCTCAGTCCGTCTTTCCTACTCACCCATCCTCTCCCATCATTCTTCTCTTACATCCTCCTTCCATGTTTCTCTCTCTTGCTCCCTCCCTGTTCCTCTCCTTCTCACTCTGTCTCCCTCCCTCTACATCCCTCCCTCTCTCTTCTCTCCTCCGTGTTCAAGCTTGGCAGTCTGTCATGGCATCACTGAGCTCGCGTATTTCCACAGTCCGTCACCACACCGCTAACCCTAACCAGTCAAACCCGAACCTCCATCGAAGCCACAGATCCTCACTGCTGTCCCAGCAGCCCAACTAGAGCATCAAGGACGCAAAGCGAACTGACAGTGTCATCAACGACAAACACCAATTTACTTAAGGTCAAGCCAAATCTGTCCACACATAAAGTCTCATCACCTATAGGAGCTCAACAAACACTCTAACCCGCAGCTTCCTTTTTAAAAATTAGGCTTGGGAGATCCAGAAACGTCCCTGCTGACAAGCCCAGCCTGGTGTTTTAGTACAAGGCTAGGACAGGGGCTTGACTTCCTCCTGCTGTGGGGGGGGAAAGGCGGGGCATTTTCCAAAAGGAAGCTCTATTAGACACAGGACGCACTGCCCCTAGCCCCTGGCGGAGGGCGGAGATGCCCAGCAATAACAAAAGACAAGGCCCACGTCGTCGGGGGTTTGTTGGTACCCCTGCTGCCTTAGAAGGAACGCTGTAGCCATAGACACATCTGGAAAATTCACTGAAGTTCTATTTTACACGCAGTGTAAAAATCCAACTGCAGCAAAGTCAAATGCAGGTGTCTTATAGCCAGAGAGATAAGATAGCGACGAACCGCTAGCAGGGTCCTCCCACTGTAACCCTGGATGACTCAGTTACTGTTCACTCGTTCACTGTGAAAACAATGAGGCTGACACTCTGATTATATTATCCCACACTGAGCTACACAGAGGCCTCCTACAAACAGACCCTTCATGATAACATTGGTCAAAGCCTGGTACCCGGCAGCTGTGTCCTTGGGCTCTAAGAGGAGCCCCTGTGTCAGGACCATATCCTGTCAAGGAAGCTTGTCCAGCCGTCGCTACACTTTTCCAGACGGCACAATCAGACACTCTGCCAGTGCATGGGCTGGCTATAGTTTTTTTAAGGGGGATTCTGGCATGCTTCTGTAGGGACAGGGGTTGTGGGCTGGGAATTATGCTGAGAGTAATATCCCTCTTTTGCAGAAAGTCTGAGCTGGTCCAGGGAGGAGGGAACCACAAGCCTGTTTTCTGCATGGGATAAGTTCAACCAAAAACAAATCCTTGTAAAATGAGGATTAATTAGTCGCATGTGGTCCTGTTGCACTATTCTCAGTGAAAAATTAGCCTGGAAACACAAACAAAAATGGAAGCAAAGCCACCCCCCCTCCTTCCCCAGGCCCCCAAAGTCATCCGGCTGGGAATCCGGGATTACAGATCCCGTTTCCGTGAGGCGGCGATCCCCAAAATGTTGTTTTAACTGGGATAAGGGGGAAATGTTAGATTCCGCTTGGGGGAGCATTCAGAGGAAGGCAGACTTATGGGGGAAAGTCAGCCTCGGGTCAGAAGTGCTGAGTCGAGCCAAAAACGTAGACATGTGGAGTCGTGTAGCACAGAGCCTCCGCTGGCTGTGGCTTCCTCCTTCCTGCTACCATCCCCAGCGCAGGAGCTAATTCTAATCCTCAGGATGCCGTTATGGGAGCGGTAAACCGCCTCATGCTGAGGCAGGAAAATGGCAGAGCGCTGTCGCCGAGAAGATCCCCCCTCGCACTATCTCAGCCGCGGAAAAAGGAAAGTCCAGAGGCCACGAGCCCCAGATTGCCATTTCCCAGCAGGCCTTGCGTGGAGGGGGGGTAGCCTTACCGCAGACTGGCCACAGGAATGCTTGACTGTGTGACGGGATCCTGACCAAAGGGCTGAGCCGTTCCCAGGGGGGGCTGCAGCCTCCCGTTAGGTGGAAAACGTTCCCATTCCGCTCATGACCCTGCAGAGTTCCTACACACTTGACTATGCCAAGTCCAATGTGCCTTGAACCCACCGAGTTTTTTGGTTGGTTGCTACTCTCCTTTCCAAACAGGGGCTCGCATGTACATTCCAGACACTCAGAACCAGCAGCGGGACAGGAAGACGAGCCCCTGCACTAGCACCCGATCTGCTGTGGGATACGCCCTGGGATCATCGTCATTACATGGGTCTTTCTTTTAGTCAGCTTTCATGCCATCCTTCCTCTCATGTGCTCAGAGCTAATGGGATTTGCCAAAATTTGCTGAAGTCAGTGCTATAAGCTCATCTTTTTCCATCCATGCGGTTCACTCATCACCCGTTTGAGTTACCACCTGACCTCAGGAAACGTGACAAAAGGCTTCGGGTAACGAGAAGATCTTTGAAGCAGACAGTTCCGATTTATCGCCTCTGACTGAAGCTGCATGCCCATCTCCCCACTGGACAACTGCAAATAATCAATAGTGCATTTTTACTGCAGAAGCTTCTGGGCAACACACCACATAGTGGGAGAGGAAAGGGGAGAGAAAATGAGGGCTGGGACAAAAGATGCTGCATCCCATTGGGCAAGATACAAGACTGTCGTTTCAGGGCTAACGATGCTACAAGACTTCAGCTACGGATGTCGCTAAATGGGAGTGGTTTGCCAAAAAAGGGCTCCATTCCCTTACACTGGAAGTACATGCATGACTGGAGCGAGCGATCACCCACCCACCCCCGCCCAGAACAAACCTCTTAATGGCAGCCTATTCCCCCCTCCCTCTCAGCCTCACCGTCAAACACAATGCTCGCATCCATCCTGGTTCTGGTCCGAGCCGCTTCAGAAATTAAGCTTCACATCCAGTTTGACTTCCTCCACCAGTAGTTGGTTAACGTTGGTAGGATTTGTGTGTGTGAGGGGGGGGGGGCGTGTTTCACATACAGGCCAACCTCTTCTCTGGCATTTTCTATATAAGAGGTTTGCAGTCACATGACAGTGTACCCGGTGTGGCATTCGGTTGCCACATCATCGTGCCCCCCTCCCCCGCTCCCTGTGGGTTTCTGCAGCCCCCCCGGATAGTAACCTCTATTTTCAGGTCTTTCAGCCCCTCTAATTTGTCAGCCAAACAAATGTTCCCACATCTATCCCACCCGCTGCTCTCTTCATGAATTAACTATCGATCTCCGTGTTTTTGCACTTTGCACCTCTGCTATGAGGGGCCTCCAGGAGACAAAAACAGGAATAGTGTCCGAAAATTTTTACTTTTGGAAGATTCTCTACATTAAAAAGTGGTAAGAGGAATATTTGGGAAATATTTTCCACAAATACCTACAGAACGAGGGGGATTTCCAGCAGACGTCTTTATATTTGCTCAAACCTGGGGTCGCTGCAGTCGATACTGTATGACATTCATGTCACCTGCTAATTATCTTACGGCTGAGATCATGCCTGTAAATCCAGAGCTGTCAAGCTATTCCACTCAAATGCATAATCCACCACAGACTCACCTGCCTGCTCGTTAAGGAACAATGCCCAGCGCCTAACCTACCGGTGCTGCGTGGCCTTGACCGTTGCAGGACTAAACCAAAAATATGTTTTCAACGCACGTCTCTCATGTTTGACCCCGGCTTCTCCGTTAACTTGTTTTGCCTTGATGGCATGTCCTAGCCACGGCTAAGACTTTGGGCGTGGGAAGACAAGCCTCGTTCTCCGGCTTTTCTGCCTCCGCATGCCACAGCTGCCTGTGCTAGGAGGCTCCCGTACGCGTTGAGTTTCTGTCAAGCCGGGGAAACCTCTCTCGCTCACCTACACAGCCATCGCCGTGGAAACGTTCAGACGTCCACTCCTCGCAGCAGAGGCTGTGCTTCCCGCCCTGAGTGTTCCAGAGCATCTTGAACAGCCCGTGGGGGGACAGAAAAGTGGCCTAAAGTGGCTATTTGGGACTTCTGCCTCCAAAGTGCGTGGTGGACATGGAGGTCTGGAGGAGAATCAGAGGAATGCATACATCCGAATGTATCACTCTGAGGAATTCCACGGTAACACCGGACTCTTATTCGCCACACAAATTCAATAGCAGGCCTTCATGTAATGAGGAGGGCTGTCATTTAGCCGCTCCTTTCATAAACAAAGTAGAACAACGTAAAGGTCGGGCCCGGTTTGGAATGGCAGGAATTCCTTCTCAGGTTTGTTTCCCTTCTCAAAGCAGCTAAAGAATAGATTTTGTTTTCTTTTATCTCTGTTTGGCAGCTGATCGGCTGATTGAATTAACTCATAAGCATCTTACACTCCCCTTCCAAGAAGCTGTCACCCCTTTCAAGTAATAGATATATGGAACACTGACGGTATGATTTACTGTTTGTTTCCCTTAAAAATGTGCATTCTGTTGTTGTCATTATTTAATTTAATATGACTGTGACAGGATGTATGAACACTGATTTTAACATTTGATTTCTAACGTTCGAGCTTTCTAAAGATCAGTTTGGGACATTTGCGGTCTATGCAGAAAAAAGGCAGAGTTGACCACATGCAACTGTGTTCGTGCATCCTGAGGATGGTGAGATGCTCAGGAGGTTGCTGGTTCAAGCCCTGCCCTTGACAGAACAGTCATATGTCTGTGGACGCTTTAGCAAGGCCCTTACCCCCAGCTCCAGGGGCACTGTACAATGTTTCACCCTGTGCTGTGATCCCTCCACCCCCCCCCCCGAGCTATGAAGAGCAAGATGAGGTCAGCAAAGAGACAAATTCCTATGTACCTGTACTTATGCAATGGCCCGTAAAGGATTATACTTACACTGACAGCCAATCATGACAAAGTATATGAAAATGAAAAGAATGGAACATAAAATGAAAAAACATTTCATTTGTTATCAGTTGTCATCTGATCAAGTATGGTGGTTTGTTTTAGAGATGAAACAGCCATCCAATTTCCTCTTATACAGTATAGGGCCCTGGGGGGGGAGGGGGGGCAAGCAGCTTTTCCTGGGAAGGACAGGAATGGGATGTCAGTCCATCACAAGGCAGGATATTATGAACTACATCATAACAGATGACACTCATGAGCCACTTCAATCCAGCTGTTCCTTGTATATGTGCCTAAGAATGTATATTCATCCAGCTCAGATGGTTCACACTTCACATTGGTTTAAAATATCACATCATATGATGGGGCAAGGGGTCGGCGACCTCGTTTTCAAAGCTTGTGCCACGTCCACGTGGTAACGAGTCAGTCCTTCCACTCTTTGCACCAGGACAGAAGAAAGACTATATAGAAGTCCTTCAAACTATGAGTCTTTGATTCACGAAGTTTTCATGTATACAAGGGAAATTATTTAACACCCTATACGAGGGCTTAAAATCTGCAACCCCTTTCCAAATCCAGGCCTTGTTTTCAGTTCTTCCAGGTAGTTAGCTTAACAATTACTGATTCTGATTGGCCAGAGGCTTCACACCTGGCTCACAGGTAAAGGTTGTAAAATCACCAGTGCTCGGACCGTGATTTATATAGCCCTGCCCTATATCAAGTTAGGAGCGAATATGAGGCTGATCTTCACACATGATAAGATTTGAGGAACAGTCAAATTTCCCACCTGTGCTTGGGTACTTGGTACTTGGCTATATCACCACCTTCATTTCAGTCTGCGCTCAGTAAATCTCCAGTGTTATCCGTAAAATCTCCCCCCGATATATCTAGTGCTTAAAAAAATTTCCCATTGAATCTGACGGCAATTACGTGTCCTATTTACGCAATTTCTCCTTACAGGCTAATTTCCCAGAACGCGTTTGGCTCGTAAGTTGGAAGATTACCTGCATCAAACTTGATCACTATTGTTTCGTTTGGTATCAGTTTGGCCACCGCCCACACGAGTCTTACCGGGGATAAACAGCTTATGTAACAGAGTTGTAGTTTACTTGCACTATCTCTTCCGGAGGGAGCAAAGACAGGTTCGTCAAAAAAGCTTGTTGACTGATATATTATTCATCTGATAACGCTCGTCCTTTGATTACACCTGGATTCCTCTTAAGAAGAAAACTGTCGCAATGAGTTAATAGGTAACTTATTGTCATGTGTGTCGGTGCTGGTTGCTACCAGTAAGGAATGGGACTGTCAGTCACGGCCTTAACTTCAGAAAAGTCCACTTGCTATTTTTAGGACCTTCACAGTTGAGTCTAGTTTGTCTTTCTCACCATGGAAGTGCTCTCTGATTAAGGAAGTGAGGGTGCAGGTTTGCTGAACTCTTTTACTGAGCCACATCATATTAGCTAAGGTTCTGGTTCCCTGTGGGTTCAGACAAGCTACAATGTTTATGCTCGTGACACCCACACTGGGTTTCGAAGCTTCATTTTTCCCACAGCTAGCATTCACCACACCGGCAAACACTTCTCCTAATTAATGTGACAAGAGCCCATCTTCAGCTTTTGCACGTTGAAATGTGCACGTCGCTTGTGGAATCCCTGTTCCCACACAGACCATTTCGATTTAGATGTTGTATCTTTCACCAGTTGGGTGTCAACAGCCTGCAGCCAACAAAGTCTGCAGTTATACAGTTCTGCTCACACATATGGCTAGACATTCTCCTGAGGTTGCTCAGGGGGAGGAACCAGATCAAACTGGGGCAACAGGGCCTCTACAGTGACTAGAACCTCCACCAAGCAAGTTGGTACCTTCTTTGAGATGCACTGAATATGTTCTCTGTTCAGCTGTGCTGCACTGGATGAGGGCTGCAGCAAAGGAAATGAAGCACAGGCACTCGAGAGACACCATGCAACCACGCAGTAATGAGCCCAGGTCATTCTTAGGAGCCAACGGGCCTGTAGACATCAGCAGTGTAAAGTCATTAAGCCCTGTGAAGGGCTCTTCCCCTTAATCTGTCTTTTTCTTTCAGTTCAGTTTCCCAGTAGGCTGGCCGAACCGCCGCTGCAAAGCTAAACAGGATAATCCGGTAAATTCTGATAGGGCTGTCAACCGCAAGAGGTGACATTGACATTGACAGTGGTGAACCATGAGCCAAAAACCCTGATGCTCCTAGCAGGACCTGCGGAGGTCTCTAGCCAGTCTGAAGCGGGCTTTTCAAGAACGATGTGTGGGAGCTGAGTTGGGAAAGATTTAGAAGATCAGGTGGGACTAGAGGAGATTCTGCCAGTAGATGCCTTATTAAGTATTTGATGGAACACAGGTCCAGGGGAGCTCCCAGGGGGCAGGAGGGTATGAACTAGTCCACCAAAACTTGCGGCTCCTGCTCCTGTTACTGAAGCACGGCCTCTGTATCTCTATTGGCCACAACTCTAGAGTCGTGAGGCCACGGTGCAGCCCACTGAGCGTTGGAGCTGCGCCTCCTTTGGTGCCCCTAGTACAAAGGCTATTTATAAAAGAACCCACATAAATATAGAGAATAGACTTGCGAGACCTACTGTGTGAACAGCATTGGGTCTGGTTGCCATGTTGGTCCATGAGAACTTACACAGCAGAAACAAACATGCTTGTTTTTATGTATCTACAATCCAGAGTTTTCCCAGCATCAGCAGAAACTGCAGGGTCTTCCAATGATAGCCACGTTAAACTAAACACAACAAGAAGGACCCAGGTCACATTACACACCCTGCAATGCCACAAGATCCATTTTGGGACGATGAGGTATTTTAGATTTTTTTAACAGCCCCCTGTCTTTTCAGAAGTTGGACAAAGTGCCCGTTTCCAAATCTGCCAACTCCCTCCCTCCCCCCTACACACCACCCCTTAAAACACGATGCAAAAATATCCATGCTAAGACCCTCACAACAATTCCAGCTTCATGGTCGCGGAGGATGGGAATAAGGAGATGGGGTGGATTTATGGTCGGAGCCCCGCCAGGAGGAGTCAAACAAGCTGGTCACCATGACGTCAGGGTGTTTGCGGAGTCATTCCCAACACGCCGTCAAAAACAAGAGCGACGAGCCCGTACTCCCAGGGGCCAGGGCTCAGCAGCAGCGGTTGTCAAGGAAATACTGCGGCTAGCAGAATAATTACTGGTGAGACCACATGAAAGACATTTCAGGGAGGGTAGAGGTACTGTCTAATTCCAATGGCTCCTATTACAGGGGACATTCAGTGGCACGCTCAAAAAAAGTAGGGCCTGATTCTAGTCCTGGCAGAGGGAGAGGCATGGCGGTAGAAAGTTGTCTATAGAATTTATTGGAGAAATGCATCAATAAATGGAGTGAAAGAGCCACTCCAACCACAAACTGGTAAAAAAATGGGGGGGGCAGAGTGAAAAGAACACTGAGACTCGATGAAGGAAATTTCCGTTTTTAAACAACGAGAATGAAAATATTATAGTTACACTACAATAGCATCATAGGGCTGGGAAATGAGTTCTCTCTCACAGTCATCTCGCCTACCGCAAAATGAGGTGGGCAGGTTCCTTAACACACGGAAAAGAGAGCTAAATGAAATTAAAGCTCTTAAAGCGGGAGAAAAAAGCAACACTTGAGACCAGGCGGCCCCATAAAATGAATTGCAGGACCTTCTTTCCACCAATTAAATGCTTTTGTTGACATTCTGGAGCCTTTAATATGAGCATAATAAAAAAACAGACTGTAAAGTGACTTAAATCTGCCTTTAGCTTTAATTTGGAAGCCGGCTGCCAATTTGTACAGGCTCAGTGTGGGAAGCCCTTTGACGTGTGACGTGTCTGGTTACTCTGCTACACTGTCTTGTGCAAGTAAAACCTGCAAGAGCCTGATTATTACAAGTACGCTCTTTTGGCAGCAACCCATAGCGGGGTACACAAGGGAAGATCATTTATAACCTCCATATCGGTTAATTGCCCAATATATGGCTCCTCACTCCATCTAGACAGCAGAAGGCGGTCTCCAGCCCACATTGAGCAGTCACCTCAAGTCATCCTCAGCTGCCCACAGATGACCATAGTGTTGGCGACCTGGTCTGCTAGCCTGCCGTCGCTGCCCCACCCACCCTGCAGAGGACAATGGCTTGTGGGGGATGGAGGCTGGGCTCACGGAGGGGTCAGGGTCGAGGGTGGAGGCGCAGAAAGGGACAAAGGCGTTCGACTGGATCATCCAGCCACATGTGCTGGGGCAGAAGCCACAAACCACTGGAAAGAGTATAGCCCCCTCTGATGGCACTAAAGGACTGTATTATCTGTGGTGGGTGGTGAGGATGGTTTATTTAACACTGCAGATTCACTGTAGTCATTTTTAAGAGCATGGCATTCAGCTCGATGCCAGATTCAGGGATGGTGTGTGGATCAGCAGGTTAGAACAGAATCAGAAGGGCATCGGTTTGAATCCTGGGGTCAGCAGAGTAATGCTGTTGTAGGGCCCCTGAGCAAAGCCCTTAATGCCCAGCTCTATGAGCACTGTATACTGTCTGACCCTGTGCTGTGATGACCCCACACACAGAGGCTTGTTCTCACTTGTATATGTGTCTTACAAGAAAGATGGGGAAGGCAAAAAGAGAATTTCCCCACGGGGGTTAATATAGTATCTCTATTCTATTCAATGCCCCCCCAGAAGTCCTGACATGACATTTCCTAGTAGTGTGTCTGTTTAACTCTCCAGTGGTTCCCCTCCCAACCCTGCTAGGGGCCCCAAAACACCAAAGTAACCCCAGTGCCAGGGCCCCCCAAAACCAAAAACCCAAAGCTAATGTACAGCCCCCCCAGAGAGGATGCTGTTCAATCCAGATTACATTTAGCATGCAATCACAATGTGTGCACATGTAATCCAGCCACCAAAAATGGGATTTAATACAACTCAAATCTGCAGTAACAAAATCCATTAAAGCGCTCGCCTCACTGCCATCTCAGGCCTAATCCCAACATTAGCTTAAGCTGCACATAAGTATCCCTGTCTGTGGGAAGAATTGAGACAATCTAGGCAATCGCAAGCTTAAAAAGCACACTCTGTTATCTGCCGGGGCGTTTCAGCACAGGATGCTGCTTCGGAGGGCTGCATATGACGCACCAGCTAGAAGAACTGCTTGTTCCTTTGATACGGCTAGCTTTTCATGAATTTAATTACAGTAAGATACGTTCTCTGCGGTTAAATTCCACCCTAGGCCCATCTCCTGGCTTCAGGTGGATTTCTGACTTACATGGGAGACACATTCTGCACCCAGACTGCCAAAAAGTCTAAGGGTCACAGTCTGAATTGTCAAGAGTAATTATATCCCATCTGTGTGAGCTGTGAGGCGGTCATGTCTCAGCATCCTGAACGTGCCGTTTTTTTCCCCCAAACTCAATCCCATGTCACTACCATGTCGGACTGGACAGAAACACACGTGAAAAGCTTTACAACCAACCGGCATCTGAGTTATGACACCACAGCAGAACCAAACCTGCCCGTCAGCCTGGCCTCCTCCTAGCGTAGCGGGAGCCTCGGCATTCCCTCACACAGTGCAGTTTGCTGCCCTGAAGTCCTAACTTCACACGGCACCAAAAAAAGAAAAAAGAAACAGCTTCCTTCGCACAGTTTCTATTTACAAAGTGGTGAAGTAGAGCGAAAATCAGAAAGTACAACTGCATGGTCTTCCCCAGCATGGAACGGAGGCTCTCAGCTAAGCACAGTCTGATATCACAGTACACGGGAGGGGGGGGTGGGCATACTCAAAAAAAGAAAGTAATTTTCCATTTCTGTTTGGCATTTTTGCTACAGTGCTCAAACCTTGAGTCTACATATGACACAACACATTTACATTTTGCATGTTTAGGAGACACTTTTGTCCAAAGCAACGTACAAGTGAAGAAAATGGCACATTATAAACATACATGCTGTCAAAGAGTCGACTAGGCGTAATTGCAGCTAGGCTGAGCTTCCAATGAATGCACAGGTACAAAGTGTTAGCAGTATTGGAGCAGGGGTTACACAACAGCTATACAACTATACGTAGTTATTAACAGAGTAAGAACCTAATAAGACTAATCAATGACGAAAAGTGCAACATGACAACATTCAGATGACGTAAAGAGGGATCAGGGATCAGAGGACAATTACCAATTTTTAACAAATAAAAAGATTTAAATGTTTTTTTTTTTATCTTAGGCAGGTATAAGTGGCCGTAAAAGGCACCAATGCAGGATTACAGTCTGACTTTTCCCATCAATAAGATGATAAAGCTCCCATTTCACTAACCAGCTAAACGTGCGATGGTATAAGATCTGTGCCGGGCCCTGATTCTATGCTAATTCTCCTGGGGAGAATTTCAGATGAAGTCCAGAAGAACTGCTTTACTGTGTGGGAAAAAAAAAACAGCCCAGTACCATGTGGGCTGTGTCCTCACGGAGGGTTCCAGACTGCCAAAAACGAGCGGGGGCGCGGCTGCAGCTCTCTGATAAGCCCTTCGACAAGCCCCAGAGAAGGAACTGCAGCCAGGTGAGGGTTCCTAGAGCCTTCCACATGGCCACTAGGAGCCAGGAGAGCTCCAAGAGGGTGGCTCCCTCTCACCCTCCACCCTCCTGGATCAGCCAGCTCAATCTTTCCCACAAAAAAATCCATTTTATGAGGGAGGTGGGTTGGTAGGCAACACAGTGACAGGGGTTTCCCCACAAACCAGCTTCAACCACAAAGCAAACGTACAAGACGCTCCTGATTGGCCAGTCGGTCGTGCCTCTGCAGCCAACAGGAATGCCGGCTCCACTGCGGTGGGATGTCGAGGCCGGGGCTGAGGGACGCCCCCTGGTACTGGTGCTCCGTTGCATGGAACGGACTCGTAGGCGTGCATTACGCATGTACGTGTCAGCGGGGGTCCTGCTGGCCACAGGCTCCCTACGAGACTCCCTCCCACTCGGGCCACTTGCTTTTTGCACCTAGTAAAATGCCTGGACACACCTGGTTGGCAGACTGTGCAGAAATGCAGTCATGTGCTGTTTTCCAGGCTAAGGCAAGGGCGACCACGGCTCACTGACTATAAACCAATCAAGTAATATCAAGATTGCGCTGTTCTTCCTATCGATACGGAACCATTTCAATCTAACAACCCAGATTCAATAACAAACACAGCAACCGGCCTGGTAGAGGATCTAAAAAGAGGTATTACTGCAGATTGAAACGCACCACTGCGTCTATCTTTGTAACTGTAACCCGACACTCTCCCGGCTCCGCGTGTTTAATTCTCTCTTGTATTCCACAAATATCTTTTGTACCGTTTTAAACTGCTACGCAGCTGTCTGCTGCTTTTAGCGCGTTTTGCTTTCCAAACGGTTCAGAAGAAAAGAAGTGCAGGCAAACTAAGACATTTGCGCTGTCGGTGTGTGTATGTGTGTGTGTGTGTGTGTACGTAAAGGTAAAGGGAGTACAAGACAATCAGTCCGTGTCGTGGGCACCGTTTAAAGCACTTCACTGCGGCGGAGTCCCCGCAACGCATGCACGGCGCGTGCCGGCGCGCGAGACAAAAACCTGCGGCAGTGAATGGCGCTTCACTCAGTCCGCGTGCAATGCGTACTGAGTACCATACCTTATTAACCCTGCTATACACGACCACCCTACCCAATATGTACTGAGTATCATACCTTTTTAACCCTCTTATACACGACCACCCTACCCAATGTGCACTAAGCAACACACCATATTTTACCTGCAATAGACAACCTCCATACCTAATGCGTATTGAGTATCATACCTTATTAACCTTATTATATGCAACCATCCTACCCAAAACTTACTGTTTCCACCTAAAAACATAACAAGTATCATACAAGTATACCTTTACACAGCCAGCCTACCCCAAAAGTGCCACTTTGATAAACATAACAATTCGCCCATGATGTATTCTGCCATAATAAAAGTATACATGTTTAACTTCATTTGAGAAACTTGTAATATATTATCCTACTCTATGTGGATTCATGTGTGAATTTGGTTGTAACCACGTGAGACCCTTACTTTGCTTCCCGAGGTTGTTTTTGTTTTATTGCTTATTTATTTATATCTATTAACGCGGTACAATCACCCGCACTAATTTACAAGTGTACAACGGCTCTGTTTCTGTAAAGACCAAATAACTTTTCACTGAACTGATGGTTAACAGCAGTCTAGTTTCTATGGAAACGGAGCCGTCCGACCAGATATCACTACAGATGAACTGTTTCAGGTGGGCGATTTTTCTCACTGGCAGTGTACCTTCAAAATTCATGAACATGTATGTACTGAAAAAAATATTATACCAATTATTAAGTGTACATTTTTCACAGAGCCACGGAAATGTGTGTAAAGGGGAATATCTCGTTTTTATATACTGTTGAGAACAGCCCATGCTATTTCTTTTAGGTCAATGTAGTCTTTGTGTACTGGTGAATTATTTCCAGTTAATTATTTCTTTTGCACCTGTCCTACGGACCTCAGACTGTCCCAGTGGAAGAGCTTGCAGAGAGACGAGTTTTATAGTGTCACTGTGTACAGTGCACGCTGTCTAAAATATAAAACCCGAGCCACATCTCCTTAATTCTGTCGTTGTTTATGCTCTCTTCATATGGTTTAAATGTAATCCTTATCTAGCAGAATTAATCCCTAGGATAACCACTTATAATCCATAAAACGAATACAAGCTCCTTGGCGTGTGACGTTCAGACAGCACAGACCACCAGTGATGTTTGCGATTCTTACTGATAGTACCAGCGCTTAAATATATAACTAAACGGGGTAAACGTTCAATATGGACGTGATTATACTTTAATTACGCCCAAATAATGCTTAATAGGCATAGCAAGTATAATTGCTATACCGTAAAAGGAACATAGAGGGCACATTAATTAATATAATTGGTAGTTAGCTTGTACTGCAGTTTTTTGTGTTAATGCCTGGGGGACGTTAAGCCAATTGCACTGCAGCAGCTGGGACCGAGTTATTGACAAATGTCATTTAATGGATATTACAGATTTATTTTGAAAAGTAAGAATGCGGTGCGGACCGCTATCGTTAATGTGTAGGTAAAACGTGTGAAAATAAAATTGTTTGTAATAATAATAATAATAATAATAATAATAATAATAATAAAGAAATGTAAATCTGACGTATCAGAACCAGAAGCATGCCAGGAATCTAAATTTAAAACCGAACCGGGGACTTGGTAAATGTCTGTTTCGGGAAACAGCTATAAGCAGGACGATTTTCCGGTTAAAAATGAGATGTAAATGCATAAGAAATCATAAATTAAATGAGTAAACCGCGTCTTACAGGCACAGGCACCTGTCCTTAGCCGGTCAGCGGTTATCATAAAGGCTGACATTCGGTTATGGATGGATGGAGGGACGGCGCTCTTACCTGCCACTGTGTATCTGTCCATGTAATTAAGCACATTTCCGAAGCTGAGTATCCCGGCGGCCGCGACCGGAGACTTGCACTTGAGCAGCGCGGCGCGGAATTTCTGCCCCGGTTTACAGGAGTGCAGATCGGGGCTGGAGCGCAGCGCCGGGCTCATGCTTCCGGACAGGGTACGCACCTCGTCCGAGCTGCCGCAGCCCTCCAGCTCGCAGCCGTCGCTCTCCACGCACATCTTCTTACAAGAAAGATCCAGGGCGACGGGAAGGACGCCACGCAACGGCGAGAAACGGGGAGGCAGAACGGAGTGAGCCACCCTCCCGGCCAGGGGGACACACGCAGCCGGCGATAACGCGCAATTCTCCGTGCGTTAAGTGTCCAGTGCGCGCCGACGGTCCGCGGTCATGTTGCGCCAGCAGCGCGATGTCCGTCGCTAAGCTTTTTCTTACCGCTGAGGGGTGTGCCTGCGCCGGCAGACTCCTCCCCTAAGTCGGGGCGCTCTCTGAAAGCGGCACCTGGTGTGGTCAGGATCGCTGCTGCGGTTTCGTATGAGTGCGGTGAAGATACCACCACAGGGCAGACGGCTTGCCGCTGAATCACGCCGTTCCCCACCCACTAAAGAGAAGCGGCGAGGGGGGCTGTGCTGGGCGTACACCGGAGAGCGATTAAAACAGGCGATAAAGGGTTGCTTTCATTAAAGAAATGCCCTTTCAGGAGGCAGACATGCATGTATTCCCATTAAAAGATTTAAACGTTTAAGAAATGGATGAAGCATGTTTATGATTTTCCTGAAGTTTGTTTTTTAACGATTTCTAAAAAAAAAATGGAAAAAGCACGGAGAACATGTTCCCACTCCGTCCGCACAGAGGTCTACAGCGCATAATGGAGAGTGCGCTGTGAGCTATATGCGGCCCCTTTTGTGCTCGCAGTATCAGTTCGGAGCTGCAGCCTCCCCGTATTCACGTTACATTTCACTGTGCGACGTATGCAGAAAAAAAAGTTAATGTGTTTCTGCTGTGTGGCGCTATTAAGCTGCATATGACAATTCCATGGTGGTGTTTTAGTCTTAGAGACAAATGAAATTCACGCATCTTCTGTGGAAATATAATACGAATTCAATGAAAAGTGCACGGCAACGCTCAGTCTCTATTCATTAAATATGATTCTTAATGCAACATCCATCTATTTTCAAACCTGGTTATCTTTCTTCGTGATAGATAGTATTTAAACAAGCTACATATCCAGAATTAGTGTCCAGAATATATGTTAGCCTATAATGCCGTTGTATTATCATAGTTTCGTGTGCGGAGTACATGTTATAATGCTGTTGTATTATCATTATTTCGTGGGCCGAGTGTATGATATACTGCTGTTGTATTAGGTCTATCATAATTTAGTTTCCAGGGTAGCGTATATATTATGATGCCATTGTATTATCAAAATTCAGTGTCCAGGATCTGTGTTAAAATGCCATTGTATTACCAGAATTTAGTGTCCAGGGTATACATTATAATGGCATAATATTATCAGCATTTAGTGTCCTGAGTATATATTATAATACCATTGTATTATCTCAACTTGCATTCCTGAAAGTATCCACACCCTCGAGTTTGGCATCCAGCATTTTGTGTTATTAAACCGTTGATGTTGAGAAATATAATAACTCGAAAAATTTCCTCTTTTATGCACATGGTCCATAATTCGCATATCATTCCGGTCCAGATCGTTTTTGCTAGAATACACATCTTGCATGCCAGTCCGTGTAAATGGTTTAAGACTCTCGGCTGAAGTACAGCCTGACTCGCTATGTATTAACAAACATTGAGTAACTTTGTGACTATACCCGGCCTTGCATTATGTTCGCCTACAATGCAGGATGATTCAATCTGGCGGATTTGTTTAAGCTGATCGCTTCAGTGATGTTTTCCCTTTGTTGTGATTTAAAATTGCCACTCGCAATCAAGGTAAGCAATGATTAATACGTGGCTGATAGCATTGTAAGTGACGGAAGTATGTGTAAAGACCACTTACACTGCCGCTGTGTCCTTATTCCTGACTAACCTGCTGAGTTTCTTGTTCGGATCTCCCACCTGCATGCCCTCTCTAGATTGGCAAATCGAGAAGTTATGGTCCAATCCTTTTAAAATGGACTGGGTTTTCCTTTATTTGAGATACTGCATGTGTCGTACTGGACTCTGTTGGAGCGGATTATTTAGACATTCTTGAAGCTGGGCCCCGTGTTTATTGTGGTAGTGAGTAACTATGGGTGTGTGGTGCGGAATCCACGATGATCCCGGAATATGATTTTAGACCTACAATGCAAATACTTAAAATACCACAGCAGAGACTGGGCTTTAGGCAAACAGAAGCTGCGGTTACCCAAATGACATCCGATCCCCTCTCTGGAAAACTAGACCTTACAGGTTCATTTATCAACAAATACACCGATCGTTCATATCGTGCACTAGACACCGATAAAGCTGTAAACGTAGTAAGTGACATCGCCCAGCTGCTTGTCTCTGTCACCGATATTCGCCGTTATTTATGAAGTTGACTGCCGCCTTATTTTGCGTTAAGGAAGCGACGCTTCCTGTAGTGTCTTTGACATTGTAACGGGGTGGGTTGATGGGATTTTTTGAGTTTTCAGCACCCTGGACAGCACTTGGAAAAATAAAAATAAATATTGACGACGCGCAAAACGCATTAAATCCCACCAGAAACCAGAAGAACCCTTATTAGGTGTTTTTTGTAAGGAATATCATCCATGGAATCCCTGCATAATGATCTCTCTCTCTCTCTCTCTCTCTATATATATATATATATATATATGTGTGCATTTTCTATACCTGCTTGTTCTATGCAGGGCCATGGGGGTCAGGAGCCTCTCCCAGAAGTTATGGAACAGAAAAGGACAGGGTACCAACCTATTGCAGGGCACACACTCAAAATTTGGCAATTAATTTCAGCATATTTTTGGACTGGGGGAGGGGGGGTAAACCAAAAGAAACTCCATGATGACGACATGCAAACTCCACAAGCACAGACTTGAATACTAGTCTCAGTGGTGTGAGATGACAGTTATAACCACTGTGCCTCCATGACACCCATGGGTATATGTACACTTTATACGCCACTCAAACGCAAAAGCCTATACCATTGTAACAGGAACCTCTCTGCCATCTCTCCCATGCTCCAAAGTCCTACTGAACATGCTGAAACTGACTGGAATGCTTGTAATAAAGAGAGCATTGTCATTGGCTGTAAGTGGGAACCTATATTAGTCCACTGTCCATAAGATGATGTCGGTGAGCGGCACTGAAGAGGTTAATGTTTAAATCACATGACCTTGTGGAAAGCCAGGATGTCGGGCCTTTCCGGCCCATTATACACATTATGGCTTCACTGTGGTTTTTAAAAAGTCATAGGGGATTTGAACCTAAAGCTCATATTTAGGAAAGTCTCTTCCGTATCCATCCATTTTGCCTCCAATGGAAAGCATGTTGAGTATACCTGATAAGTGGCCATTTTGTCCTCAAAAATCTGATTAAATAGCATGTCTACTTTTTAAATTCTGCGGTAGAAGAGACCTGAGAGTCTTTTATGGGCACTTTGTAAACAGGTTGCCTGTGTCTAAAGGCAGAGTTCATGCATGGCCCTGCAGTCCGGCTTCCTGTGCCTCTGTAACGCTGCTGTATCTCGTCAGCCTAGGGGATAATGAAATGTAAAGCATAACCCTTCAGATGATGATCAAATGGACACTGCTATTATTTGAAGTTGCAAAATACTGATCCGCATGTTAATAAACAAACAAACGTAATTATGAGATGATGAAATTTAGCTTTATTGTGCCTTTAAGATTTAATAATTTGGCAATTATGTTAGGAAATATTACTACTTATGTTATTGTAGTAACTGGCTATGTTAAGAATGAGCTATTTGGATTTTCCCAAATGCCTTATATTTAATTTGCATTTATTAATTCTCAAGTTTTCATTGTGATATCATAAAAAAAAACCCTCTGGCCTGTTTTTTCATCATTAATGGGTTCAGTGGTGCCAAACGTGTGCCGTGGTCGGGGGGTGGGGGTCCCTGTTCTCCAGCTGCTCTCCCGGTTAGTTATGTGAAGTTCGGCAGACTGAGCCCATGGCGGGCTCAAAATGCCCCCAGACCCCATTTCTGGATCTCCCCTGGAAGGTCGGTTCCTCACGAGCTCGAGGGCCTCATTGATTTCCAGGGGTCCTTTCTCCGATGTGGATGGGGGGGTAGTGCTGCTTTCATGATTAAAACCTAAATGAGGTAACCGTTCTGCGTGGGGGGTGGAGAGGTGTCAATAAATCCACCCATTCTGTGCGCAGATAGTGGGCTGGATATCTCATCTCTCTGAGGAGAGTTCTGCAGGTTCCACAACCCAGTCCAGTCCCGGATGGCTGCTGTAATACAGGTGTCCCTTCTACTTCAGCCCAAATGACTTGGTTATCCAATTAAACGAGTGCACCCTTCTCTCCCATCGGCAAGCACAGAATGGTGCCATGATCTGACAGGTGCCGGTTTGAATCCTGTGTTCAGCAGAGCATCTGCATTTCCTAGAGCAAGATTCATAACCCCCACCCCCCCCAAAATATGTCAGTGGTGCTGGCTGGACAGCGGACACTGTGCTCAGACAGCAAGCTTCATCCTCCCCTCTATATATATGTATGTGTGTGTGTGTGTGTGTGTGTGTGTGTGTGTGAGAGAGAGAGAGAGAGAGAGAGAGAGAGCAAGATGGGGTACGTGAAAACATATTTCAGTGTACCTGTACAAATGGAAATAAAGCCTCATTTTAAGGTTACTGCTGGTCAGGGTCAGTTCTAGGATTTGGCCCTAAAGGATATATGGGACGACACCAAGCAGGGGGTATGAAATGTATATAAAAATAAGGGACGAATCGCTAAATGGTTCTAGAAAAATTGTTTTTCAGGGACCTGAGACAAATAATAGGGTCTAGATCCATCCATGCTGCTGGCAACCACAAGTAGCTGCTTGACTGCTTGGTAAATGTGCAGTTAGGGCGACGCAGTCAGAGCAACGCTGTCAGGGTGATGCAGTCAGGGAGACGCAGTCAGAACGATGCAGTTAGGGAGACGCAGTCAGAACGATGCAGTCACGGTGATGAAGTCAGAATGACACGGTCAGGGCGATGCAGTTAGAGCCTCAGAACGACTTGGTCAGGGCGACGCAGTCAGAATGACGCAGTCAGGATGATGCAGTCAGGACGATGCAGTCAGAATGACGTGGTCAGAGCAACGCAGTCAGAACGACGCAGTCAGGACAATGCAGTCAGAATGACGTGGTCAGAGCGACACAGTCAGGGCGACACAGTCAGGATGGCAGGAAATCACACCCCGCCTCCCTGGTTATGGCATTTTACCCCCTTGGTGATTATGACACTTGGAATTTCCATTGTTGATTTGTTGCTTCACTAAGGAATGAGGAAAACGTTACATCAGGGTCAAGGGAAGTCCCACTCTCCAAACCCCCAGAATTCTCTGGGGTTTCCTGATAGCTATCAGCAGCCCCTGTGTGTTCCTTGTGATTGATAAGGTCTGTGTGTGGTGTGGGAATTTATCAGCTGAGGCCCTGTCCACCCCCCGAGAAAAATGAAATGGGGGCTGCCTTTGTCTCCCTGCATGGTGGCCACACATGGTTGCAGCTCGGATGGGGAAGTTTGCGTAGGGCAGCTTGTCCTGCAGAGTACCTACCAACCGGCACTCTTGTGCGGCATTGGGTGGCCACAGGCAGCGATATTTTGCAGGCACTGTGCTTGATTATTGCTTCTAGTAGCTTCTCCAAGTCTGCCTGTACTGCTCTCATTTAGGAATCCTAAATAACATCGAGTAAGGTATTTAAGGTAT
Organism: Mormyrus iriodes; assembly: GCA_011763525.2. Taxonomy (NCBI): domain Eukaryota; kingdom Metazoa; phylum Chordata; class Actinopteri; order Osteoglossiformes; family Mormyridae; genus Mormyrus; species Mormyrus iriodes. The sequence goes on along the minus strand of JAAGVU020000103.1, from coordinate 30,981,701 downwards.
TATCAAAGTAATATGGAAAAAACACGATGTGACAGAATCCTACAAAATGGGATAAAACAGCCTGCGATGTTTTAATTGAAGCATTAGACATCTTTTCAGCCCAGTGTGTGAGGGTATCATGCTAACCGTCCGGTGTTTGAACCAGGAAGCCGCACTGAGCACGCTCAGAAGTGGTGCTCCCATTGGCTCCCGTACTGTCCCACATGCTGGCGATCGGGATGCAAAGGCACGACCTTTTGTTTGCTCGCCAGCTTGCATCATGTGCTTGTACCATGGGGGGGGGGAGAGGCAGGGGGTGCACAACGGCCCCTATTGATCCAGCAGGGGACACAGCTGTGCGGACCATATGACCCCCCCATCGCAGCACGGATCTTGGCTATCCATTGCCATTTATTGCCCATTCTTGTTTCGGCCTGGAGAGGGACTTGGATCAGCCATCAGAGGCCCACAGTGTCTGCGCTGATCGTGGGAATGACGGACAGTGATGACAGACATGGCAATCAAAAATGGCAACTGTATGTCGATGCTTCGACTCATCCATCTCGCATATCTGATATAAAACAAATAGAGCCTAATCATCCGATGGACTGGCACCCCATCCAGGGTGGACTCCACCCCCCACAACCCTGACAATGAACAGGTAGCATATGAGTACAAGATAAACTTAATTCCACTGCCTCAAACACTGTCCATCGTCCCCATGTACTGGTCTTCTTTTAATATAATCCTTGAAGGCGTAAAGTGGCCAGATTGCCAGCCTCTGACTCAACACATATGACTGATCACAGAGGGGGAGCAAGCAGGCTGATGGAGCCTCACGACTCCCAGGAGGGCATTGTTTTGTCAAGTGGACTGCGGAGCACCCCCCCCCCCACCCTGCTTTACAGGCCTGCCAGACTTTGAGTGATGTGGGAGGTAATAAGGACCCACTTAATTAATGACAAGAAGCGCAGGCACCGTGGGGTCACCGACAAATCAAAAGTATCGGCGGTGGGTTGGTTTGTGCATCGGCAGGCAGCTGCTTGCAGGTTAGTCACTCAGCAGGATCTGATCTTTAATCCAGCAAAGCATATGTGAGGAACCAGGGTCAGCCAGTCACTGAAGCAACTAGGGGTTAAGGACTTGGCTCAGGGAATCACTCTGGGATTGGAACCAGCGACCTTCTGCTGCGAGGCACAGTGTCCTAACCCACTAATGGTGGTGGCTGCCGCAAAGAGCCGGACAGGCTGTGATTCAGCGAAAAGATGCCTTGTGTATAAGACCCCTGGAGACGCCAGCACTCGGCTGGAGGGTGGGGGGGGTGCTTTTATCATGCTGGCCATGTCTGTTCAGGCCCCTTGTGGACGCTGACTTCCTTCCTGAAGTGACAAGCAACCAGGCAGCCGGGACGCACCCCAGCCCGAACGATAGCAGCTTTATCTTTGTGCCACTGCAGCTTGCAGGGCCTGCCAGGTGATAAGGGGGGGGCGGGGGGGCAGCGCCACCCTCCCAGGATCAGCGGTGACTGCCCCCCACCCTCACTTATGCTAGCCGTACCCAAGCAGCAGCACTTCACTGCGTGTGCATAACCCTTGTGTGATGTTTTGATCTTTACAATTTTTCCTTTAAGACTGGCACAACACAGTAGGGCTCATCAGGACTGCTCTCTCAGAGCATTCCCTCCTGAATTGTACATACAGCACTGTCCAGCTCACCCTTCTTGAGGGCCCCCACCAGCAAGGATACACCCCCTATAGCTGCATTTAAAGAAGGTGCCATTTCTGATGACAAATGATCAGTTCTGTGTAGAATCACTCCTTTTGGAAATAATATAGACTGTTAGCTGCACATTAACTCCCCATCTACAATCCTCGGCAGGCATCATGTGGGGGGTATTTTGCACCCCCGCGGGCAGCTATGTTTTGAACCTGTCAAATTGCTCTTTACACGTACCGATCCCCCCAGAGGAGCAATTCACCTCCTCCCGTCCCAGTATGTGCCAGGGGGAACGTAGGTCTTGGTACCTGCCTAACATTCCCGGTATCAAACTCTGCGACGGGATCGTTCTGTGAACATTCCTGTAAACGGGTGCAAATGTATGGGTGGGATGTTTCTGTGAACATTCCCGGTTTCAGACGCACAGGTGGAATATTTATCCGCTTACCCAACATGGCTTCTCTCCTTTTTTCACATGCTGAGTCATGTGACAGGCGTGCTGGACCTGACGCCCTGCTGAGGTGGACATTTCCCCTCAGTATCCCCGTTATTGTTCTCATGGAAACTTCTCCTCTTGTCGCAGGAGACAGTCACAGCCCTTTCATCCATATTTATAGAAAGGAACTCCGCCCCTCCATCCTTCCTGCTTCCATCTTCGTCCGCTTCACAGAATGCTTGCTTTGGGAGGGTGCTGCCAACACAACCAAATCACCCCCCCCCCAGTCAGAAGTGACTGAGTGACCCCCGAGAGCTGAGGTTGCAACTCATTGCGAGGTTTAGCTGGGCGAGCCCTTCTTCCCCAGCCAAATCTCAGGATGCCAATTTGGGAGGGAAGTCATGCCATCAAAACAGAACCAGCATGGCCACGGAGACCTCGAGCAAATGGTAAATGTGCAACGAGAACGCTTAACAACACAAACACAGATGGCTTTCACTTTGCAGCATGGAACATATGGGTGAAATGAGGCGTGCAGCCTGACTTTGATAAATCACTTTGATAAACTATGTGTGCCCAAGACATGGCTAAATTTGCAAACACTTTTACATAGCAATGCAAAGCGAAGCGGGCAGCCACACATGGCGCAGTGAAGGGGACACCCTGGATGGGATACCAAGGCATCAAAAGGCACAAGGCCATGGCCAGCCTGGATGGGATACAGATCTATCACAGTACACATAAACACACGCACACACACACGCACCGTCCATGTATTTTTGTGGGGACACTCCATTCATTTGTATGAGCAAAACCCTAATCCCAACAATGACAACCTTAACCAACCCCTACCCAGCCCTAACCTTAACCAACCCCTACCCAGCCCTAACCTTAACCATAAGTAACCAAACAAAATACAAGATTTATGGCACTTTTAGTTTTTGGATTACAGCCCCAGATTTCTGTAAAATTGAATTTTCCCAAAAAAATGGTCCCCACAACATCAAAGTAACAGGTTTTTATCACATTGTGGGGACATTTGATACCCACAATGTAAGGAATACCTGGACCACTCACACAGAGACACGCTCCCAGAAATGTAGAGACACCAGTCCACATTACTGTATGTTTTTTGGACTGCTGCAGGAAACCAGAGTGGCCAATAGGTAATGTCCAAACCCAGACCACAGAGGCGGGATTATTCTGAAGCTTCACATGCTGCCTCTGGAGGTCCATTTAGATCAGCTGTCCAGAGATTCATTGTCAAGCTTGGGGGGTCACAGCATAGGTTCAGCCAGCACCCCAAGAACAATCTGAGGTTAAGGGCCTTGCTCAAGGGCCCAACAGTGACATAACTCTGCCAACCATGGGATTTGAACCAACAGCTTCCTGTTCACAGGTACAGTGTCCTAACATGCTGAACCACACACTGGCCATATATGCTACCTTAGAAACCTTTTTAATACAGACGATAACAATTTGCTATTTTGTAGCTTCACATAGGGGGTGACAATAATGAGCCCTACATAAGGGGGGTAGCCTAACTGGGGGGTTGGCCCAGGCTACAGTGTTTGTCTGTATTATGGGGGGGGTCTCGACAGGACTCAAGCTGTATCCCCTGCCTCAGCTGACATCCCCCCCCCCAATATCCATGCTGTTATTGGAGCTGGCAGCGTCTGGAACTGTGAGGCGTGTGTATCATGGGTGCCTCCACCTCCAGCGAGATTATTTTTGGGTCTGGTCACTTTTGGTCAGAAGTAAACACCCAAGTGAGTGTGTCTATCAGCTTCAAGAAACAGATCATAACAGGTAATTTAATGGGCCCCAGTAATAATGAAAGCGGCCAGGAGCTTATGAAGATACCTGGAAGAAAGAGATTTTTCCTGTTTTTGGTCTCAAGGGGGTGAAACCAACACATAGTCAGCTGTTCCTGTTTCAAGCTGTCACCATGATGATCAGTCCCCCTCCCCCAAATAAGACACCATATCGTCTAAGTAGAGGTGCTGTGTTGCCAGGCACTTAAACAGAAGCGGATTGATGTTTCCCCCATTCAGGGCACTCATCTGGGTATTTATATCTTGGCCTAAGGAATGAGTTATTATTGAGGGCAGAATTTGGACAGCAGGCAGAGATGACCCAGTTTATGAGTTATTAAACAGTGCAATATGAATCTGGATCTGGATTCTGAGCATCATTCACAGAGGATTTTCCACATTTTCATGTTCTCATTGAAATAGAGCAGAGTTATGCTTTAAAATTAAAAGTGCTACCATCTTCTGGCAGGTTGTTATTGACATTGGTTGTTACTGTTAATACATCTGGGGGCACTGTGCTGTGTGGTCCACCAGGGGGCGTGCTTGGGCAGGCGGGCTCGGCTCCAGTCCGGCTAGGCCCTTGCTCAGGAATTGCGACCTTCTGCTGTGCCAGGACTGTGGTGCACATTCTTTCCCATTTCCAGGGAGACAGACAGTAGGAATGAAAGGCCAGAACTGGGAATACTTTAAGGACATGCTGGATGGAGGCTAGCGCATTGGTCACATGATCACAAAGTATCTGGAATACAACCCAGGACCCCAGCCAGATCTCCAGCAGTCGCCTGAACACCTTTGTCTTTATCCTGCTATAACAACAAACCAGCATCAGGGGGCGTAACAATCAAGTGAGAGCACATGCCGTGCACCAAGCATATTATTAACACGAAAAACATAAACAAACTGGCTATGGTCATAAGCAGGAATGCGTGTTTACCTCAGAGAGAAATCCAAAAAGGATCTCGAATGCTTCCAGTGCCATGTCCCACAGCTACAAAACACAGAGGGCAAGCCCCTTCATGCAGGACCTGGCGAAGGACTCAAACTGGTGAGCAGAAGGCTATGGGGTCCATTTATGGTGTCTATGAGACTGAAAGGCTCCAGGCCTTGGAGTCTGAAACTGCAGAAGGAAGCTGCTGTTTTTGGACAAACGCTATGACAGGAAGTGTGATGCTGTGTGGTGGAACTGAGCGCCGTAAAGGGACGGAAGTTCTGCCCACTGCAGCTGCCTCGCGTTACTTGCCTGCTCTCCTAAACTGTTCGCATTTTAAGAGCGATCGAGGGCCCTTGAGCAGCAAGCGGGGCGGCCCTTAGTTAATCTGCGGCTCATTAGCGCTCATAACGCGACAAATTTATCAGCATGCTCACACCAAATGTTAACCAGCACAAGAATAGCAGCTGGTGGCAGCCGCTCCAGATCGGCAGCACCTCCTCTCACCTTTGAAATAGTGCCGGGGCTGATATAAATACCTTGGGTTCAGAGGCGCCCTAGGGGTGAACTGAGGTGTCTGGGGTGCACAGGAGGAGATGCATTTGGTCATTAAAAATCAAATACAAAGCTAATTTTTCAAAATATATATTTTGAGCGGGGCGTTTATTCAGGGGGGATAAAAATGGCGAGTCTGTCCACACGTCCACGGAGTCAGGCACTTCCTATGACGGTGGGGTCACTGGGGATTAGAGTATGTGACCTGCTGGGTCACTGGTGCCAGCTGTCCATCTGGGCCTGCTGAGCTGGGCGCTTCCTGAAGCAGCAGAGGGAACAAGATAGCGAGCCTTTCTGGTACAGCCTATAATATGTGTTTCAAGGAAAATGTATCCAATGACGCAAACGGCCCTTTAAAGGGTGAATATAAGCCTCTGATGTAAACATCTCGTCATCCCAGTGGGTCAGAGATAAGGCATGTACAGGCCCTGTGCCAGAGGGGGTGCTGATAATGGGAATCGTCATGGAGGCCGGGCCATTATCAGAAGCAGGCGAGGCTGAGGTCTGTGAGGACACGTGCACAGCCTCCGGTCTGGAGGGCAGAGTAAGGGAACGTGCACTGCCTGGATGTAGGCCTTCATCACAGCTCTGAAGATTTATGCCCTCCCAAGTCTATATGAAAGACGGTTTGGAAATGCACACTGGAAAGACGCACCGTCAGCTCAGGCTGCCTCACGGCACAGGACTCGTAATCGGAAGGTGTGAAGCTGAGTTTGAACCCCAGGGTGGGCATCAGCCCTGATGACCTCAGTGAGTAGTCGAACCCAGAATGTCCTACCTCAGAAAACCATGACGTACGTTGTGTGTGTCTGTTTCCCTTAATGTGGTTCCCAAGTAAATGTGAATTTTCACTTTTTTTCAGTCCTTTTATGCATTTTGGTATTGAATGCAGTGTTCCCTAGGAAAGAACACCCCCCACACCTAAAAAAACATGGACTGGCCCACCTTCACAGCTGCCCCTCACCTGCTTCCAGGGCTCCACCTTTTTAATTTATTGGCCATTGTGGAGTTTTCCTGGCAACAGAGCCAGAGGGAAACAAACATGCATGTCGGTAAAATGGCTTTCAGTGGGCAACAATGCCTATTGTTTGCTAATGGCGGGTCAAACCATTATGGGGGGGGGGCGAGGGGAGGGTATACATGGCGGGACTGCGTGGTCCTCACTTAAGGCCTGGAAAATTCCAAGCTCAAGGTTAAAAAAACAGGCACACGGACAAGAGGGCTGTGAAAGACATTGAAAAAAACAGAGCAATTGGGAACATGACGATAACACTGCGTCGATCTTGGCATTCCTCACATGTCATAACCACGACGGGGCGGTAGTTTAGCATTTTTGTCCGAGGTTGGCAATTACGGGAATTCCAAACTGCTCCAGATCGGACAGCCAGGGCGACAGTGTGGCACAGGGCCTGTTTGGGCCAGCGTCATTGGGCCCCATCACAAGCCCAGTTGGGACACGCTTCAAGGGTGGGTGGATCAATTTCTCAACAAAAAAACAACTTTGGAAAAAACTTTAGGAAAAAACATTATGAAGGCAATGATGGTTGATGTGGTGTGAGTCTCAGTGGGTTTGGACCCTATGCCTGTGGTCAGTTGTGGGTGCAAATCCCAGAATCACCAGAGTGATGTCATCACTGGGCCCTTGAGCAAGACCCTTAATTGCAGTTACTCCAGCGACTGGCTGACCCTGCTTTCTCAAAAATATATATACATTTGGATAAAAGCATCTACTAAATAAAATAGAAATATTCTTAACATGAAAAACTCAGAAATGAATCCCTTGTGGAATTAATGGCCGAGTGTTAACAGTGATGGTAGCTTGTAATCAAAGTCCATTTGATAAAATGATGGACGTAAACTATATTCACACATTTCCCACAAACACTAATTCAGGAGAGGGTAGCAGTGAGCCTATCTCAGGTCATGAACACACGCTATAGCGTCTCGAACATCCAACTCTAGAGGTATGCACCAACAGTGCCACCCACAGGGCCATCAAGAATAATAGGTCACTGTTTATAAGTGTTTAAATGACCAATATTCAGGCTGTTTTGATTCGTAACGTTTTAACATTATATTATTTGTTATAATAGAACACTTCAAGCGTTCTTAAACCTTAAAATCATTATGTGGTCCACATTATAAGGTTTATTCATTTTTACATTTGGATTATTACACATTATCCTGGCATGCAGTATTTTCACCAGAGTACTTAAGCGGGAGGAAAACAGCCGGAAGTCAGTGATTCACATCACAATTGTGTACCCTCAGGTCCCGCTAACAGATAAAACGCTGCAGTCATTTTCTGCACGGCGGCACAAACGTCCTCAAGATTCACACGCTATCGCTGGGTGATCTTTTACTGCAGAATACTGCCACCTTGTGGCTCCCCCTCAGTAGTGCCCCCACATGTGTGTACAGCAGAGATGCTTGGTCCCTCATCACTGTGCTTCTGTGTGATCTGGGGTATCCGGATGATCTGTAATATATTTGCAGGTCCTGGTGACAGGGCTGACCTTACTTTCCTGACAGATATCATTTTTGTTGCCCCCAGCTTGAATATTAAAGGGTAGTACAGGATCAGCAAATCAGCCATCTGCCCTGGAATTACCAAGAGACCTGAAAAGCTGCCACCTACTGTATTTAATTATCTGTGCATCATAATCTTTTTCAAATATTCAATTATTTCAGTTTTTTTCTGTTGGAGTAGCGACTAGACTGACCGCAGAAAACTGGCACCAGTAATTGTGAAACTTTGGGGTAACCTTTTTGAGTTATTTTGTCAGTGCTATAGTACAACATGAGTAAAATACAAGCTATAAGCATATCAAATGCTTACACATAACAGTAACGGTTTGTTCTAGGTGGTATTTTGTATTCATTTTCATCAGGGGAGTATGGGGGTGGGGACGCTGTGTCTGTGATCAGAAGGTCGCCGGATCAAATCCTGTCGTCAAAAGAGTGATTTTACCATTGGGCCCCCGAGAGAGACCCTTAACGCACAACTGCCCCAGACATTTGCTGACCCTGTTTTCTCAAAAAATGCACATTGCTCTGGATAAAAGCGTTCGCTCAAGAAATATCATGTAAATAAAATACTCGTTAAGTGTAAATTATATGGCGATAAGACAATAAACACGACAGGGATGCCGCCACTGCAAATGCACGTGTTTATGAGAATCAACAGAAATGAAATTTTACGGTGAAAACGCTGCAGCTACAGCTGAGGTAAATATTCAGCAATGACGAAGCGTGCAGATTAAAATCAGCACCGGGGGCAGAGGCCAGAGCGGGGGGGGGGGGGGGGCACTTCAGCTTTTGGTTACCAAACCCCCCCCCCGTTTTTTCTGAAACCATTCTTTCGCCTCCCACGGGGGTTTCCGGGCAGGGGGGGGGAGGTGGACCTTTCCTGTCCCTGCCCCCATTT
>JAAGVU020000103.1:30951628-30972746 GCA_011763525.2 Mormyrus iriodes | reverse complement strand
GAGGGGAGAGATGAACGTGGCGACACGCAGAGCGCGGAAGGAAAAATGCGGGGGCGGGGGGGGGAGGGGAGGGGGGGGGGGGGGGGGGGGGCCACTTCAGCTTTGAGTTACCAAACACTCCCCCCGTTTTTATTGAAACCATTCTTTCGCTACGCACGTGGGTTGCAGAGCAGGGGGGAGGAGGTGACACTTTCCTGTCCCTGCTCCCATTTCTCATGCAGAGATGTTAAACCACGGGCGTCCTTAGGTCCGATCACTCGGGGCTGCAGCCCCAAGTATTTTAGCCCCGATGGCAATCTTCCTTCAAAAAAAAAAAAGTCAAGCCCCAGGTAAACTTGGCTTAGCCCCTGAACTTTTCAATAGGTAGAAACGCCTCTGTGTTAAACACATGTTACATGGAGAGGAGGACAGCTCTCATCTTTTTCGTCCTATAGACGGTGTAGGTACTTCGATTCTGAGGTGTGATGGATGTGCACCATAGATATGGATAAACAAAATAAAAAACAAAAAAACACATTAGAAACACATAAAGCGAAGTTGGTGATGCAGCTTTTCACACCGATTACAGGTGGGGGTTGTGGTAACACCCAGTGGCTCAGGCACTGAAGCCCCAAGGGGGTGTGTCCGCCTGAGGGCCTCTGCATGACAGTCACCCAGTCAGGTGGTCATTCCTGGCTGAGGGTTAGGTTGCGAAGGTGTCACTCCTGAAAGACAAGGACATGTCCATTTGAGACACCCCGCTAGAGGGCCCCGATTTAACAAGGAAGCAGGGCCTTGTGCCGAATCTGAAATGGCCCATGACCCGAGCGGAGTGGAGCACAGCTGGCCAGACACATAGGCATGTAGCAAAATGATGGATTTGACCTCCCCCCGCTCCAGAATTTATTTGCTACTGATCAGATATGTAGCCAAGTAGCAAACTTACTAATCCGAACCCCCCTCGACACCGCTCGGTCGGATTCCTGGACACCCCCTGAAATTCAATTCTGGCTCCAGGTATGGCGCTGGTAAAGAGGAAAAGACGACGGCAGCTAAATGCGGAATGGGAAGGTGAAACGATCACGAGCGAGCAGGGCATGGTGCCACCCGGATCAGGACTGCAGGAAGAAGTTTATCATAAGAGCAAGGGGCGGAGGGGATCACATCAAGTCATATAGTGAAATGGAACAAAGGCATAAGAGGTTTTTGGGGGTGGGTGACTGCACTCGGCAGGACTGGCCAAACACAGCATGCAGCTGTGCAGCTGGTGTAGGAGGGCGTAACAGGCAGGATGGGCCAACCATGGCATTCAACTGTGTAGCCGGTGTGGGAAGGTGTAACGGGCAGGATTGGCCAATCACAGCACGTAGTTTAGCAGCTGTGCAACCATGTATGGGAGGGTGTAGTGGGTGGGTTTGACCAAGGAACTTTGCAGCTGGGCTTGTAGCGGGTGGGATTGGCCAATCAGAGTGGGGTATGGGAGGGTGTAACAAGTGGGATTGGCCAATGAGAGCAGGGGACTCCTTACCTGCAGCCAGCAGCTCAGCAGCCTTCCGGTCCTTGGTGACATGCAGAGAAGTGAGCAGGAAGAACAGGCCACCCATGACACCCACGAAGGGGCAGAGCAGGAAGCTGTACTCCAGGCTGCGGAACCGCCAGGTGAATGAGTCAGGCTGGTAGCTCTTTATCCAGTCAGACAGCTGGGCAGGAGAGGGCAGGTGGTTAGCATGCAGAGGGTGCACTAGCTCCATTAATTACTGAAGTACAGCTCCTATTGCTTTACGCTAAGCACAGATAGACCGTATTAGCACGTTTGTTATTGGTTTGCTCATCGTCAGCTTCAGTCTACGTTGAATCACAACCCAAAATGATGGCAGTCATGCTACCATAGAAACGTACAAGTCCCAGGAGGTAAGGACTCCCTGCATCGCCGAAGAGGTGGCAGACTGTGATCTGCAAGGCTTCTGCTGTGGCCCTCCGCGTAGGCACTACCACGTACTGCCAGGGAACAAGAGATAGGTTAAAGGGCAGATTAACAACACTGCATTTGACAAGTAACTTCCAGTGTATTTGAAATGAATATGAAAGTCAAACAGAGTGGCACACTATAAGGGGTATGTACCTAACCTCAGTAGGTGCTGCAGCTGATGGGTGAGCTTTTTGGTGCCTGATAAACATGCCAAAGAGCAAAGCTTCACATTTACATTCATCTACTTGGCAGAGCTTTGTGGAGGCATGTCTTAGCAGTGGACCATCTGCAGTCTTGCTCTCCATCTGTACGGAGGTCTAAGATGGAAGGATGATTTAAAAAGAATACTCTGACTCAGAGAAGTGGGATGGAGCATACCAGCAGGATGTCAGCCAGAATCGGCCAGCTCAGGGAAAGGAAGGTCTCCCCGATGGCGATGAACACCTGATGGGGATAAGCAGAGAAACAGAAGCTACACAGATCCAGAACCACAGAGCCCTAACCCAGAATCCCAAAGCTCACCGCCTCATACCCAGATCCTCAGAGACAGCATGTTCTGCTATGTATTGTTAATAACACTGAATAAATGATTTTCTTATTATTAAAGATAAAGTCGCTTTACAACGTAATAGTGCTTTTCCACTGGCATTCAGGAACTGAGCCGTACTCTACCTTTACCGCGAAGAGAGACTTGTTACGGTGCGGTTCCAGCTCGCCTTGGTTATGCACTGCGGAAAGGTCGGCTCCGTAAAGGCGTTGCCGGGTTCAGAGAGTGACAGCGATGTAAAAACGAAGAGACACTTATTTACTGTTCACAAGGTGTACATTATGATTTACTATGCGCATTTTTTTATTGTGTGCTAATTTCCGCTAGCATGTCTGTTAGAATCGCTGTGGTACATAAGCATCAAACACTAATTTATAATTCAGCAGGTTTCATCAAAAGTCTGGAGGGAGATTACATCTGTTAGGGGCGGAGCGTGTGACTCACAGTCAATGTGTGAGACTTGAGAGCCCTGCCTACCACAATCATCAGGTCTTGCTCTTCCATGTCCACCTTTTCTGCACCCAGTATGTGTGAGCATCCATGTAATAACGTGCTTGCAGCTGGATCACATGTAACTTATTCTGGAATTTGCCCACAAACAACAAATGCTATTTTCTGATTGGCCGGTAGGTGGCTATTAACTCTGTATAACTCGGGACAGCTATGGACTCGGAAAACTCTGCTCAATATACCTGCGCATTGCCCATTCATTCTATATAACGGGACACCTTAGTAGGCGTTATCCCTTACTGCTCAACATGAGAAATACAAGGTGTGGCGTGTGAAATGGTTGAAATGCGTGTGTCTCAAAGTCAATGCGTGAGACTTGAGAGCCCTGAGAATCTGCATTCGCTTGTGTAAATTAGCATTACGAATCCATTCTGTTCAGCTGTTCTGTTCTGTAGTACTTTTTTAAGTAGGAGGCTAGATTCTTTCAGATAATCCATGCACAGAACACCAGTATCTCGCTGCTTTCATATGGTGGTGACACAACCAGAATGGTTTGGTCACACTTTTGGCTCTGCTAGTAAGGCAGCATGGGTACGGGTCAGGTATGGCTCTCATACTTTACAATGGAAATCTTCAGTTCACGGTATGGTTGGATATGGCTCAGGCAGTGGAAAAGCATCAATAGGTCCTACCATTGCTGGCTTTCAATAGTTTTTACATGTAAAGTCTATATGATGAGACCCCAATACCAGCTTTAGGCCCTTAAAAGGAGCAGCGATCAGATGTCCAGCATGCTGGCCAATCGCGAAGCATGTAAGCACTTGCAATATACACACTGGCGTGAAGCCAAAGACAAGATGGCGGCCGACAAGCAGGGCTCACATAAGAGGACGGGATGCTGACATAGGCCAGCACAATGGCGAGGAAGAAGCAGGGCGACGAGCTGAGCATGCCCACGCCACAGATCAACGGGTCCACGTGCGGCACGCGGCCTTTCAGCCTCCGGGAGGCGCTGGATCCAATGAACACCCCCAGGATGCCCGTCACCACGGTAATGGCGCCGAACACGTAGCTGAGGAGGTCGCAGAGGGCCGTGTGAGAGCGAGACGGGGAAGCGAGCCGCCAGAGGATTGGGATGGCTGTGGCGGATACCTGTCTGAGGAGACGCAGCTGTTCTCTGCACATGGCCGGCCACCCCCAAGTGACTCCCGCGCCCTCTGCAGAAAGATGGGGGTCCAGAAGGCCAGGGCCCCCGTCACGAAGGTCATGGCTGTTACCCCCAGCGAGGAGAGGACGAAGCTGCGACTGCGGACACGCACAGCGAGCTGCTGTCAGCTCTGAACCCGACGCGGGCGTGACAGAGCCGGCGGGACAGCGGGACCAGCGTGCGACAAGCATGCAACTCTCTACTGACTTCTTTAAGAGGTACTTGATGTCCTCCAAATAGGACGTGTGCTTCATCTCTGTGGCTGTGTGGGCTTCTGAAGCTCCCCGGGTCGGGTTCGAGAGGAACAGCAGTATCAGCACGAGGCCTACCAGGCCTAGAATGGGATTCAACTGGAACAAGACGGACAGGTGAGTAATGCTGCCTCCCTCCTCCCCCCAGCAGACTTCCTACCACCTGGTGGAGCCGCCGCACACTGCCCACAGACAGCACGAGGGCTCCCCCCAGAGATTACAGAAGGAACTGCACAGCATATAAATACAAATACTTCAGCCTCAAACCCTTGTGTAATGTTAAGAGTTACTTAAGACTACAAACATCAAACACTGTGGCATAATGTATCCTAAAATGCGACACTGAAGTATTTAGGTATCATTTATAAAGCTTTTTAAATACTAAATGACTGATATTTATACTGTTGTTGTACATTAAATAAAGGTTATAACAGTTGCTATATACCGTGGTGATGCAGATATGAACAATAAACCAAATTTTGCAGCTAAGACAATCATCATAAGACTTAGAAGTAAATAAGTAAGTAAGTATTCCATGTGAGTATTATCTTACCCGTAGCGCCCAGTGCCAGTCCCCTGTGGCAGTGGCAATAGTATGTCCTATTATATATCCCAGACCACTGAGGAGACAGAGGGGATGTCACAGGTGCGGATGCACATGCTCCACATCATTAATGAATTATCAGCATTAATGACAGGAGACTGGCAATTGGCCGAGAAGGGCAGGCAGGCTCACCATCCCACGGGAATGAAGATGTAGAAAACGGAGATCATGAGGGTGCGTTTAGGTCCGTAGAAGAGGTCCCCGATGATGGTGGGGGCGATGGTGCAGTAACTGGCCTCCCCGATGCCAACAAAAGCGCGGGTGAGGAGCAGCGCCCAGAAGTACTGCCAAGACAGCCCCGCTGGCGTTACAGAACTGAACACTAACGCGCACACACTGCCTGAACATGCCTGAGTCTTCAGCAAAGTGTCTTATTTTCCACCTCAAATATATGTCACATGGGGTCATACAATGAGGTGAGAAAGAGGTAGCTGGTAAATACAGGGTGAGGATTACAATTACTAATAATTGCACAGGAATTTCATGCAATACATGAATTATTCTATAGCTTTGTCTTTAGCACTGTAATGCCTGTCCTGTCATGAATGTTGCACCATGGGTGCAGGAGGAAGGTCATTTAGTTTCATTCCGTATTTGTACATGGCTGAGATGACAATGAAAATATTGTTCTTGTTGGCTATAGTAAAAAATGAGACACATACAGTACCAGTTAAAGGTTTGGACACACCTAAACATAGAGAGGTTTATTTGTACTATTCTCTACATTTTAGAATAATTATCAAGACATTAAAACTATAAAATAACATGCAGAATTATGTGCTGACCAAAACCATATTAATAAAAAAAAGACTTGTTGGCGGGGCAGCTCTGTTGGTTGGGACTCAGAAGGTTGTTGGTCCAAATCCCGTGATCAGCAGAGTGACCCCACTGGGCCCTTGAGCAAGGCCCTTAATACCAATTGCTCCAGGGACTGGCTGACCATTATTTCTCCTGTACACCAGTTTCATGAAGTGGCCTCCTGTAATGCTTTTCCAGCTGTCCTGAAGGAGGTCCCACATATGCTGAACATCCATTGGCCACTTTTCCTTCATTCTCTGGTCAAACTCCTCCAAAACCATTTTTACTGAGTTTAGGTCAGATGGTCAGGTCATGTGACACTCTATCACTCTCCTGGCCTGTGCAGACTTTTGACTGATACTGTATGCACGTGACGTCAACATAGCATGGACATTAATACATAGACAAGAGATACAGTAATCTAGCTGAGTGACATGGCTGTAAAAATGAAGGGAAAGAGAACCAAATAGTGGCTGCAGCTGCAATATGACAAGCAGCATGTATCACGTGCCGCAGGTTTCACTTCACCTCCTCTGTGATGAAGGAGCTTCCCAGGGAGGTGAGAATCCACAGGCCCAGGCCCACGCTGATGATCAGCTTCCGGTTGCAGCGGTCGCCAAGGTAGCCGAACACGGGCGCCAGCAGCAGGAAGCTGAAGATAAAAACTGCAGAGAAACCGAAAGGTGTGGCAAGCCGCTGCCGCTGCAGCCACTGTTCCCGTGTCGAAATCATGCTGGACTAGCAAATCGCTACCTGAGCCGGAACAGAGACGGCAACAGGGGCATTGCTCAATGGCTCAGGAGCAATTCTATAGCCCTGGGTTTGTAATCAGTGGTGGAAATCGCTGTTTTTACAATCCAACACAGAATAGGCGTACAGGGCCCAGATTACTGAACCCTGCTTATGGGGTCAGAAAGATTTTATTGATCCCCAGAGAAATTGCCTTTTTGCCTACCCCATCCTGCTCTCCATGAGACACACAGACACCTATGCATGTGAGAGCAAGCTTTAGGGTCACAGTGCAGGGTCAGCCAGCGTGCAGTGTTCCTGGAGCTGGGGGTTAAGGGCCTTGGTCAGTCTGTCAGCCCTGGAACTCGACCCCTGAGCCACACACACAGAATGAAAGCTCTTTCTAGCACCGACCTCACCTGTCTGCAGAAGTCCAGCAGAGCTGTCGTCAATGTTGAAATACTTCTGGATGCTCTCAAGAATGCCTCAAAACAAAAAGAGGAAAGCCAGCCTGGAGTGACGGCAGAGCGGTGGCGCCACCCACAGGCCGGCTCGTGTATCGGCACGGGCCTCACCGGCGATGGTGTAGCGGTCCATGTAGTTGAGCAGGTTGACATAGCAGAGCACCACCACCACGGCATAGGAGCGCTTCGGTGTGATGGCAGCCACCGACGATGGGGGTGGGGCCTCATTCTCCAGGGATCCATATGGCACCCCAGCGGCACGGCCGGCACGCAGGCTCGACCTCTCTGGGGCCCAGCCCGAAGGGCCCGAGCGATCCAGCTCCATGGAGGCAGTGGCCAGTCCAACTTCCCAAAAGAAAGGAGAAGAAAGTGAGCGTGAGTGTTGCAGCTTCCCCTGACCAGGCACTATTGTGAAACGGGCTGATCTGCACCAACACAAATGTCTCACGGGGATTCACTAGTAACGATGAGGCTGATACTATCACAGCAGCATGCAAATAAGGCCAATCTCCACTGGGGTACTTGGCCCGACCCAACAGCCTGGGCTAGAAACGAAAACTCTGGGCTTCACTTGTTGAAGATGGAGCTAAAAGCTGAGCAGAGGCTTCCGCCCTAATGAACACAGCATGGCCTCCATCCAGCAGGATTTGGTGTGTGAATAGCGGCCAAATGGCAAGAATTTGACCCAGGGAGATACTCGCATCCACCGTTAGAGGGCACGGCCCGGCTGGCCAGGCACTGTGCCTCAAGAGTATGGAATGTGGCTCCGATGTCATTATAACGGAGGCAAAAATTTCCAGAATGGAAAGCACCGGTCAAAGGTAAACTCTTCAGCAAGCTGCAGGATTGGGTCATTTCCTGTGGAGCATCTATGGGCACTTTTCCACCACACCAGGTACCATATTCTGGTATTTCAAGAAAGTACAATACCAAAAGTACAGTACTTCAAGGTGTTGGTTTTCCACTGGCGTAAAAACTGGTACCAGCTCTAAATGACATCACAACACAAAGCGGGGATATTTTGTACTGAATCCGAAAAGTGGCTATGGTACAGGGATTCGTTTAAAAATTATTTTATTTGCTTTTAAAGCCATCAAGAGTATTGCCCCACCCTACCTGAGCTGCTACATC
The DNA here is from genome assembly GCA_011763525.2 of Mormyrus iriodes. Taxonomy (NCBI): domain Eukaryota; kingdom Metazoa; phylum Chordata; class Actinopteri; order Osteoglossiformes; family Mormyridae; genus Mormyrus; species Mormyrus iriodes. Next base: position 30,964,617 of record JAAGVU020000103.1, on the reverse strand, counting down.
CTTACACATCATCCCGTTCCCTCAGGTCCGCTGACCACCTGCTCCTGAGTGTGCCTGAAACTATGCATAAGCTTAGAGGGTGCTGTGCCTTTGCAGTTGTGGCTCCTAAAATGTGGAACGATCTGCCTTTGCAAATTACACAAGCATCTTCTCTAACTGTTTTTAAAACTCTTCTTAAAACCCACCTCTTTTCCTTGGTCTTTGCCACCATGTGAGATGTTTCATGTAAGTTGTTCTGTCTCTTTTATGTACTAAATTCTTTTATTTTTGTTTTTACGTAATACTTATTTTTATGCAGTGTTATTTCCCTGTACAGCACTTTGGTCCATTGTGGTTGTTTTAAAGTGCATTACAAATAAAGTTGGACTGGATTGGATACTTACAGGGCTAGACGATGTGTAATATTAATACTGAAATCGCATGTTACACACATGCAATTCTTATATCGTAAAAACTGTGATAGACAGCTAGATTGAGATCAGGCTTTTTCATACCTTCGTACTGTACGGACATTATAGTGCAGGAGGGTTTAAGTTTCACTAAAACATTTTTACTCCATCATAGGAAAAAAATCACTTAGCAAGCTTTGCAATTTTAATGATTATTCCTTTTCAAGATTATCTAGTATGTGTTTATAAAATCAAAGTTCACCCCCGCTGCTTTTGCATGAGCACTGCATGCGTTCTCCGAGACAATCATAATCATTTTCATTATTGCTGTTTAAATCACTCCTAGATGGGTTTGTGAGAAATTTATGTTGAACTCCTTTTTTGATTTACAAATACCCCAATATTTATTACAACAAAATCACACTGACATATTTGAAAAATTTCCAATACTGTGCTGCTCTCTCTATAAATATCAATACAGACCAAAGGCAGAATTTGCCACTTTTTTGTAGGCCTTCCCAGAAATGCTGCCCACATGTAATACAAACTTATAATGAAATTACACATACTTCATATTGCTGTCACTGAGTGTCTCAGATTACTGTTATCTTCAGCGGCAACAGACCAGCACACCATAAACAGCTATAAACATTTTCTTTCCCAGAAAGAGTTGTATTAAAGTACATACGATTCAGCGATCCACAGCTATCCACAGATCATTCCATTTCTCCAGAGTGCATTCCTCAGTGGCTATAGCTGTACCAGGAAGAAAACAAGTTACTGGGTCACTTTTTGTACCCCCTGGCTTATTAAGTTAACTGGAGGCCACGCCTCTCACTGCACGTCACATGACAGTTCCTCATTGTGTTCTCTCCATGTAAGGCAGTTCAAGTGCATGCATTCAGTCAGCTGAGATGTTCAGATAAGCACACAGATCAGATCAGATAAATCACACGTTATAACATGCAGCGAGCTGCAAAACCAGGTTGGACGGGTTAAAAATGATAGGGTTAGGGTGAGGGGTTCGGTTAGAGCTGGAGGGGAAAATGCAGTGCTGTGGATAACTTGGGTGAAGTCCATCACCGGAATCAGGGCTGGGGGTGTCGGGGGAAAGGTGACAGCAAGCCACATCTAAATAACACTTCTCACCCTTTTGACAGCGCAGGTTCCCAGAGTTCCATTAGTCAGTGGAAGTGTGGGGGTGGCATGCAGTTCAGTAGGTTCAGATGCTGTACCTGTGATCAGAATATCGGCAGTGTCCACAGAGACATTTCACTGTTGGCTGCTTGAGCAAGGCCCTGGCTGACTGTGCATTCTCAAAATGTATGTTGCTTTGGATAAAATATAAACATATATTATTTGACAGTTGGGCCAGTGAGCAAGGCCCTACACTCCCAGTTGCTCCAGGGATTGTCTGGCCCTCCTTTTTTCACTGCATTTGTAAAAAGCATCTGCTAAATAAGTAAATGTACAAGTATACAATGTACTTTCCTTCCATCTGCCATGAGCCTGCTCTGTTCTGCCCCCCAGTGGTCTGACCCAGGATTGCCTCTGCATTTGGGTTTCTCCTCTTTGCTGTAAATTTTGTATGCTTCACGTGTAATTTTTGTATTATATTTTTGCATGCATACATCGTGTCATTGTTAAACGTGCTGTATATATCATCACACGAGAGGCGCTGATCCGCTCGTTTTGCCCACTGCTACAATCTGATGCCATTCTACCATGTTTGGCCCTGTGTGTGTGTCTATGGGGATTATGGCTGGTTGACATTGACTCCATCAGTTCAGACGGATAACATTTTCACCCCACATAATTACTCAATGCTCCACTCAAACAAAATTTTCATTATCCTCAAATTCCTGACCTGAATTAATTTACATTCAACACTCCTGTTTAAGAGTTACCAAGGCAACATACAAAGGCATTATATAATTTTAAGACTCAATGTCAATCCAAACAGTGCATCTATTTGTGACTTTTGGCTCACGGTGGAGTCATCAGAGTGAGAACATAATGATGACATTGTGCCGTGTGTTAACATGGGTATAGACCAGCTAACAGGCTCCTGAGAGGGACAGTTTCCTGCCTGGTGAGAATAATCATGCCCTGATGCACCTCTTTACTGTCATGTGTCAGTTAAACTTTTCATATTTAACCATAGAATCAAAATAGGCCTCCATAGTGAACGGGTTTCAAATGATGAGGCAATACCAAGTGTGGAAGAGGGCATGTCAATGGAGTCAAAAATAATTCATGCAAAATGCTACTCATGTGAACAACCATAATTGTGATCAGAAGTTTATCAGACAAAATAAAGTTCATGAGAATAATAACAAGTAAATCCGTCAATTTTTGATAACCGAAAACAGCCTGTTGCTTGAGTTGCTAATGTGACCTAGTTTTTTCTGAGGTATCAGTGTGAAATGTAGAGCATGCAGTGGAAGATTGTCATGGTTTTGGGTTGTCTTCAAGTCAGACATGAACTTCATGAGTAGTTACTGGCTGTAGAAAGGTCAGAATTTTAAAAAAAGGATGCTACTATACAGTCCAGAGAGAAAAAAAAACCACTTTTCATAAAATAGACATATTATTTCGCGTATACCAGTTGTACATCAGTTCATACTTTATTAGGTACCCCTAACTAGTTAGTACCATGGACCCCTTTATTAGTTGCCCCGAGCTAGTTAGTACCATGTTAGACCCGCTTTATTCAGTATACTTAGCTAGTTAGTACCATGTCAAGCCTGCTTTATTAGGTACCCCTAGCTAGTTAGTACCATGTTGGACCCCTTTATTAGTTACCCCTAGCTAGTTAGTACCATGTTGGACCCCTTTATTAGTTACCCCAAGCTAGCTAGTACCATGTTGGACCCGCTTTATTCAGTACACTTAGCTAGTTAGTACCATGTCAAGCCTACTTTATTAGGTACCCCTAGCTAGCTAGTACCATGTCGGGCCTGCTTTATCAGGTACCCCTAGCTAGCTAGTACCCTGTAGGACCCCTTTATTAGTTACCCCTAGCTAGCTAGTACCATGTCGGGCCTGCTTTATCAGGTACCCCTAGCTAGCTAGTACCCTGTAGGACCCCTTTATTAGTTACCCCTAGCTAGTTAGTACCATGTCGGGCCTGCTTTATTAGGTACCCCTAGCTAGCTAGTACCATGTAGAACCCATTTATTAATGACCCCTATCTAGCTCGCACACTGTAGGGTTGGAAACTCTCCCAATACTTTTAATGCAGCTAATATTAGTTTTATGGCAAATTTATATTATTCCATTATAAGACTTCTTGCATGAGTGTCAGAAAGTGTGAGTTTCATGCCAGACGCGTTAGCAACCGTGGAACCACTTCAAGGTCTGCCTGTTCATGGAAGCCACTCTTCACAGCACTTTGCACGAGGTGTTATTTCTGCACTTGTGGTCTTCCTGTTAGCTGTAACAAGCCTGGCCGTTCTTCTCTGACCTCACTCATTAACCAGATTTTTTCAGCAGCAAAAATGCTATTGACTGGATTTCTGTCTATTGCAGCATCCTCTGTAAAAACTCAGAGGAGGGGGGCTGTTTCAGAGAAACTGGAACCATCATGCAGAGCACCAAAAATTATACCACATTCAAAATAGCTTTGATCACATGTCCTAGCCGTCTGAATATATCTGCAGACAGTTAGTGAACCTACCGTCTGTGTAATTCTCTATGTATTCAAATGCAGCCGCATGGTTGAGGAGGGCTCTAAAATGGCCCTTAATAATAAGTAAATATTATTATAATAATAAGAATAAAAGTATCTGCAGGAAAACTAGGTCTGATCTCATAGACCTGACCGGGAAACATATATTTAAGCAAGCCTTCTCTTTCCAGTTACGAAACAATTAGCTCACGCCAGTTCGTACAAAGAGAGAAGTATACGGCTACTGCCACCCTTCTCAGGCCCTGCCGCTCTCAGGCCCCTTCCGGTTTACGCATGCGCAGAACAATTCGCCATTCTCGAGCCTCGCTACTCTTAGAACCGCGCATGTGCAAAAGAGAACAAAATGTTTTTAAAAATCATGTAACGATATTGTTTCAGTACTATTTTAATCCCGATGTAAATGAATTTTATGTATCCAAAATGAATAACACAATAGATAATGCGGTTGATGTTTCGAAATCATTATACCATCAAGAATGATACAGCTGAATTAATATCCAGAATGCTTCAGATTTTAAAAGTGATCAATAAATATCTAGGCACGACTTTGACAAGTCATCGTAGACAACTGTTGATATCAATAAAAATTCTATTTGCATGTTGTGTGAATTTTTATGCAGAAACAGGGAAACTTTAAAAGGGGGAAAAAACATATTAAATGTTTAGATTTATAATAGATTGACAATCATGAAACACAGACCGCGCACAAATATATTCATAGGAAATTTTATTTCCAAACATGTTAAACAGATACACTACACTTTGAAAACTCGAGAAACCGATAACGAACGAGGTTCTTTGTTCTCTCCGCATGCGTCAATCCAACCGGATGGGGCCTGAGAGCGGCGGGGCCTGTGAAGGGAGGCTGCAGCCGTGTATTATTGGGGAAGGTTACAAAAGCGCAAAATAAATAAACACGATTTTCCATCTGGTGGACAAAATGGGGTACTGCACGCCACAGCTGAATTTAACAACCTGTGAACTACACAATGGAATTAAAAAGAAAAAAACTAGTCATAAAACTGATGTTCACAAACAAAATCATACATTAAAAGCAAGAGAAAATCCAGTGTACACCCCATGTTGTATAATTCTTGGTTTAGCTTTAATGATGGGACATGAACTTCAGGTTTATAATTGCTAAAAATAGAAAAATGCTTTGGAAACAGCCAGAGGAAGTGCTTGGAAAATAAATGTCTTTATTGACTGGAAGTGATTAATATTGACATTCGGCTAGTGTTTAAATCCAGGAGCATATGAGAAATCTCCTTCCGCATGAAAGGACGATTGCGATCAGCATGCTTGAAATGAGCTTGGCATGACCAGTATATTCAAACGGTAGTAATATTGTATATATTGTAAATGGTAGTAATATGCATGGTTACAAACTGTTGAGACCATACACCTCATAACTGATTTTGGAGCATTAAGTTACTCTAGTAACTGTAGCTTTTATTTTTAAGCTCAGTGAATTAAAAACGTTCTTGTACAAGACCTTCTGCTTGCATTGTTTGCCTGTTACTGCACATACCAAATATACATTAAATCTTTTTTTATACAACAAGAAAATGCAAAGCAATTAAAAAAAAACTAAAACATCAATAAAACACATTAATACAAAAACCATAAAAATGAAAATGCACATATATTTAGGAAATGAAAAATTAGGAAACCAGAAAAAAAGTGATTTTTTTTCCATTTTCTTATATATTTTCACACATACTAGGCAATCTCTCCAAGCAACTATAGTACCAAAAGGTTCTCAGTGCCAATGCTGTGTCATTGAGAACCACTGGATGAGCCATAACTTCCTTCGATTGACAAATGATAAAACAGAACTAATTTTATTAAAAGAGAAGGAGTTATAGTAAATGGAAAGAGTCAAGATGAAGGTGTACTATCACTATTATTAATGTCTGATATGTATTTAACATTTACTCCTACTTACCATTTACATGCTCTCCTAGGGCCTGTATAAAGAAGCAAGATTTTCTGCTTATCTGGATAACTTGTCATATTTTAGGTAGTCTGTGCGAAATGCAAGTAAACAATGATAAAGGACATATACACTGGGGTACCTTAAATACAACAAGTTATCCAGCTAAGCAAGAAATCCAGCTTTGTGATACAGGCCCCTGCTCATCGCCCATACTAAACATTGCTTACATTTACATTGTTATTAACATTTATCTGTTTGTCTGCATTCTGGTTCTCGAAAAGACCTTTAAACAACTGAAATATGTACAGTAGGCTGTATGGTAGGACCAGTGAAAACATGCGTATCGCTCCTATTCTCAGATCCTCTCAATGGCTTCCCATTCTCTACAGAATTGATTTTAAAGTGCTACTACTTATTTGTAAATCACTAAATGGCTCAGGACCAAAACACGTCTGACATGCTAGGTACAGCCTTCATAGATCAGGCGGGACAAGGTGGCTAATGGCACATACAGAAAAATCCAAACATGGTGGGGCAGCATTGAGCCACCATGCTACCCAAAACTGGAAGATCTCAGGGGAGACCCAGCTACAGCGTGAAGTGCAAACTGAAAACACACCTGCCCTCTTACGCATCTCATTAGTTACTCATCTAAAGAATTGCAGTTTTCTGGGCTAAACATTGTGTACTCTCTTATTGACACTACTTTTAAGTGTCCCAAAGTTGCATGTTTCCCATTTAATAAGCTTTTAATCCATTGCTTAAATTAATCTGTCTTCCAGCATGCTCATATGAAGAATCTGTTTATGAAAAATGCTATACAAATAAAAGTATATGTCGTAAATATAGAAAGCAAACGTGTTTTAAAAATGAAATCAATTACAAACCATCAAGGAGTAACCGGGTAATAAACGATGGAGATACTATCGATGACAGCGGAGCTTGCTATAACTCTGCTGCATAATTTCCCAAAATGGTGCGAAGTCGATAGGCAGCACACGCGCGTCCCGACCAGTCTCAGAGCAGCCTGGCGCGTACTTGTGCGCATGCGTGCACGCGGCCGGAGTACTTGGCGAAACTCCGTCTGGGGAGCGACGGTGGCGGCTACAGACTGTCGCTGTTTACTGGGGTGGCTTTCCCGTCTCCCAACGGCCGAAAATCGACGCAAACCGCCGGGACTCCCATCTTTTTGAGAAATAAAAGCATGACGGAGCCGCAGTCGGCGCTCTTACTCAGGAGACAGCTGGCAGGTAAACGCGGAGACTGCTGTAGCTAGCTTAACCACGCCGTCATTTTTAACCCGAAAGCGTGTTAGCAGAAAACTGCATTCCTGAGTATTCTGACAGAGATGCGGACCTCTTAAGTTCGGCTGCTCCGGGCTCGGTCCATATTCGCCTGCCCATTGACACACCATGCTGGAGATGATTTTCTTGGTATCTGGCGCCCAGGTACCGTAAACGGGTCTGCTAAGCGCGTTTTACTGACTCGGAAGCCGCTCTCCCCGCCAGCAGACCCCCGTCTCCCGGCGCAGCCACACACCATTCTGTGAGTAATGGATGCCTGTCCCTTTGTTCGGAGCTTGATTCACATCGAGCCGTCTGGCCAAACACACGCCGGGGGTTAAGGGTTAAGTCCGGCCCGGCTGTCGGTTTGTCTGCTCGCAAGACTCAGTGAAAGTTAGGAGCTAGTGTGCGGCATTTTCTTGCGACGACGCCGGTGTAGGTAGAACCGCCCGACCCCTTTGTCCCCCCGTCGGGTGAGCAGTCGCTCTGACGGAACTCTGAATGACAGCTGGGATCTGGGCTGCCTGCGCGGAGACTTTGGCCTGGTCGCACTGCGCATGTGCGCTCGGTCCGGCCGTATTGCGCAAGCGCCATCCGCCCCACGTGCTTCGAGCCATCTGCATTTACATAAAGCCGACTTTGACAGGAATACGTAAAATGTAGATTTGTTACTTATCCTCGGTGCCTCCTTTCCTCCTCGTGCATTTTATACCATTACAGCACTTTAAAAACTACTTGACGAAATATTTAACGGTGAGTATTTGTTAGCTAACCACGACTGATGAGCTTACCAAAATTTCAAAAAAGTTTAAGCGTTGTTACTCACAGTTCCGTCAGACTCAGACTGACTGATACAAAACAGCAACGCAAAAGCTGAAAAACGTGTGCCTTTTCAAATGTTAGACACCCATCATTGTGTAAGAAATAGTGCTGATTCAGCACGTCTTTCATATGATGGCGCTTACTCTGGTGGTGACTTGCCGCGTGATATATCTCTAGAAGTCACGTCAGGACTGCAGCAGATTTTCTTAGCCATTGTTCCACTTACTTGCTTATAAGAAGAAACTGGCAATGTGCATTTTAATAACCAGTTTTGTCAGTTATATAGGAAAACTTAAAACATGGGCATTTTAAAGGGGGAAATAGAAGTTGCTTTGTATAGAGTAACCTGGGTCCGTAGACTGTGATGGTTTATCCCGATGCTGCATTACCCTGACAGTCCACATTCCACCTGATTTTAAGAGGGTATCAGATCTCTGAGATAGTGTTTCTACCAGACTGCACATGAGGATGGCAAGTCGCACTGAGAATTTTTTTTGCCACCAATCATGCTGGTTTTTAGATGTTTCTTTGACTGCAGGCAGATGCTGCTGCTGCTTTTTGGCCCCGAGTCCCTGAAGAACAGGATAGTCTGTCACATGACATTCCTTGGTTTGTCTACCCTCTGGAGAGCACTGAAATCAGTGCCTTCTTCCCATTTCGTCCAATAGTTTTATGGCGACAACCTTTTTTTAGGTTATTAGAACATAAGATTTCTCTGGATTCTGTTTTTTCTGCTGAGGTTGTGCTTTCAGTCGTCTGCAGTGCATCTGAGAGAGTATGCCCTGTTGGGATTGCTTTTTCACTGCACACAAGACCTGGATGCTTAGTGCTGCTGCTTCTTGTTATGTTGGTTGTCATTCTTTTGAAATTTATGCAGCTGTAACAGCTGTAAAGACTACAATTAATTATTAACTTCATAAAGCTATAAAGGTCCAACCAGGGAGTGTTAAAAGATATTGCTGGGTTTGCTGGCAATGTCTGTTTTGTTATAAAGCCACTTAAGATGTTAAAGCATGTGTTGGATGAGTGCATGGAAAAGGTCAGCACATGTTTTGCTCCTGTGTTATGGTGAGATTTAATATCTCTGACGCATGTCCCCAAGGAGGCTATATTAGATATGGTCCTTTGCTGAGTAGCTCTGCATTTCTGTGATATGGATATTCGTCTTTTGCCTATAACAGGATTGACTAGTATGGTTCAGTCTTTGAGACAGAACTTAAATGCATAAAAAACTTAAGACTATGATTCTAGGTAAATTCGTATGAAATTTGTTAAATTAAAGCGCAGTCCTTGATAAACTTCCAGAAACTTTGCTTGGCTGCATCAGATAATCTGCTGTAGTTTTATTTTCTTCAGGCCCTAACAAGCTGAGCATTGTGGGAGTTCTTATAGTGTGTGTTAAGTTTGCACATGGCTTTTTGGGGCTTTCAGCTCCATCGAAATGATTTAGTAGTTCTGCTGCTTTGGAGATGCTGCGTTTCACATTGTCACAAATCTTTAGTGTAGCTGCACACTGGTGAAATCCTGACAAAACTGGGAAATATGGGAATGTAACTCGACTGTCTTCAGGTAAGAGCTCAGTTCATTTTCATTCCCAGTTAAGTGCGTGCTGTACTGGATCAGTCTTAAATATTACTGAGCATTAGTGTACCTGATCTAAATAAAGTAGCCTGAGCTAAATAAATGACAGAAAAATCACTTGGATAGATGGTTATGAATTTTAGTAAAGACAGATTTCAGACTTTAATTTCCTGGTTCATTATAAATAATGCTGACCCAGTTGGTGGGTGCTCTAAGGTAATGATAGAGGCCTAGAGCTGTTTTGTAAGTCAGCTGGTCAGGTGGCTTGACAGGTACTGCTCCTGGTGTCTTTCCTTGATTCTTTTGTCTTTATGGGGATCGTGATTTGGAGAATTGTGGTTAACGGCCCGTGCTCATGTGGTTTGGATTTGAACGCAACTCCTCTTCCTAGCCAGGTGGCTTTGGAGAAATTGCACCTTAGTGTCTCCTGATGGTTCAATAGGCTGAATCACTGAACAAGGGAATTACGGAACAACCCAGGATGGGGTGCCAATCCATCGTAGGGCACACTGACACAACATACACACACACGGGCAACTTAGGAACTCCAGTTAATCCCAGCATGTTTTTGGATGAGGGCAGGGAGGGGGGACTGGAGTATCCAGAGGAAACCTCATGATGACACGGGGAGAACATGCAAACTCCACACAAGGAGCCACGATGACGACTTGAACTCTGGTATCAGGTTGTGAGACAACAGTGCTAACCACTGCACCACCGTTGCCGCCCCGTAACACAAAGTCTAAAAGTAAAATCAAATAATTCGTATAGGTTAATAAACTAGACTGCAGGGAAATATCTTGGACTTAATGGATATGCGTAAAACATAAAGTGAAATCAGTCCTTCTTTTAACGATCTTTAGCAGAGTTTCTCCACCTTCTCAACCACGGAGCCTGGCTATTAATCATTTATCATGGCTGGGTGGGGTGCTGGTTGTATATGGGAAAATATTTAATCAGTTTTTTTTTTATATATATATATCAGTTGATATTGATAATTTTCACTCTACATTAGTTCAAGTCACTTTTTCAGCTCAAGGCTCCGTTTGTGTTTAGTTTCTGCAGTTTTATTTACAGGGTTCCACTTAAGTTCAGAACATGCAAAAGACAACAGATTGAATAGACTGGAAACTGAAATCTAATTTTAATAAATAAATCATACCAAAATAGATTTTTTTGTCTTAGGGTGTGACACTAGAAAGTGCAGACTGTACGGTTTATTGCTGGCTTTTTTCTCTGACTGCCTTGCCGCTCATTCTAGAGGACGGCTTTGACGTTACTGATAGAGTTGTCACCTGTCCTGTAATTAAAAAAAATGCTGTGTTCAATTTTTAACCAATACAGGATGTTGTTTGTCTTATATTTTTTGAGATTGAATCCCTAATTGTTGGTGTCTGTAACTGCAAGTGCTTGCATTCTGTGTGATCTACTTGATGGCAAAGCTTGAGTGGTAAAATAGGTTTGCAGTATATCCAGTCTGAGCTGGCACATGTTTTCAGTATATAGCACCAGTTTGCTGTGTGTTGGACTTTAAACTGCAGAAAGTATAGGTGGCCAGATATATCAAACAAAATTGACGGAATCAGTGTCGTTTTGGCAATCCGACATCATGTGAACCATAATCATTTTGGTGATCCCTATTTCAGCGTACAACCTGTGGATCCTCAAGTAGGGTTGTGTGATATGACCAGAATCTCATATCCCCATATAGGTCATTTCATATCCCAATAACGATACATATCATGATAGCACATGTTGCTGTAAATTCAGTGAATAAATTGTTTATATAAAATGCAAGTAAATTTCCTGCCTGCATCCATGCTGTGTAGAAGTATGTGAAGTATTGTCATAATGACTTAAATATTCCTGTAAATAGTATGATATGTGACACAGCAGAATAAACAGTAGTGCATCATATGGAATGTTCAATGTTTTTAAATCGTCATATGAGATATATTGTCATATTGCACAACCATATCCCAAAGGTGAACTTTTTCATTTGTTCTGGTCCAATCAACTGTCAAGGATTGGCTGTCGTAATGTGATGCCACCAAGTTGGTCATCAGGACTAATTATGCCATAACTGGCATACTTTGCAATCACACCACACTTGAAAGATGGTAAATTAATATGTGCATTTGTGTATTTCTGTAAATAGTAAATGTCATATCTGTGTGATGTTTTCCATGGAATACATGTGTTTCTTAAGCGTATAACTGTGAGGTGTCATATAAAATGTCGACTTCCCTCTCTGTGCCACTGCTAGTATTAAACCAATAGTGGCTGTTAATAAAGAGTGCAACTTCCATTTTAAATCATCTTCTTTTAAAATGATTCATGCATTCCCTGCAATATATTTATTTGTGTTATGTATGTGGGTCTGCTGCTGGGAAAACATTCTGTGCCCTCAGGGTTTATGAGGTGACATAGAACGAACAAGGTGACAATGTCATTTTAAGTCTGGGACCAATTGTGTTCGATGTTCGTTTTGTGTAGACATGTTTTGACGTATATGACCACCTTACCATCACACCATTTATGTCTTTTTAACTTATCTACCCACAATATCTCCTTTTTAAAAACACGTTGTGGCTGCTGAGCTGTCAGTTTTTTCAACGACAGAGTTTCCTCTGAAGGAGTGCTTATTTCTTCTATGATATTTCCAAAACAGTGGCATGCTCCGCTAAGCAGTCAGCTTTAATCTGTATTTGTTGGGTGTAAGTCGTCAGGCCTGGCAACTACAATATAATTGATTGGAATTGCATTTGTTTCTGTGATGTCATAGCAATGTTTCTTATTGAGAGTTTATTCAAGTTTCTCATTTCCTTTGTTTAAATTTTATTTGTCAATAAGTAGAGATATTGTTTATATCACCCAACTCTATCCCCTCTGTAAATTCCGCTGACTGGGGAATTTTTTCAAGCAGCAGTCGGGTTTGCGTCCGTGTGGTGGAAAAGAAATTGGAAGGCTTATGGACAGTTTTACTTCAGTAAAACTTTCAATACTGATTTTTAAATGAATGGGTCCTGGTTTGATGATCTTTTCCCTGGATTTTTGACAAGGTTAATTGTAGGATACTTTAGTTTGTCTTATGAATTGATTTTATTTGCATGCAAGTGCCATTTTATGTCTAATGCCAATCAAACATTCAATACCAAAACCTGTGGCGATGGGCCAGGCTTGCTTCCCTATTTGGTTGCTGAAAACGTACATTCCTCTCTGCTAATCTGCAAAAGTCTTTAAATTTGATAGAAAAAAATTTGAACATTACACACCAGACTGTG
>JAAGVU020000103.1:30930463-30948860 GCA_011763525.2 Mormyrus iriodes | reverse complement strand
GTACATTCCTCTCTGCTAATCTGCAAAAGTCTTTAAATTTGATAGAAAAAAATTTGAACATTACACACCAGACTGTGTGTGGAATGTGAATCATTCCGCACATTCAGTAGGATTTAGAGAGTGATCCCCCTGTGATTACTGTGCTTTTGTTATATTTCACCTGACCTTTAAGCCAGCTTTTCAAATACATCTGTGTGCTATGAATAACATGCAGTATTGGGAGGGGCTATCATTAACCTTTTAACTCGCAAACATGCAGTTTACATTACATTTAATCGCTTTGTTGTCAGAGTCATCCCATTTGTGCACCTGGATATTTTCCTGTAGGTATTTGGGTCAGTGTCCTGTAAAGTTTGTCTGGCATGGCTCTTCTGGAATGTACGCCAGCAGTGTTCCACTTACACTTTTGTATGCGTAGCCATCATGCTGAATCAGGTGCCCCACTGTTTGACTGCAGACACCCTGAGCTTGGGCTCAGTTTCCATCCGGTTTAGCTTGCTGTGGGGCAAACCCTCCTGTCCTTATGGTCTTTATGAAAACCAATTCGGCCATTGATCTTAACTCCATCTGTCTGTTTTAATGACCTACTTTTCAATAATTGTAATGATGGAAGTAAGATTTATTTACACTCGCAGTGATGACAGGCAGCAAGGTAATGGATCATTTGTTTCGGGTTTCCCTCAGGCTACTTGGCTTGTTGTTTTTGTCATTCTTACATGATATTCATAATCCTCTTATTGAGATGAACAGTATTTTTTTACGAGTGGGTTATGTGTTAGGGCTAGGTAATATGGACTACTTTCTGTAATATGGAATTTTCTATAATGTGTTTTAAATGTTCAGTTGTAAGTCTGAGGTGCATGTAAGTTGTCAGAAAAGCACTGAAGCAGTGTTGTCAAAACGAAATACGAATACAGTTTGAAAATATACAACTACAGCTATGCAGTATAGATACGCTCTTTATTCCAGACAGAAATCAGAATAAATTATGCCTATATCTGTGTTGTTTGGATGAAATAAAGCAGCCATGACATATGCTATGTCTACCATTTTTCTCAGTTTATGACATAGCTCTAATTCTAAAACCTGATTGCTAAATGGCTCTGAAAACAGAAGCCTGCAACCATTGAAAGTGCATTTAAAAACTGGAATGTAGGGCTCGGTGATCTGGCCCAAATTTTCAGGATGTAATTCATAAATCATTATTTTCAATGATAATGCATTTTTTTCTTTACTCTGAGGCTCCATTTATGCTTAATATTCCTCTTAAACGTATTCCTGTTAAACGGAGCATTTAAAAGATGACAAATTGAATGGTCAGCAAACTGAAATGTCATTTTAATAAATTAATCATACAATTAGGATTTTTTTGCTGCAGGGCATGGCTAAGTATACTCAAAGATGAAAGCAAAAACTTTAGCTGTTTTGCATAATTTTGCAGATTAGTAAAGCAGCTGGTACTTGAAGTGTTTTACACTTATGAAATGGACTCATTTGTTCTATCAAACAAACACAAGATTGTTGGTGTTCCAAAGAGACACCTTGAATAACAAGTGCAAACCCTTTCCCACTGCTTTGGGGTTTGTCTGCATACGTTTTTGGTGTGTTCCTTCCATCTCTGCTTGATCTTTGTGCTGCCGTTTTCTTCATGCAAATCATGCAAATCTTGCATTATTCCATATTAATTTCGTTTAATGACGTGGTGGTGATGTAGTTTTTCTTGGTCTTTCCTCTTGGCTGTGTCCAGAATCTCAAACCAGCTTCTGGTTTGAGTTTGTCTATAAACCCGTAACTGTCATAAGGGGGTGTCTATTGGATCCAATTCATATCAGCCTGCTGTAAACCTGTAAATGTCATTCGCGATCCTTTGCGATACTGATCCTTTTTGTGCTGCTTCAGATTTTATTTTCCAGCATGGCCAATGCTAGCAATAATGACAGTTCTATATCACTACTGCATAATAAAGATGGTAGGTTTTGTCTGGCTTCTCCGCTAAGACCCCTTTGCTAATGGTAGCCCTGAGAGGCTGTCAGATCTGGAGACAACATAGCTATATGTTTTCTTAGTAGTCCTGATAAGGTGCCATACTGTGTGGAGAACATGTTTAGACGTGCAGGTGAAGCAACATCAACTGCCTGCCTGAGTGTTTTCAGGGATTTCAGCTTCAGGAATAAGTAAATAGATAAAATATAGTGTAGTCGCTCAGTGCAGCTTGTGAATTTCTGTTCTCCTTTCAGAGCTGAATAAGAACCCGGTAGAGGGCTTCTCTGCAGGCTTGATAGATGACAGCGACCTCTATCGATGGGAAGTTCTAATCATTGGCCCACCCGATACCCTGTAGTAAGTACAAAGGAGCTTGAATTGGGAATTTCACATTAATAGTAGGTCATAACATTGCAACACCTCAATTTTTAGAGATCCACTTTGCAAATTCTATTGCCCATTTATTTACTTTTACTAAATTGCTCATTGTAGGGTGTAGTTGGGAATTGTTTTTTTTTTTAATGCATGTATTAATGCTCACTTTCCATTCGTCGACAGTGAAGGAGGCGTGTTTAAAGCACACCTTACGTTCCCCAAAGACTATCCCCTCAGGCCGCCCAAAATGAAATTCATCACTGAAATATGGCACCCCAACGGTAAGTGATAGAGCACTTTAGAATCCTCCCTAATAATAATGACACCCGCACTCCTAATGCCCTTGCCTTCGCTCTCGCTTCTAGTCGACAAGAACGGCGATGTATGTATTTCGATATTGCATGAGCCCGGAGAAGACAAATACGGCTACGAGAAACCAGAGGAACGCTGGCTCCCCATCCACACGGTGGAAACCATCATGATTAGCGTCATATCCATGTTAGCAGATCCCAACGGAGACTCACCCGCGAACGTAGACGCTGCAGTAGGTTTATTTTGGAGCTTTGGCAGTAGCCTTGATCAGTGCTCGGTATAATATTTCCTTTTTTGATACACTGTTATGCCTGTGAAGGTCCGCTGTGTGATGGGCTGTTTGCGTTTTGTCCCACAGAAAGAATGGCGAGAAGACAGAAACGGAGAATTCAAAAGGAAAGTTGCCCGATGTGTTAGAAAGAGCCAAGAGACTGCTTTTGAGTGACAATCGTCCTGCAGTTGTAGCTTCATTGTTTTCAGGGTAAGGGGGATCGGCTTCAGGCGTGGCTCGTCCACAAGAGCGGTTTCAAGGTGGCGGCCCCCCCCAGGACATGGGGAGTTGGTGTGGTCTGCAGAGCATTTGTAGCATGAAGGGAGGTACTGAGTTTAGTGTCTAATCTCTAAGACTCCACCCACACTTTTGGGACAGCAGAGTGTAGCAGTTAAGGATGTGGCAGTTTGAATCCCAGGTGGGCCTCTGCTCTACTATACCCTTGAAAACGGTATTTAACTTCAGCTTTTCCAGTAAAATGCCCAGCCTTATACATGGATGAAACGACACAAAGATAAGCCTTTTAATAATGTCTATAGCATCCAGTGTTTCAATGTCATTGAGAACGTGGTTTTTCTGCATGAGTTGGGTCAGGTGTGTTTGGTGGAGCATGTAGCCTTCTTTGAACAGGCAGAAAGGGCTAAGAATCGCCTTGAGATTCTCATGTTTATGGTGTGTTAACACAGTTACAGAATGGTATAACATGAAGCACTAGGCTACTGGATCATTGCCCCGTAAAATGGCTGTATTGCTAGGTGCTCATGGAGGTTAATGTATCTGACGGCTGATTAAACGTGGTGTGACCTCGATTATTGTTGAGTGTGTGTGCTTGTCATTTACAGGTCTCCAGTTGTGAATCATGGCACTGTTTTCCTGCACTCTGCCCACCTTTCGCCAGAGTTGCTCTTATCGATCTTCGGCAGACACACGCTGGCAAAATAAGCTGCATCAGAATGAGACGGCTGGTAGTGGCGATGACGCGAAGCCGAGCGAGTGCCAACCTCAAAAGTCCGTTTCCCCTCTCCTGAAGTCTGTGAACTGCTTCAACTTTTAGGAAGAATTGTAAAGATGTGTACATAGCACCAGCGTTAAACAGATAATATATAAACTGTTTATATTTCATATTCACCCGGCAACACACACAGTACCAAATAAATAGTGCATCTTTAGTTGGAATGGGAATCCTGTTGATTCCTGAAGACTCATTCTTCTTTTTTCATTTTTGCGTGCATCTCTTCTGTTACAAATTATTTTGACAAGTCTAGTGAGTGGATCATGGTTGGGAGAGTTTTTAGGGTTTTTTTAAGCATGCAGTAAGTGGCTATTGTCTATGCCAAGTTACTGTGGGCAAGAAAGTTCCATCAGGGCTTGTGTGGCTCTCCTTGACCTAAATGAGGGAGGTGTCTTTTGAAAGGGCAGGAGTGAGGCATGCATCTCATAATTTCCTTTTGCTCTCAGTTTGGGATTTCAAAGTCTTTGTCTTGTATAAGCACAAGGTACTCATTGTTTGGATGGGGGGGGGGGGGTGGAGACTGTGTTCATAAAAACAGAAAATCAGGATTACACCTTGTGTGTTTTTGTTTAAAGTGAATTTGTGGAAATGGTGATTCTCATCAGACATGCAGCATGTTGCAAGAATGTTTTTGAGTTTTAATTTGTCTTTCAAAAGTGCCTCCTTTCAAATTGCTTGCTAAATTTATTCAGAAGTTTAAAATATATAAAGAAGTTTAAAGGGTGGAAAGTCTGCACCACACCACTCAAGAGCACGAGTGCCAACCAGGATAATGAGGAAGACAAAAGGGTTGATCTAGCAATAATCCTTTGTTGCAATCAGTGCATTTTGAACACTCAGAAAAAACTGAAGATCATACTTCATACTTCCTCATACTTACCCTATGAAGAGTGCTTTTTTTCCTTTTGTGGTTTCTCACGCAGTACCTTAAAGTATACGTTAACTGTAGATGGTCTTATAGGCAGTTCTGGGTTTTTTTTTAATTCAAATATGTTTGCTAGTGTGTGGGCCTGTTGTACATGAACACTTTTTTTTTAATTTTTTTGTCTCATTTTATGCTGCCTCTGAAGGACTACTGCAAATGTTCTTGCCTATTGTACAGAGACAAAATACTGATGTATATTTTTCATGTCATGGAAATGGTCACCTTCTGTAGTGAGTTCTTCCAAAATATAATTTTCTTTCCAATACTTTTGTGTAATTCTGTTTAGCTTGTTTTAAATGACTGGAAATTTAATTTGAAGGCCATAATTCCAAAAAGTTGAGGGTGCTTCCACTAAACACAGCTAGTGCAATATAAATTCACAGTAATCATTATGTAATATTAATACTGAAACCTGAAGCTTGTTCTCTGAGAAGTCTCCAAGATTCTTGTATTTACTGGCAATGACAATGATGGGAATTAGGGTGGATTTTATTTTAATGACTTTCCTCTAATCTGATTGCATAAATGATGATGAGGTGAGTAATGTCTGAGTATCTGAGTAATGTTCGAGTGTTGATACTGAGTGAAAGGGAGGGATAATCCAAAAGGCAGCTTCCGAAAAATCAAGCACTTGATTGTGCAATGTTTGTGCAAAAATATCCAGTTTACCAGATTATATAACTGATTTGGTAGGGCGAAGTAAAGTGAATTCGACATTCTTATGTAATTAAATTTTAAAATAGACTGTTTACACCTACCGGACCACTGTAGTGCGTCTGATTACGTTAATTACTGTTCAGTTTCTATTTTGAAAGCTATATAGTTCTGGGGGGACGCTTCAACACTGGTATCTCGAAGTACTCTGTAAAAGTGTCCCCGTTATGTTTCACGCCTCGCACGTCGGAGGGTGCACCTTAATTAAACATATGTTTGTACATATGTGAGATTTCCAGGGAATATTAAAAACAGATGGTCCATTTTTTAAGGATTGGGGAGTCTCGGGATTAATGTAGGACTTCCCATCATATATTACTTAAAGGTTTTTTTTTCGGGATGTGCTGAATTCCTACTCTGACACCAGGGCGCTTCGGCTACACTCGCATGCGCCGCCCCCCTCCGAGCGCCGCTGCCCTAACCATACTCCGCTTGCGCTCTAGCTCGCGCGTTCTCTCGCGATAGCAGCCGGAGAGCCCCGGACCCAACATGGCTGAAGGTACAGGATCTCCGTCTTTAGGATGTGCGACAGCCGCCCTGCCGGATCGGTGTCGGGGGTGAAGGGGAGGCTTGGCGGACTGTTCGGTTCCAGGGCGGCCCGTTTCCGGCCCGCTACAGTTCGGCGGCATTCGTTTTAGGCCGGGCGGGTGACGGCTTGGGTGGTGCAGCCGGGCTGTGGGATGGGACTTGCAGTGTTACACGGTCATTACTGATTCAGGTGCAAATTAGAAGCCGTCATAATAACTGTTATTATAATAAATAATAATGGGGATGATTAGAAGCTGTTCAGCAAAGGACGTATCGTTACGTTGCAGCGGAACCTCTCCGCCAACTTCTGGGTGCGTCTCTTATCAAACCGAAACAATCACCAGAGCTGTGCTCGGCAGCCCTTTATTAAAAAGATACATCGTTTTAAAAGGCGTATCAGTCATATCAGCTGGTTAAACACTGCGTGAAACTGGAAACCCTGCTATAAAACCCATTGTTGTGGGATTTATATTAGGGTTACCCTGAGGCGCACTTCGAGGGCTGGGCTTAGATGGAGTTTTAACGTTACGGTTAGATCGAGTTTTAGGATTCGTATTCGATGGGTTAAGGTTGGTAGATTCATGGGGTGGGGATCCTTTTTTCAGGGTTACCAACTCTCACGCTTTCAGACTGTCAGGCTCACGCAAATATTCTTACGGCAAATCTATATTATTCCAATATATACCTAAAATTAGCTGCATCAAAATAGTTGGGGTGGTTTGCAAATGTTACAGACTATTTACAAGGTAATAAAACTGTTACGTGTAAATGCGTGTGCAGACTTGTCTCGAATTGAAGATCTCACGCCAGTCAGCTGATCAGTTGGCAACCCTGCTTTTTACAGTTATGAAATTCGTAGTATGGTAGCAGATAGATGGTAATTTTTAGTAGGGCTTAAGTAAGGACAATGTGTCCTTTTTCCTGTACTAAGTTAGCTGTGTGGCTTTAGAGTAAAAATCTTGGGGTTTACTAAGCAGTAATAGTTGGTAGTACTGTCTGTGTGGCAGGCCAGCTCAGTGCTGAGCATATCATTAACCAGGCAGCAAATCCCCTGTATGACCAGCTTAGTAATGCAGCACTTTATTGCTTAATGCTTGGCTTTTATTGCTTTGCAGCAAACCTGGCCTTGGTTTGTCAAGCATGGTGTACAATGTTCTTCCAATTCTCCAGTTTATTTCTCCAGTTTGAAAAGTTATGAGAAGTGAGGACGACATGTTCCTGTAGGATTACTCTGTGGGTTTTGGTCGTAGGTGTTTTGGAAATACAGTAAAACATTACTATACATCATTTCTGCAGCTATGTTGGCATGGAGTTAGAAATCACAAGGTGACAAGTTTTATAGCATTAAAGGTTCCTGAGACATTAAAGCACTTTTTAAGCAAGTTTGTGCAATCAGATTTGTATGCAGGGGCTGTTTTGTATTCACAGTAACCTGTTGAGGTCCTGAGCACTATAGGATTGCAGTTTAACATATCGCTTTAGCTATAGTGTGGTTCTTGTATCTGAGTCTGGAAAAAGTTGGTCGCTAATTGGGATGTACTGGCAAATTTTTAAGTGTTTCAGTTCTATAGCTTGCCTCAGTAGCAGCTCTTTGATTATATCTGGCTGTTCCTTCCTGAGTTTCAGCTGCTACCAGTCTTCTTAAGCAGAACTCCTGCCCAGTCTGTGGTGTAAGGGTGAGAAACGCACTTAAACAAGCATTGGCCTTAGACTGGCACTGCACGTTCTGTGTCTAAGGCGTTGGTGTGCTGGTCTGTCTGTGAGTTTTTCGTTCAGTGCTCTGTCATGGAATATGTAAGAATCATGCTATTTGAGCTTGTGTGCGTTCGCCTCAAGTTGGTTGGATTTAATAACGATTATTGAGGGAAGCATTTGATGCATCAGATACCTTTAATTTTTATAACGATTCAGTTAATTGATTTATTCAGTTGTTTTGATAACCTAAAATCAACCCTTTTTTTTCTTCACTGAAAAGAATTTCACATTATCATGGGAAATTATTTAAACACTATTAATGGAATACAAAGTAGAATCTTAGAACATTGATTTTTAATGTTATTATTAAACAGGGAGAGGAAGCCGGTGTAAATTGTCAAGAAGCCAATTACTGTAATATACAGGGAAAAAGCACAATTGAAGTGCTACATGATTTTCTTTTGGGTGGTGACGTTGCTAATTAGCAGAATGACCTTATACCATCTTTTATTCTGTGCAAAATGAAAGCTGGATCTCATATTTTGTAATGAATTATAAATGGTTAGGTACATTGCCTTCCCTGCCATCCTACAGTTTGGAAATGCAAGAGCATGCAGCCGGAGTCGGAGATGTCGGAGTACCTGTAAGGAGAATTTTGCCCCCAAAAATCGATAGTAATTGATTTTTATGTTATAGATTGATGCAGTTGAATCGCCACCTTAATAATCAATTCGTCATAGGAATGTAAATATTCATCCAATTCATGATTTGGTTTGATTCACTAAATTGGGTTTGTTTTTCTAATGATATTTTTGCCAAAAAAAGAATTTTACTACCAAAAATTCCAAATATTTATTTTCTTATTCTTTATCAACTTAAATATTTCTTTTGTTAAATGGAAAAAAAAAACTTGCATTTTCTTAATAGGCAATAATTTACAAACATTTGTAAAGGATGTTGTAAAGTATAGTAGCCTGTTAACTAAAATATTCCTTTTATTAATAATGAAAAAGTTAAAAACAAATAGGCTTTTTCTTAACTGTATGAATATTTGTGAAGGCTGTAGGCAGGCCTAAAAATAAAACAATTTGACCAGTGTCTGTGCTTGCCGTTACTTCTGCAGGTTGCGATATTTGGATGCTGGTGTGGGGGCAGGCCCTCTGTTGTCAAAATAAAGCAATTACAACTAGGAAAATCTAAGAGATTGCACAGCATAGTAATTAAGCTTTTTCGCGGTTCCATTTTTTTCCAAAATTCAAATTGTCATAAATTTGTACTGGGATCCTCTCACATATTGTGACATGCCTAATTCATTACAATGCATCTTTACCCCCCCCACAACATTCCTGCCATGCTTCACTCTCTTCCTAAGCTGCCGTGACAGTAAAGGTGCATCCAGGATATAATGATAATAGAGCAAAATCTGGGCTGTGATGGCAGCTGTTAACTTGTTGCCTGCTAGTGAATGACTTGCTATCAACAGTTTATTAATAATTTAAATAGGTAACAGTAGATTTGGAGTTCCTGAAGTTGGGATAATTACTTGATTCTTTTAAAATAGTCACATAAATTGTACATCTTTTCAAAATACTAAATGAATCAGTCAACATACCTGTGTTGCCTGATATTCGTTAAAAATCAAGATGTTGTTATGGAATTGAGTATTTAGACTTTAGTCAGTATTTAAAGTTAGCAGCACCCAACTAATAATAAATAAATGTTAATAAGTAATAAAATATTGGAGATGATTGCATTGGACCAGGGGTCTCAAAGTACCAGCACGTATGATGCTATTATACAGCCCGCGACATATTTAATGCATTGTTAAATCTGCCCAAAAAATCTTTTGTTTTCCACAGATAACGTTATTCCGCTAGCAAACCCAGCAAGTTATCAGTAATATTAGGCAAAAATATCTTTTTTGGCCCCTGCCCCCTAAACCCTTTAGGACACCCACTGGGACCATTTGATCCATTACTGTTCCACCCCAGTAACGTGAGCCTTTCTTAATAAGCAGCACACCGATTCATTACCTTCTGCCTATTGAGATGATGCTTTTGTTTCAGGGTATGTGTTTTATGACTAGTATATATGCTGAGTAAAGAAGTGCAGCCTAGCTGCTTGGATGGCCTGCTACTGCTGCGGGGGGGGGGGGGAGTTTGCTTCTTGCTGGTGCAGCATCTGCCTTTCCTGTGACTGTGCTCTTCTGGGAGGCCCGGAGGGAGGCTCATTTCCTGTGAATACCTCACTCCTCAGCCGGAGAAAGCCGCAGGAACATCCTGTGCGTTAGCTGCGTTTGTCCACCTCCGCCTTACATACAGCAAATGCGGGGATGCATGGGCAGCCGGCCTGGGCGTGTCATTCTGAGGGCTGTGATTAGCACTAGGACCGCTGTGTAAATGTCATAATGTGGCCAGCTGCCTCCAGCTCACACAGCCCCCCCGCCCTTCATTTTTGGTCTGTTCCACCACCTGCGTGCATGATCAATGGCTTTATATACTACTGACCTGTGGAATCAAGCCTATATGTAAGTGTTAGTTGAGAGCCGCTGGTGGAGGCTGCAAAGCACTTTCTCATGGACGCAGGAAGTTGTGCTCTGGGGGTGGTGAGATTGGCCGATCAGAGCTGGCCGGTGCTTGTTTAATCAGTTTTCTGCTGTATGTCGAAGCCACCCCCTGCCAGACCTGACTGCTGTTTTGTGCTTGTTCCAGTGCTGCCTGATGGTTTAGCTCTGCTTAGTGTTTAATGGAGTTAAATTCCCCTAGACCTTCCCTCCTTTACAAAAAAAGAGAGTACGACAGAATCACAAGTATGGTGTAAACTCTCACCTGGGGCTGTGGGCTTTCATTGGCTATTTAATCAGGTTAAAACAGGAAGTGATTGGCAGCAAGCTCTGATCCCGCCCATAGCAGGTTTCACACTCTTATTAGTTGTCAGTTACTCACCCAGTTATTCAGCGGAGGTAGGAAGGAGGTGGGACACTGGGTACAGTGGCGCTCCCGTAACACTTCCCGCATCTCCCGGCAGAGGAGGTGGCCAAGCTTCAGAAGCACCTTGCCCTGCTGCGGCAGGAGTATGTGAAGATGCAGCAGAAGCTGGCCGACACGGAAAAGCGCTGCACCCTGCTGGCAGCGCGTGAAAGTGGCAGCGACTCCTTCATCTGTCGCCTGCTGGCCATCGTGGCTGAGCTCTACCAGCAGGACCAGTACAGGTGAGCGCCGCCCTGCCTGCTTGGAGGTGTTAGTACATTGTCCTGGGGCGAAGTGTCATATTGTCTGCAGTGTGGCTGCCCTGGCGCGGTTGTGTCGAGTTGATGGGTGTCGCCGGGTGACAGGATGACCTGGCACTGATGGCTGTGGCCGCCTTCCCCAGCCATGGCTTATTATTATAATTGGGTGAAAGCAGTCAGGGGCCCCTGAGTCTCGTTAACTCGCCGGGGTGCAGTTTGATTTACGAGACGGGTTTTATGTTTCAGTGACCTGAAGGTAAAGGTTGGCGAGAAGATGTACAGCGCCCATAAGTTTGTGCTGGCGGCCCGCAGCGATGTCTGGAGCCTGTCCAACCTGACGGCCGTCACAGAGCTCGATCTCTCCGGTGAGGTGGGGGAGGCTGTGGGCTGGGCTTTGCTGGGCAAAGTCCGAGTGTCTCTCTGTGCATGGTAAAATGCATCATGTGATAGACTCCCCCCCCCACCCCAAGCAGACACGAAGCCCAATGTCGCCATGGCGATGCTACGCTGGGCCTACACCGATGAGCTGGAGCTCAGTGAGGACGACACATTCCTGATCGACCTCATGAAGTTGGCCAACCGCTTCCAGCTGCAGCTCCTCCGGGAGAGGTAGTTCTCCATGGCGGGGCACCACCATCTTATGGCCACCCCGGACCCCTGTGGACACTCATTGCTCAGGTGTGGCCCCTCCCCCACACAGGTGTGAGAAGGCCGTGATGTCATCTGTGAATGTGAGGAACTGCATCCGCTTCTACCAGACTGCAGAGGAGCTGAATGCCAGCACCCTGATGAACTACTGTGGGGAGATCATCGCCAGCCATTGGGTAACCCCCCCCCCCCCCCCCCCCCCCCCCCCCCCCCCCCCCCCCCCCCCCCCCCCCCCCCAACCCGGCCACCCACCCCCCCCCCCCCCCCCCCCCCCCCCCCCCCCCCACACACACACACACACACACATCATGCAAGCAGTGCCGCCAGCCACTCATGATGTGTGAGCTCACTGGCATCTACCAAACATAAATTACGGGGGTGGCACTGCTGCCTTGCATCTTAAGGACTGGGGGGTTTGAATCCTGCCTCTGCTTTTTGCACATTCTCCTGTGTTATGCTGGCTTTCTCCCTCATAAACCCCCCACTCTGGCTGTACCAGATAATTGGCTTGATGGATGAGTATATACTAATGTTGTCTCAATGGCCATTTCATCTGAGGATAAAGAAATACAAAATTGGCTTAACATTTGGGCTGCCGTGATTATTGACTATTTAGAGTTGGTCACCTGGTTGCTTTCTGATGTATTAATATATGAAAGGTTTTCTGGGCCATTTTTGTGTTTAGGAAATGAGATAAATGTCAGGCTCATGCTCCCGTTAGCCAGCAATTGTTTGAATCAGACGCTGGTTGGAGCTCCATAAAGAGTCCTCTCTGTCAGACTGCAGTCACGTCCCCCCCGTTGGCTTCATGCAGGAGAGCCGTTTTCCTGGCACTCGAGGCTAAAAAGATCATGTGACCCCCTTGCTGTTTTGTCAGTATTGGCGGGTGGGTCCTGTTTTCTGTGCAGGCTAGACTTGGGGGTGCTCGGACATGTCGATTGCGGAAAACCGTATTTCCCCAAGTTAAATCTGATCGCTCATTCATTTCTGCATACATGTCTTGAATGTGTGCCTTCACATCAGTGTATTACTTGGAATGACTAATATTTGTGCATAAATCTTTGCTGCTGCCTGTGTTGTTATGTTGTGTTGATGATGTGCTGTTAAATCCACCCCTCCCATTCACGTGCCTCTAAGGACGACCTGAGGAAAGAGGACTTCAGCACTATGAGTGCCCAGCTGTTGTACAAGATGATCAAGTCCAAGACTGAGTTCCCCCTGCACAAGGCAATCAAGGTGGAGCGGGAGGATGTGGTCTTCCTTTACCTCATAGAGATGGATTCTCAGGTGAGTCGCTCGGTCTGAATACCAAGCTCTGCATTAACCCCTCACATCTTGTCCCTCTCCTGAGCGAGGAGATCCGCTTCTTTGCAGGTTTCACTTGTTCCTTATTAGCCACGTCGGGCTCTGCGCCGACTGACGGACGTCACAGAGCCGCTGTATTATGCTCAGCTCCCTGCTTACACCCACCACCACGATTCCCGCTTCCTCTTTTTGAAGCCTCCACCAGTTTCGGATCCCTGGTCTTTCTGTATTCTGCTGTGCACAGAATCAGAGAAGCGGGTGGTGAAATCGTTCCTTGGAACCAGTGGAAATTCACCTAGTGAATTGCAGTAAATCTCCAATGACAAGCGTCAATGCTGTTCAGTCATGTGATGAGGGGCGGGCTTCCTTGTGGCTGAGGCGTCTCTTGGTGGCACAGCTTGTGAACCACATCACGATCTTAGGTTCGGTGGGAAAGCAGGCATGATGTTGGGATACCACCATTCATCCTGCCATCAGAAGCAGCACCATCACCTGCCTGCCCTGCGCATTTACACTCACATCTTCAAATTTTGTCATTCTGTTCATTTGACTTCCTCTGCCGGACCCCTGGAGGTTGGGCTCCTCCTTTGATTCTGGTTCCTCCCAAGGCTTCTTCCTTCTAGGGACTTTTTCCTTGCCACTGTCGCTTCGATCTTGCTCACTGGGGGCTTTGGCCAGAGATAATGTGAAGTGCTTTGAGACCTTGTAATGTTGTGAAAAACTGAACTGAATTGAACTGAAATGTATTTAACATTAACTGGCATTGCCTGAAATAAAATAATTAACCCCATGTTTTGTTTACTTGCTTTATAACTGCAGTTTTGCTAAAATGCTTTTTCACGTTCTTATTCTTTTCCTTTTCTTTCTGATTTGGTTGCATGCCGTGGTTCTGGCTGTTGTGTGCATGAATATCATGCACGTTTGCTGTGACATGGTTTAACACGCATCCTCCTCCGATCTTCAGCTGCCCGGGAAGCTGAACGAGCTGGACAACAACGGTGACCTGGCCCTGGACCTGGCTCTGTCACGCAAGCTGGAGAGCATCGCCACCACGCTGGTGAACAATAAGGCCGATGTGGACATGGTGGATCAGAGTGGCTGGAGTCTGCTGCACAAGGCCATCCAAAGAGGTGGGGGGGCAATGGTGGGCCACTCTGTCCTCCAATAAAGGGGGTCCCAACCGACCATGGACTAGCACATGTGGTTCAGAAATTTCACAGCACAGAAACACTTGGCCTTTTGGGGTTGGGGTTGGGGGTGGGGGTGGGGTAGGTTACTTACTGCTGGTCATGTACTGCTCGCTGTAAGTGTGATTGTAAGTGAGTATGTAGGTGAATTATCGGTCTTGTGACCTTGTGGCAGTGGTGGTCTTGGGCTGTTTGAAGGGCACCTATTGCATGACGTGCACCCCTACCAAGGCAAGCTGGATATCACATTCTCTTGCATGTAGGACCACCTAGAGGGTGCTCACCTGCTTTTCTTGCATATACAGGAAACTGCATCTCATAGTGGGACACCGTATGTCATTTCCTTCACTGGAAGGGCAGCCATGATAGAGAATTTTTCTCTCCATTACAAGGGCACTTCATCATGTTTTCTCACTTGGAAGGGCATTACATTTTCTTCACTAGAAGGGCACTTCATAACAGCATCCTTTTCTCTTTGAAGAGCACCGATAGGGACTGTTTAGACCACTGCATCACATTTTCTCCACTGGAAGGGCACTCATTAAGACACTTCTTCACATTTTCTTGCTCTATTAGGCATATCATCTCACATGAAAGGGGCACCCTAGATGGCAATAAATCATGTGATTGGCAGCCAATAGCTATTTGCCAATCTAAAGGGCACTTTAGCAACATTCTTCCCCTGCACCCCCCCAAATGCACCAATGCCATGTGGTCTGAGGTTTCAGGTTGTGGTCATTGTGGACAGTGGGGTTTGGTTGTCAGCGATGATGATTTCTGGCCCAGCCTAACACGCAGTCTGGTGCCGGTCCAGCTCCGGTCTGAGCATGTGTCCTGACGGTCCTGCAGGTGACGAGTTCGCCTCCACCTTCCTGATCCGCCACTCGGCCAAAGTTAACGCAGCAACCAAGGGTGCCGTGGAGACACCGCTGCATCTCGTCTGCTCCTTCAGCCCCAAGAAGCACGCGGTGGAGGTGATGGTCGGCATTGCACGCATCACGGAGGCTCTGCTCAGGACTGGCGCCAACCCCAACATGCAGAACAGCAAAGGCAGGTAGGTGGCCGCCTCGCACCAGCGGCTATCACAGATGTGCTTTAACCATATGCCGGTAATATCACGCAGATCATTGCAACCCTGTGCTGGATAGATGGGTAGATGGGTGGATGGAGGGGTGAATAGATGACTGGCTGGCTGGCTGGATGGATGTATGTATGGGTGTAAAGCTGACATTCAGTATCATTCCTTGCACCCCCCCCCCCAGCTGAGCGCCCACTCTCAAGCATCACTCTCTCGTTGATATACGGTATACTTCTCTCCTTCTCCAAGGACCCCCCTGCACGAGGCCATTGCTTCAGGGAACGAGTCAGTCTTCAACCAGCTCCTACAATGCAGGCAGTGAGTGGCTACGTCTGCGATGAATGGGCCTCTATCTCAGTTGCCACCGATCTCTGGTCTCGGCCGCTGCCAGTCTCTGATCCCAGGTCTCAGCTGGAGCCGCTCTCTGTCCTTACAGAAACGGCTCCCCCCCTCTGTTAATCTCTGTTAGCACTTTTGGCGGGAACCCTTTCTGTTGACCTTTGCAGTAGGTAAAATATAATAAAATCACGAGAACCTGAATTGTAATGTTACTTTATTAACATTAGGATGAAAAGCCTTCAAGGTGAGTCAATGCACTACTTTGTCATCTCACTGTCCAGGCTGGACCTGGAGTTGAAGGACCATGAGGGCAGCACAGCCCTGTGGCTGGCTCTGCAGTATATCACTGTGGCCTCAGACCCGTCGGTCAACCCCTTCGAAGATGATGCACCCGTGCTCAACGGCACATCCTTCGACGAGAACAGTTTCGCTGCCAGGCTTATCCAGCGGGGCAGTGACCCGGACGCACCCGACACAGCCACAGGTACGGAGTCCTTCAGACCTGCAGGTGGCGCCACTGCGGCTGGCTGCGACTTGAGGAAGATGATGGAGCCGTCATTTGAAATTCACTGTCTCACTGTGGCAGCTGCTTTTCATAACTTTAAGATTTTCAGCTTTTTTTTTGTTTTTTGACCTGGAAATTAATTTGTGGACAGGATATGACATCGCCAGGTGGCTCCCGTGGCATCGGTTTCTTACTGAATTGAAGCTCCTTACTAGGGTTGCTGGTATTGCCTAAGCTGAGGACCGGTGACCTGGGTGCGGCTGCTGATGCTAGTCTTTTCTGGGGTTGATCACGTAGTGCCCTCTGTCTCCCCAGGAAACTGCCTGCTTCAGAGAGCAGCAGCAGCAGGGCGTGAGGCGGCAGCCCTCTTCCTGGCCACTCATGGGGCAAAGGTCAACCACCCCAATAAATGGGTATGTATCCTTGCCTCATGGAGAACATCCTGCTTCCTCTTCCTCCCCACGATATGATATGACTGTGCCCCCCCCCCCCCCCCCCCCCCCCCCCCCGGGCGGGGGGCCGCCCCCCCCCCCCCCCCGCCCCCCACCGATACAAAATAAAAAAAAGATAAAATTTTGGCCCCCCCCCCCCCCCCCCCCGCCCAGAGCCTGATAGCTGACCCTTTCCTGATTCCACACGTCTCATCTCCCCACTAAATCAGCTCCTCTGTTCTACTCCTCACTCACCGCTTGTGTCAGACACGTGTCTCCATTCCAAATGATGGCCTCACCCCTCCCTCCCGTCCCTGAGTCATGTGACCACCGCTGGCCCTCACCCCAAGTGGCCCAGGCTGTGGATGGACCGACGGAGCGGCCTGGAATTCTAAATGCCGGCGGTGTCGCCGTGGAGGCGCGGTATGGAGGAGCGAGGGACGGGAAATGAAAAATGGAGTGGCAGGGAAACATTCCGAGAGAACCCACTTTCCTAATTAGTTTGCTGGTTTTGCTGCAGGGCATGGCGACGGCGCCGAGCCGAGCAGAGCCTAACACACAAAACACCATCCCTCAACAGAATTAGAAACGGAACGGGAGCCATAATGCGGGCAGCAGATTCATGATCCCCGACTAAGCGAATACAAACGTGGCGTAAATGACAAGTGGAGCGGGCCAGGCCAGGAGAAATGGAACGAGCGCACGCCACTTATATGAATATTTTGAGCTGCTTGTATCAATCACATTCTGCAAGGAAGGGAGGGGCTTCAAACAAGGTTTATGATCTTTTTTAAGGCACGGAACTTTTTCATCTCCTGCCTACTCACCAAAAAAGGGCATCCCTGTGCTTTTTTACTTGATTTATTTACCACAATTAAGAATAATTAAAAGATCAGCCTGATGGATATCATAGGGAGTGACAGCATGAAAAGTGGAACCAAGCTGCACTCTTTTCTAATCACCAAGCTACTGCTTATAGTATAGTCAGGTGACACCCCCCACTCATGCACATCACCCATGTCTTCTTACCATATAAGACTGGTTGCTGTTTTTTCTTAGGGACTTACTCTTCATGTGTGGACTCAAGCCCAAACCCATATCCAGTTTTCTGTTACTCAGCAGAATTTATACTATGTTTTCTCTGTTCTGGGGCAATTTCGTACCCCCACTGCTTCTGTCAAGCCCGTCCCTGTGTCTGTCCCCAAACAGAGCCCCCCCCCCTTCTTCCTCCTGATGCCTGGTTCAGCTGGCTGTCCCTGCTGGGGCGTGCCTGACACCCTCCTAACCAGCACAGAAGGGCGCACTGCTGTCCTCCTTCAAACAGTTTCACCTGCATGCAGAAGGTGGGCCAAATAAGAAGAAAGTACTGAAATAATTTAAAATATGTCAAAATGCTCTTAACCAGAAAAAATTAAATTATCCTAAATAAAAAAATCATTGATTAATGTCTACATGGTTAGTGCTGAATTAATCTAAATCTAACTGTAAATCTAATTTAGATCAATCTCAAAACCAGGGTGCATAGCCTGTGACGGACTAATTTAAATGCATTTATCAAATAAAATGATGGTTTTTAAACTCTGCTCACATGTTAGTCTTTCATCCTGCTCAGCGCCCCACTGGGGGTGGCAGAGGCCAAAATATGACCGATAATATGACAGTTCTGCAGGCTGTTATAATATGACAGTTCTGCAGGCTGTTAACCATAAACAGGTTTTTTCTCATCATGACAGCCATTAATTGCTTCTCTCTCGTCTCTTTTGATTGGA
The DNA here is from genome assembly GCA_011763525.2 of Mormyrus iriodes. Taxonomy (NCBI): domain Eukaryota; kingdom Metazoa; phylum Chordata; class Actinopteri; order Osteoglossiformes; family Mormyridae; genus Mormyrus; species Mormyrus iriodes. The sequence goes on along the minus strand of JAAGVU020000103.1, from coordinate 30,930,554 downwards.
CAGCCACTGCGGGAGCCTTCTTCATGCCTTCTTCATGCCTTCTTCGTGCTAATCTTGGTTCTACCTCCCCTAATAAGCTTAAGTGATGCAG
>JAAGVU020000103.1:30884062-30927425 GCA_011763525.2 Mormyrus iriodes | reverse complement strand
TGGGTTGTTCCCTGCCTTGCGCCCGCAGCCTCCGGGATAGGCTCCGGACCCCCCGCGACCCGAAATGGAATAAGTGGTTCTGGTAAATGGATGGATGGATGGAAACAAGAAATATTCCAGAAAACAAATGTATTTTTTTTTTGGGGGGGGGGGGTAGATTAAAGAATAATACAAACTCCGCAACCCTTGAAGGCGCAGAATGTTTTCGATGCAGCAGACTCATACGAAGAGGGTAAAAAACACCATATTGCAGAGAGAGGCTGAACCGTATTAATAAATCATATGACAGCTCTTTTAAAATGAATGCTACTATCTTTATCATCAGCCACTATCGGTTTAATACTAGTACTGGCACAGCTAGGAAAGCCAGCCATTTACAGGACACTTAGGGATACACGCTAAACACATGCTTTGCTGGGGTTGCCAGCTTTCACGGCGTGGTTCTTATGCTTCTCACACTTACATAAGAAATCTTATGGCAAATCTATATTACGGTATGTCAAAACACTTGTTACAGAATATCGTATTTGGCGACTTTTTTTTTTTTTTGTCTAGACCTGAAATATAAGACAACACCACTTTTTCTGATGTATTTTGAGAAACAAAAAAACCCATCTTATATTCAGGCCAAAACGGTGACTTAAATAACACATGAAGTATGATGACATTTAAGAAAGGTGTAAGGGTATAAGTCACTACAGAAATAAACTCTGTGAATCTGAACCAGGTGGCTTCCACAGAGGGCTTCTGTAATCTGAGCCAGTGGTCACATTCATTTATGGTGGCACACTTCTCACAAATCCTTACACCTAGTTGTTATGTCATATGTATTACCATTGGGAAAAGGGGATTATGCCAGGCAATTACTGACAGGCCCCGAGGCAAGATGGAGGATAGGGAGTGTTGGGCTGAGGGGGTGTTGGCTTATCCATGCGGCACGGGGGTCTGCACACCCATTACAGCTCCTGGCCGGGGCCAAAGTGAACGAGCTGACCAAGCACAGGCAGACCGCCTTACACCTGGCTGCCCAGCAGGACTTGCCTACCATCTGCTCCGTGCTACTGGAGAATGGTGTGGACTTCACGGCTGTGGATGAGAACGGCAACAACGGTAAGACGCGTGGCAGATCCACAAGCTGGCAGATGCTGCACATCGGCCTTAGTGTGGGTTGAAGATCTCCATGGTGGCTTCCATATTTCTAGTGGTAAAAAATGCTTCTAGTTCCATAGGACAACGTAACCCCTGTTATTTTGGGGGTTGATGTGACCCCAGTCCATTTTCAAAATGAGGTTAAATTCTGTAGATTATAGAATTTAGAACGGAAGAAGTAAAATACACAAGGGATAATGATGTCTCCTTTCCTCCGTCCAGCTCTTCACATTGCTGTCATGCACGGACGCCTGAACAACGTGCGAGCCTTGCTCACAGAGTCCACCGTAGACGCAGAGGCCTTCAACCTCAGGTGCCCCTCCTCTTTCACTCTCTCGGTCTCTGCTGTGTGGGGGGGGGGCATTCTCGGAGAACACCTGGAGGGTGCCAAGGCTTCTTGTTAACCATTAGGTTCCTCAGTCTGTTCTACCTTAAAAAGTCAGTAGAAAGGGTTGGCAAAGTTGGTTTGTATGAGAGAAACTCTTTCAAGATACCAGCCAGTTCTGTGGTCTGTTCTGTTCTGACTTTCATCAAGTCTGTTTGACCATCTAATAGCCTGTCGATGCCTTGTGTAGTTAGTAGTATCTGATTTTCTAATCTGAGAGCCTCTTATACCTGACAGAGACCCCGTGTGGGGACTCATAACTATTTCCATGTCTGAACTTTAAGCTGATCAGTTATTGACTTTCACCGATCCAGCGTATGGTGTTGAAGAGGAATAAATGACAGGTGTTTAACAGGGGTCAGTCACCGATGCACGTCCTGGGGCATTATGGGAAGGAGAATGCTGCTGCCATCTTCGAGCTCTTCCTTGAGTGCATGCCAGAGTATCCATTGGACAAGCCCGACAACGAAGGGAACACTGGTAAGCTGGGTCATTGTGTCTGATCTTCTTAGAATTGCGGTCTGGTGGTGCTTCATGACCGACCTGCCCCTACCCCCCAATTCCAGTGCTTCTGCTGGCTTACATGAAAGGAAACGCCAACCTGTGCCGGGCCATCGTGAGGTCTGGCGCCCGCCTAGGGGTCAACAACAACCAGGGCGTCAACATCTTCAACTACCAGGTGGCCACCAAGCAGCTGCTTTTCCGGCTTCTCGGTAACATCTCATGACGTCGCATGATAGCGGTGCTAAGCTAGAGCTGGGATATTTTGTTGGTGTTTGTTCTTTTGAGGGGCTGATGGAATTTGATCTGTCTCTTTCCTCGGAAGACATGTTGTCTAAGGAGCCACCATGGTGTGACGGCTCTAACTGTTATGAATGCACAGCGAAGTTTGGCGTCACCACGAGGAAACATCACTGGTAAGGATGTGTACTGCCCCGGCCTGAATTCCCACGTCAACTTACTTATAATAACACAAGATGGTGTACATAGGACGACTCTCCTATTGGCCATCGATGGTCACCTGATCTCCAATGTAACCTTCCCCAGCCGTCACTGTGGACGCCTGCTGTGTCACAAGTGTTCCTTGAAGGAGATCCCCATCATCAAGTTCGACTTGAACAAGCCCGTGCGGGTGTGCAACATCTGCTTTGATGTGCTGACGCTGGGTGGGGTGTCCTAACGCCCTCCCCTCCCCCCCACTCGCCACCACTGCCACCACCTTCGTGCCCGGGTCACGGCCTGGGGAAGCCTGGGAGAGGCCCACAGGGAAGCCTGGACAAAATTCACACTGCTCATGTGTACCTTTAGTTCATTTTGTTTTCCACTGCCCAGTATTTTTTTGTTTGTGCATTTTAGTGCATTTTCAAGTAGTTTTGTTCTGGTAATGAAAGTGTTGTGTGAACAAAAGAATGGATGAAAGAGCGGCAGAGGATGTGGGTTAGGGGTTATCACCGTCACTCATGATGTTCATGAAGAACCCATTACCATGGAGCGGAATGCTAAGTAGTGTGGATCAGTACAATTCAGTAATGTAAGGCTGACTTCAGCAATTCGAAAAAATCAGTTCCAAGTAAGGAGTCTTACTGAAGTCCTGATATTTATAAAACTTGATGATACTTTGAGTGGCAATCTTCGGAGCACACTAACGTGGTAGCAAATGGTCACTTTTACCAATTAAATGACACTGCGCCTTTCTAGAATGTTATGGATGAAAGCATCATTAGAATGCTCACAGCATCAGGTACAGGAATGATCTCTGTTTACCACAGTGAGCTCATCTGCTCTGTGCAGAACTACACTTTTTAGCCATTTAATCACTAGATCTGTAGTTTATTTGCCAGATACTAGACTAGACAGTCTACTGTGTAGCGTAGACTGCGAGGGGGGCGATGGCATCCCTCATTGGGTAATCTTCCAAAACAGAGCAGGAAGTACACTTGTGGTGAGATGGAGAGATTGTGTACTTGGATGACTGAGAAACACGTTGATCTGTCACATTACAAACAAAACAGATTTTGATTTTGATTGAATACTAAGAGCTTAATGCATATGCATGAGCTTCCTTTACAGCACATTTAAAGAATCATTCTCAGATTACCAAAGGATACATTCCATTTATTGCAGGATTTTTTTTTTGCTGGACCTTAATTTCAGTTACTAGATACATTTTGAACTGGATGCCATTAACATGTTATGTATGATCTCATGTTTGCTATACCGTTAGGCAAACTTCATCAGAACTACATCATGTCTTACTAGTTACTTTAGAGTTTAGAGAGGATGTGGTCAGTCCATGGTCCACTCCTTATTGATAAATTGTACAGATAAATGTATAATATTTTTGACCACTATAACTGTTTTGTACTTTATGCAGTTTGTGCTTTTTGTCAATGTGACAAACTTAAACCTCGGCTCAGTTAACCTTTTATGCGCATTGTATCGTATCTGTACGCTCAGATATTTAGCCTGTTTCTTTCTCGCAGGAGGACAACTTTACATAAAGGTCATCAAAAAGCACTCCTGAGTCGTTTATCTGCCTGGGGCTGCCTATGCACTATGAATGTACAGTCTAGCTGTGTAATGCTTAAAGGGGGGGGATGAACGCCCTTATTGTACAATTGAATGGCACATAACCTTGTAGAAAGACACCCTGAGTACCTTACCCCCTCCCCCATATTTCTCCTTACATTTTTATGTTTTAAGTGTATGCCATTCACCTCTTACTCAATTATCACTGTTAAAAATCGTTTATCAGATTCACTTACATGGTCCATCCGGACAAATACGATTAACCTTATTGAAAACGGTGGGTTTGTGATGCACGAATGTGGTTTCAGATTTAACGATTATAAGAATATGGATGAATCGGAACCCACTAAAAATATGTGTTGCATTCGGTGTATCAATTTTAGTTTGCCAAGTTGTCGAAACTCCTGAGTTTGACTAAGAAATCTGTTTCCCTGGATAAACAGTTAATAAAAGGCGAGCCCTTTTTGTAGTGTTTAAAAGCTGTGGACAGTGCAGGACACTGCGAGCGGCGGGCAGCCTTCGTACTCCTGCAGGGTGGCGCTGGCAGTCAGCTCAGGGTCGCCGCTTGGCAAGCACACGCAGCGAACGCTCCGGGATCCAGGGATGAACATCTTCCTCGGGACACCGGCCCAGGAGCGCTGCACCCCGCCACTGCGGTGAGAGAAGACGCAGGGAAGCGCGGTTACAACCCCGACACTGCGGTGCAGAAAGCCGTGCTTATTCATGCATTCGTACAGAAAGTGAATGTGAGCTAAGCAGCGCCGCTGGGCAGTACATGGGAATATAGAAAAAATAGACGTAAACTAATAGTTGCAAGGATATGAATTTGTGGATTAAATGAAATGAACAGAAGAGGCTGAAATAGAAAATGTCTCTTTATATAGTACTTTTTTAACCACAGGGTTTACAAAGTACTTTACAGACATTTTAAAAGAAGAAAGAAATGAAACACATAAGAAATAAGCACAAAAATAGATTAAAATTCTATTTAGAATAATACCAACCAAAACGGAGGCCTTTAACCACCCACGTTCTCCGTAGGGGGCTCTGGCCCCTACCTCTTCTGGGGGAGCGACCCCCCATATTCCCGAAAGTAAATGAATAAAATTACTGATTATAATATATGCATAAAATTACATACAATAATCTAAGAAGTTATGTGGAAAAGATACGTGATCAGCCTAGTTTCGAAAGTCCTAAGATTCAATAGCTCAGGTTTCTGGGACAAAAAAAAAAAATCCTCAGCCGGATTTTAGGAACGATCAGTAAATTATTCTCGATTGATCTGGGTGATCTACGTGGGACATAAGTTAGAAGATAGGATGGAGCAAGACCATGTACACATTTAATAATTAGCAATTTAACTTTAGAATCAATTGTAGACGCCCCAGAAAGCCAGTGAAGGGATGTACTGGGAGTCGGGGTGATGTGTGTGTGAGAGAGAGAGATTACATATGTGTGTGTGTGTAGAACAGCATATTTAGAGTGCTAACACGCATCAATCGCAGGGATCACATCACCGCTACTCCCAGTACATCCCTTCACTGGCTTCCCTTCATCTTTCAGGGGTGCGTTTCCCAAAAGCTTCGTAACACAAGTTCGTTAACTAGCGCTTAAATAGTTAATTAGCGAGTGTTTCTCGAATCCCTTCGTAACTAAAGTAGTTCGTAAGCTTGCTTGTAAAGTTACGAGTGCTCCAACCCACTCGTTATTTTCTACGTCGTTCATTACTTGAGCTTTCGCCTGCTGTCCTGTCACATAGACAGAGATCGGCCAAGATAGATCACAAAAACACACTGACACTCTTTATTGGACAACGTAATAATGCTGATAAGAAGGCCAATGTAGGTATATAATACTATAGTCATAGACTATAAGTTAGCACAAAAGGGGCTCGTTGTTGTAACACCTGTGTGCAATTTCGGTACATAACAGGATCATGCACCATTCAGAATTAAATCGAGAATTACCTTGCAATTCAATTCATAAAATTACTTGAAAACAGGGTGAAAAAAAAATCACAGTTCAAATTTGAATATTAGGAAGCAGAATTAAAAATGGGATTTCTCATAAATCCATATACATAGTATCAGCACAGCTTTAACAATATAGATTAATATTTAAATATGAATTACACAGCATGTTAACATAAACAACGTGCACTGAACCCCACCCATAACTCCCCCCTGTTCGAGCACAGGCCTGAAAAGTCTGTGCATGTCACCATTATTCATAGTGAATGCCACATCTGAAGTGTCGCCTATAGGATAAATCATTTAACTGTGACTTTGTGTGCCATGGTGGAAGAGTCCTTCATGTAGTCATACAAGTAGCCCTGTCACAACCCTATCCATCTGACAACATACAGACCATGACAGGAAAAGCTATTGCAGACTCCCCACTAATGCTAATACAGTAAACGGTTAATATATGCAAAAGCAGTAAATATATGCACATGGAAAAGGTCCTGGATTGATGACATAAACCAAATGCATATTGTTAGAATAGGCTAAAACAATTAGAATTATCTCCACCATCTTGAAAGTAAATTTATCATGTAATTATTCATGTTTTGCTAGACTTAATGACATTTGTGTTGTGTGATTGCACTGAATTTCTTTGAATTAGCATATGGAAGATGTGATTCTGGTGTCTACACAAGTCCTTGGCAGCTCTAAGATTTCCTTCAGAATGCTGCTGTGCTGTTCTTGTTGTGTGTGCCACTCTGCACAACATTGCAGTAATCATTTTATTAAAATATATTTTTGACCACCTACTCAATAAGATGTTTTAATACTTCTTTTGAGAAGTGTTACCTCCTATTGCTGCTTGTCATTGTTCTTTACAAGGAAACAACATTACATTTTGAGCCCATTTATACATTTTTAGAAAACAGGGTAATTTATTTTGGTCTTAAATTTTGTTTGCTTTTCTGGGGTTTTATCGATTTTCTAATCAGGTTTTATTTTAATACAGCTCCATGTGCTTGATGTGACAATTTTTCAAGAACAAATGTGATTTGTTCCTGTTATCGACAGTCTGTGGTTTTCTTAAAGCTGATGAGGCGCCAACAAAGTACATCTTAAAGTTTGAATTCTGGAATAACGAAGGGTTTCGGGAAACAGTCGCCAATCTCTCTCGTTATTTTTCGTTATTCGCAAAGATCAATCGCTTTCGGGAAGCGCACCCCAGTACATGCTGCCCTCAATCGAAGTACCTCTTTTCGGAGCACCACACTCTCCCACCAGCGGCGCTCCACTCGGAGTTACAGGACGGGAAACGCTTGCTGTCAGCTTCGGCTTCAGCTCTGAGCTCCAGTCCCCGGGCCAGGGTAGCCTCCACCTGCCGCAAAGCTTCCGTGGGTTTGCCGGTCTCAACGTAGTAACGTCCGATCAGCCTGCCTTCGGTTTAACATATGCGTTTATACTGTGATGCGTTATTTGGTGGCTCACAAGCGACAATCTGTCCATGCAATACCTACCCACGAGCCTGTAATCCCGCTGATAGAAAGACAGCCAGTCATACAGAGCAACCACCTGCAACGGCGACAGACCCGACAGGTCATCCGTAAGCCCGTCTTCCGTGAAATCTCCGGTCACGAAAGCTCTGGACGCATCTCTGCCTGAGCCATCACAAGATAAGTCGTATTCTTAAAGGGACACCTTTGCAAAGTGGCATGTTTTTACAGTAAAAAAAGTACTTGGAGCATGCAAAGAGAATGTAGAAACGGTACCTGCAAAGGAGTGATAAGCACCGCCGGGTCCATAGTGCCTGCCCCCCTTGCTTACATCAAACACCTGCCCCAGCACTGACAGGTACAGACCCTGGCTGCCCACTTCGCCGTCATACCGTGACAGGTCCTGCTGGTTAAACAGGCGCGTCGAGTCCGGAGATGTGGAGAAAATCGCCGACAGACCGAGCAGCTTTGCGATAACGGTGTCCAGGTCGCACACGGTGAGCAGGATAGCTGCCAATGCAGCGGCCACGGCGATCAGACACCGTGCCATTAAATACTAATGTGCATTAATGTGCAAAATGATCAAGTTTCACGAGCAATAACGCTTAATCCGAGGAGCAACCTGCAAGTATGCGAGGAGGAAACATCAGAGCACATTTCCGGAACTGGATACTGTGTATGTGTGCGCAATTTCCAATCCAGTTCCAGTAACCCACACTTTAAATCAAACTGTAATGTTTATTTCACGAGTAACAGTAGACTACACCCCAATCACTCTGAAGTAATTCGTCAAGTAAGCTGATGTCTCTTCGATGTTTGTTTTATGAGGAACAGTGAAATGTATTTAATAAGCTTATAAGCGGAACTTTCATTTTCGACAACCAATCACAATGTGAGCCTACGTCCCTCTGACCGATAGGATCACAATAAGGGTCGTGGTTTACTGGAACTGCGCTGGAAATTGCGTACACGCTATATACGATAATGGTTAAACTAGAACGCATGCCTTAATAACAACGCCAGCCTTGCGACATTCCGCGTCTTCTTATATTGTCCTAACATGCCAACATTTCGCTCATATAGTAGCGATTTCTTTGCGAAACTGTATAGCATACATCGAAGGACTGTATACAGATATTTTTTGGTGGCATATATAACGTTTGACATTTCTTCAAACTGGGGGTTAATGAACTACACAGATTTGAAATATGGAATCAAACATGGTTTTAGATGTAATAATACATGTCATGATGTTTAAATGTTAGTGGGGGTTTATTCTAAGGGACAAACAATCTGTACACACATCTGTACAATCTATTTTTGTATCGTCCTATGTAAACGGTCCTACGTAAATACAGACAATGTCATTGTTTTATTGCCTTATTTTATCTCTATCCTTTTATATTATTTCCTTTGTGTTGCATATTTACTTTAGAGTGCAATCCAGGTGGAAAACCATCTCAGGGTTATGTATACTCTATGTCTGTGTGACAAATAAAACACAAAACTTGAAACTTAAGTGAAAGAAACAGTTGTGCAAAAGAAAATCTCATCAGATTGCCATCAAAGTAATCCCATCAAGATCACTATGATTTTTGAAGTCTGAAAGTGAAGGCTCCTTTGTGATTATATATTCTATGCTTATACATGTTTGGAAATCCACAATGTTAGTTTTGCTTGATGACCATGCCATTCCTATTGGTAACTGTTATAAATTCCATCCATACATTCATTTTTTGTAACCGCTTGTCCTATTCAGGGTCATTGGGGCTTCGTAGCCTATCCCGGAGGCTGCGGGTGCAAGGCAGGGAACAACCCGTGACGAGCCTCCAACCCATTATGGGGCACATGTGCACACCAATGGGCATTTTGGCAACTCCAATTAACCTCAGTGTGTTTGGGGGGGGGAGCAGAGTACCCAGAGGAAACCCTACAACAATGCAGGGAGAACATACAAACTCCACACACATGGAACCCTGGGGGAGTTTGGAATCCAAGTCCCAGAGGTATGAGGCAACAGTGCTCACCATTGCCCCACCGTTATAAATTATTTAGTTTTATTGGTATTGCTGTTGGGGGGGCACGGTGCTGCAGCTGTTAGCACTATTGCGTCACACCTCTGGGACCAGGGTTTGAGCCCCTGTCAGGTTTCTGTGTGTGAAGTTTGCATGTTCTCCCCATGTTGTCATGGAGTTTCCTCCAGGTACTCCCTTCCACAGTCTAAACACATGCCGAAGTTATCATGTATGTTAGTTTTGTGTGTGTGTGTGCCCTGTAATGGGTTGGCACCCCATCCTGGGTTGTTCCCTGCCTTATGCCCATAGGCTCCAGATGCCCCATGACCCTGAATAGGACAAGCGATTACAGAAGATGAATGGGTTGATTTTATTGTTTTTAACGCCTTGTATTATATTGCCGTTTGTAGTGCTTAAGATACCAACGTGTTGGCATAGTTGCCCCAATGCATTTAACTAGAGTTTGTGGCAATCCATTACTACATCATTTATGCAGAATGGTGCATGAAACAAGGAAAAGGGAAATGACGAATGCCAGAAGACATCGGGGAAAAGCGACCAAAAACTCCAGAGTAAGGGAATAAAAAAACCTTTGGGGTCACACTATGTACTTATTTCCGACGTCCCCGTTGTTTGTACTCCGGTGCAGCAGGTGGCAGCAGCGCGTCCCACGGCTTCTGAGTAAAACAAACACACGAAAACCAACGAAGAAAGCTTTTGCCGTCAATGAATCAAACGCCGACTCACGGCTGTGGAGAAGTTGTCAGTGATACTGAATATTACACACGAGTAGCTGTTCAACCTTGAGTGGTTACATTTTAAACCTACATGTGACCGTAATTTTTTTTTTTTAATATGCCGACGGCAATAGGAAAAACCACCGACGTGTCGCTTGTTATTGCCCGAGGGCCGGTGGCGAACCCGGAAGTGGCGATTTAAAGCACGGAGTCAAGAGTTTTCCGGCCCGCGTGACGTAGCGCCCCGAGGAGCCTCGAGCAGCGGAGCGAGCGTCACTGCGGTGGTTGACAGCGGAGCGGCGAGCTGGCGGCCCCGCTAAGGCTGCGCCCCTGACAAGCCCCGGAGTAACTGCCTTCCGACCGAGGCGGGAAAGCCCGAACATGGGGAACGTGGAGAGCGGCTGCGGCGGTGGCGCCAGCGGCGACGAAGAGGACGTCGAAACCGACAGCCACGGCTTTGCGGGGGATAGTCCGGCCTCTGCAACCACGGGCGGCGCCGGCGCGGCGGCAGTGAGCGGAGCCTCGGGATCCGGTGGCGGAAGAGGGTCAAACAGCTCTCCGGCGCCGGCCTTCGGACTCCCCGCACCCGAGGACCTTCTGGAGCAGGGCAAACTGAGGTCGGCGGCGGCCCGGATGAGCGACTCCTGGGTCGCCGTCTCGGAGTCGGTGCTGGCCCGGAACGAGAGTGCGCTGGTGCGCTGGCTGGAGGAGCGGCTGGGCCGGGGCGAGGAGACCGTGACCCTGGAGCAGTTCTGCGAGATGCTGGAGAGCCGGGATGCTCCCCGACACGAGTGCGAGGAGGTGCGGCTCCTCACTCCTAACGTGCCTTGCTGCTCGCTGCGTCTCCCGCCTGTCCACAGTCTGATTTATGTGAATTAAGCAGCTTCTCAAGTCACCTGTTACTCCTTATAACTTAAGCTTAAACATAGCGAGTGTTAAAGATCTTAAAGTTTAGTATCGGAATTCTTTTACTCGCCATATAAAAAGTTCAAGGAATCTTTTTTGTTGCGGTCTGTGACATGAGTGTACAATTTAAACATGTTGTCAGGACAGAGAGACACAAAACAGCACATACATTAAATAGGTATAGAGAAATGGAAAACTCTGCTATTAAATAAATGAACATGTAGACGTAAATAACGATGAGACAAGATGTCGGGGACAAACAGCTTTGGAATATGTGCGAAGTAGCTTACAGAGTCAATAGGAGTATTTTGTGCGGTCGGTGACTAATATGGAAGGTCGCACAGGTGCCAGTGAGCTTCTCAGCTTCCCATGTCACCTGTTACTTTTTATAACGCACGAAAACTTAAATGGCGCGAGTCTTTTAAATGTTATAGTTGTGTTAGTATTTAGTTCACGTCTAGTTTTCTGCCCTGTAAGTTCTTAAAGTTTAATTCCGTTCTTAGCTTTTGCTGTGTTTGTTTATTCTGACTATAAAAACAAAAACTTGGTTAATTGGGAGATTGAGGTTCCTAAGATTGTCGTCCTCAGTCCTTATGCTTGTGCTGCAACGTATAAACACTTTGTTTCGTTTTGTTTTAATTGGGTAATTCAGTAATGTCCAAGGTTACCTTCTGTAAAATTGGCTGCCTATCTGAGTAATAACTTTTGTTGTGTGACCGTAGCTGTGACACAGATGGACAGATTTGTTGGTCCCTGATTTGTCCCAGTCCCGTTTTGACAGTGCAGTTGAATCAGCATTGTGAAGGAAGATTTCACTGGGGCATTACCAGTACCAGTAAAATGCAGATATATGCAATATGTTGACAAATTGGTTGATGCTTAACTGTTCTATCTTTGTGGATCTAATCAATCTGATCAATTGGCTGGACAAGAAATGACAAAATATGTTTTGTGTGAAGTTTTTTTTGTACACATTGAACACATTGTAGAGGAGAGTCCATTGAGGTCAATGTACACCTAGATATCAATGGCTAGATAACCTTTATCTTAAATGAGTCAGTCATGGGCCTCCTATGGAAGTTGCTGGAATGGGGCCATCTTGTAATCAATGTTTTTAGAACTATGGGAGTGGACAGGCAAGAGTGGGAAAGGCTGTTTTGGATTTAAGCTGACACCTGCAGCGGCGTATGTTGTTAAAATGTACAGTATGTAGAGTCAGATCACGGTGAGGAAAAGTAAGTGGCTTAAGCCAGGTTACTAGCATCTGGAGGACACAGGGCTGATGTATGATGTTTTGATGTTTTGGGGGTTCACACCTGAAGCCAGTCACACACATTCTTCGTCACAGGCCTTTGGGCAGTTTGATGCAGAAGGAGACGGCATTGTTGATGTGGAGAACATGTTGATGGTGCTGAAGAGTTGCAACGGAGCCAATCTGCAGGGAGAGCTGAGTCACGTGATCCGGCAGCTGCAGGCCTGCTCCCTCACCCCAGGTACCGTGGCTGTGGGAGGGCAGCAGCCCAGCGGAGGAGCACTGTTGCCTCATGGGGTCAGAATGGGCCCAGCCATCTCTGGCTATGTGCTTTTTGCACATTCTCCCCATTGATGTATACTGGGAACACTGATTTCCTTTCTCGAGGTTTGATTGTTATCTGGATGTGTGAATGTGTGGGAATTACATATACGCTCCTGCACTTTGAAGGCAGGGTTAATCTGTGGTCCCTGGTTGTCACAGACCCTGACAGGAGAGGTGACTCCCAAACACAGAGAGCCAGAAGTTTGCTTGCAGACACAGGCTGTCTCCTATTGCTCCTTGTCATACATTTTGTGCTCTGCCACATTTCAGGGTTCGTCGATATTTTCTCCAAGTCAAAGGACCGCCTTGGAGCGCATGCCTCAAAGATACTGAAGTTCCTGCACCGGAACAGGATTCCTAGCAGTACCATCCCGTTCCCTGTCTTGGAGGGCTACAGCAGCCTCTGCACCATGAGGTCTTCTGTTGTGCAGAGCTACCTGGACTTCCTGCTGCAGAAAGAGAAGGGTAAGGAGTGACTAACCCTAACTGTACTTTTACAGTATAAAATGGCCACAGTGATTCAGGGTAACCCTAGTCTGCCTATGAAATACTTGCCTTTTCCCTGCCTATTCAGCATCTGATATCGTTAGCTGGTAGAGCCGTGTAATTTTTTCAGACTGTTTCTGTCTATTCTTCCACATGTTTTACGGTGAGTGGGCTTCCCTCCCTCTCTGCAGATTTAGACATCCAGTACCAAACGGAGCAGAATCACGACCCTGACATGGACAAGGTCAAAATCGTCAACCCGTGTTACAGCTTCATCGAGGCTTCATCCAACACGGCAGACATCTACAAGATGACAAATGGGGAAACTGTGTCCTTCTGGCAGTCAGATGGCAGTGCCCGGTCACACTGGATAAGGCAAGGCTGCATTAATTGAGTAACTGACTGGTTAATTACTTTGACTATTTGGGTCTGTGATGTACAAGTTTGAAAGCTGGGGTGGTAATGGGCATGCCTGATACACCTCCGTATTTCTCTCTCTAGATCCGTGGTGGTGTTTATGAGAATTTAACAAAGCTTCCGGTTTCTAGGTGTATTTTAGCATAATCTTTCTTGCTCCCTCATTCAACCCCCCCTCCAGTGTGCTGGGTTAGAGCAGCAGCAGAAAGTGCTGATGGAAATTTTAAGACTTGCCTTTGATGCAGCTGTGCATAAATGCTAAAATGCACAGAGAGCAGCAATGTGGATGTTTCTTTAGGTTAAAGATGAAGCCTGGCGTGGTCTTAAGGCGGCTGGCCATTGCAGTGGCCTCCAATGATCACAGCTACATGCCCCAGTTGGTGTCTGTGGCTGTGGGGAACAGCAGGCTGTGCCTGCAGGAGATCCGGGAAATCCGCATCCCCAGCAATGTCACGGGCTATGTGGCCCTACTGGAGAACGCCAACATCACACAGACCTGTAAGTCCTGCTGCTCTCTGCTCCCCCTGCATGATACTGTCAAGCTTGTCCTGTATATATTCTTTTGGGCCTCGCTCAACCGTTGAACGTTGTATACATTCCTGCTAACCTCACTACATTGCATGCTGAACTTTGTATTGCATTCCTTTTGACCTCATTTAGAGATGCACGATATATCTGTTAAAATATCAGTATCAGCTGAAGCTTGTTAAAAATCAAGACCTAAACGTTGGTTTGATGTCAGTCTTGGCCGATGTTGCCAGCCAATATTTAGACTATAGTCAGTATTCAAAGTTGGTAGCACCAGAACTGAAGATGGGGATGATCGCATTGGATTCATTTCCCGTAGTGGAGGGTGTGTTATTTCATCAGTGTATTCAGCGTTAATAGCATCACTGAAGTCTCCAACATCAGCACTACTTCGCTGCTGTCTCACTGTCTGCGTCTTATGATGTGGTCACCGCACATGGGATATTAAGAAATAACATCAGTATCAGTTTCACAAGGTTAATGGTAATATTTGACTACAATATTTTGGTATCAGTCAAAATTTCCACATCAGTGAACCATTAACCTCATTCACTTGTCTAATGAGCTTCACCACATTCAGTGCAGATCTAAGGTCTTTGTTTACTGGTGAAATAGCCACAGCTTGCCAAACAATGCGAACTCTCGGCTCAGTCCGGCTGTGCTCTGATGTTCCCACCCTCCGTTGCAGATGTCCAGATCAACATCAAACGCTGCCTGAGTGATGGCTGTGACACGCGCATTCACGGCCTGAAGACCATGGGCTACCAGGTTGTCAAGAGCACCGAGGTCTCTGTGTCGGACGCCTCTGCCATCTGGTATCTGTCACTCTTGACGTCCCTGGTGACGGCGTCCATGGAGAGCAACCCAGCACTGGCTCAGACGGTCCTCCAGAGCACACAGTGAGCAATACCTGCCGCAAGCAGCGTCCTGTTCCGTGAATGTGCACCATGTGGTCATGAAGGAGTAGTCATTATATCTTTTATTTTAATTTTTAATGTGAGATTTATTTTGTTAGTCAAAGTTACTGAAATGGTAAATTTCCAGTAACATTTCTTGAGGTTGTGAGGGTCTGATGGAACCATGTGCCTGTGAATTTAGTTCCACAGAGTTTTCCGGGTGCTTGCTGGATTTCTTTGCTAAGCTACCTATGGTACTTCTCCCAATGTCAGCTAATTGATTCCCCCTCATTCTTCCAGGAAAGCCTTGCAGCACATGCCACCACTGTCCTTAACTCCCAGCTCCACCGAATTCCCCAAGTTCTTCTCCCCCAACATCATGGAGGAAGTGGACGCGTTCCTTCTCAGAATAGCCGAGTAATAATCGTTCCCTGTTACATGACTGGCAGGTGCTTGTTGACTAGCCATAGGAACCCAAAGCAGCTTCCTTTAGCCATAGGAACACAAAGCAGCTTCCTTTAGCCATAGGAACCCAAAGCAGCTTCCTTCGAGATAAACATGCCCTGTATGTACAATAGAAGAACAGACCTCAGTCAAACCTATTTTGTCAACAAGAGTAATGTTAGGACTTCAGCATGCTAGCATTCAGATAATCACATTCCATACTTCTTGGCTCTCTGCAGTGTCAGTTCCACATTAGTAGATGCTTGTTGTACTGGTCAGTGACTTGAATGAACTGTAACATCACTGTGTCTGTGTCCATCAGTTGCTGTGTGAGTCCTGACGCAGAACTGACCTTGCTGGCGTTCGCCTTGGCTAGGGGTAGTTTGGCCAAGATCATCATGTTCCTCTCCAGCATTAGTGACCACCTGGACAGAAAGTACAAGGCAGCCTCTCTGATCTCCTCCATGGCTGCTGTCAGACTCAAGCTTCTCTACAAGAACGGTAGTGCCCTTTGACCTTTTGACTGCTAAGGGCTTAGCTAAAGCAGGGATGCTCCAGGGAGCCTTTCAGGTATTTGGAAGCATGCTGAGGTTAAATCCCATGGCTCCTGATTCCCGTGCTGAGTGCTTGTGTTTTTATTTTGATATCTGTTATCTTAAATGAGTCAATCGGGTGCTACTGACAAAAGCTCCTGGAGTGGGGCCAGCTTGCAATGGATGGTTCTGAAAGTGAACAGGTTATTGACAATCTTCTATGTGTTCTTCATCAGGGAAGCCCCTCCGCCTCTGTCTCCAAGCTTGTGATGTGAAAGGCAAAGAAGATAAGTCAGGCCCGGAGAACATGCTTGTGGAAACCTCGACAGGAGATGGTGCGCTCTGCTTTCCACACTCTCTTCCATCCTTCCTTCCTTCCTTCTGTCCACCCATTGTTGGTCTTCCGACCGCTTATCCAGTACTGGGTTTGGGGGAGCATGAAGACCGAGGCCAAGGATGACCAGTCTCTGAATCACTTAACAGTGATTTCAGTTTTACGGCACATTTTAATATAACAAGCATGATGTCTGTATTGTCTAATAACTAAATGAAAACAAATGTTTAGCATGTTACATGAATTTTATAACTTATAAAGGTTACTTTCTACCTTAAGGAAAAACAGCATGCTATGGAAATAGGGTGCTTAGTCCCCAAACCCTGTTGCGATGCTTTACAGAGAACCAGAGACTGCTGATTCTGCAAATGTTTCTGCTTCACCTTGAGTCTGACTTGTGTTCATGCCCAATTCCCACTGTGCCTTTCCCAGGGTTCCTCACGGAAACTGGGAAGAAAAGAGCCTCCATCATTCTGTCAACGGCGGACCAGACCTCCTTCCAGGTCACTCAGATAAAGATCAAGGTGAGTCGAGGCCTTTCCAGATGCACCCTAATCTTTGTGTTTGGGATGGAAGTCGATAGAGATGTACCGATGTCTCCCATTGTATCCCACGCCATTCCCGGGCTTTTGCTTCCCAGGTGCGTAAAGGAGCCATCGGTGCCAAATTCGGGCTGGTGTTCGCCTACAACGATGCCGAAGGCTTCAGCGCAGAAAAACACTTCAAGCGGTTCAAGAACTATGACACCTGGACCTTCAAGGACTTCAGGCAGTTCCTGAAAGAAAGGTAAGGTCAGGCCTTTTACTGTCTTTTGGGTCTTCATCTGTTTCACACTTAAATGGTAAGCAGCTTTTAGCCTCTGCACTGACTGACCCTGACTCTGACCCTGCCACCTTCTGATCCCACAGCAGCAAGAACACGAAGCTCACGGAGGACGATCCTGTTGGTTGGTTTGAGCTGGAGGACGACTGGAACGACACGGAGATCAAGCTGCAGCAGTGTCGGGTTGTGCAGGTATGGCCCGGCCTGGCTCAACCCGAGAGGAGTTCTGTGTCGGGATCCATAGGTGCTCCCTGCAGTCAGGTTCCCAGGCATGCCACTGACCCACAGGCTCTCATGAACTACATGGACACCTTGGACTGGGCTTCATGGAAAAATAATATACCGTATTATAATTCATAAATATTGTGATAAATGGTAATATTGGGACACAGTGTTTTATTTTTCAGTACAGGATGATTTGACATGCAGACTAACATTAGCAAAATTAGGTCAGTAAGCGCTGTTTAACATGGGTTTCAGAAAATTCTCACACAGCCCTAGTATGAAGCAAATTCAACCAGATTGAGACCTAGGGAAAGAAACTGATACTGTTATGCATAGACAAAAAAAAAAATAGGCAATCTGCACGCAACAACAATTGTCAGATTTGGTTATTTTTATCGCAAGTTTCAGCTTGTGAAGACTACTCCATCCCATAAAAGAAAGGAGCTGCAAAGAGACTATTCATAGCTAGGCTATTAAGCTTGTCGACAACAATGGTAAGCGCTTGTCTTGTGCAGCCATCCACATAAGTTGGGAAGCTCGAAAATCCTGCTAAGAAGGTGCATTTGAACAGCTGACATTTTGGCTGCTGACTGGAAGATAAAAGTCGATGATGTGATTATGTCAAATTGCCCAACTTACAAAGATGGTTATAACCGTATAACAGGGTTATGCTATCGACTAAGGACCCTATTTTCATAATATGCCGTTTTTCCTTAAGGTAGAAAGTAACCTTTATAAGTTATAAGAACATGCTTTTACTGCAATGGCCAATGTCTGGTAATAATAGCCTTTTTTTTTTTTTACCTGCTGCAGAAACGTAGGCTGAACTGAACGCTGAATCATCATCTGTTATCTTGTTTTGTGTGTAGCCTCTATCCCCAACAAAGGCAGCAATCGCTATTAAATCAGATATCGACACTGGGTTACCTGTCTGATATCGTCAGTTACTGATAACACCCGGCCCTATAGTACAGTGAAAAAATGGTATTGCATAGTGCGTTGTACAGTGGTAAATAGTATTGTACCGTGGGTTGTACAGTGATAAACAGTATTGGGCACAACTCATACATAATGTTCATACTGTATACATAAAATTTTATTTTTAATAAAGGCTTTCATCCAAAAACAAGCTGGTCTTTGCTAGTGGCGTGACTATGGATTGTCAGCTAACCCTTGGGTCTGTGACTCACCTATCAATAACTTTTACAGTCGCCTCAGGCTGGCCGGTATGTCGAATTTTCATGCCGTATTGATTATATTTTCAGAACGGGATATAGAATGAAATGACACAACAACATTTGTATTGATATATCTTTTACTGTGTGTTAAGATTTTTAATAGAAATCAATAGTATTCCTTCCTGGTTGTAAACAACATGAGAGCTTTGATCATTACGTTGCACGAAAGTCCCAGAATTCACAAATAAAATCAAACCTTCAGTAATGGTGATCTGATCAGTAGGGGCGTACTGGTTCATTCGGTCAGTCTGCGTAATAAGACTGTCAGTCGTACAGTCAGTGAACAGATCAGTGGGAGGTGCTTGGTGTGTTATCGTAATTTGCAATATATTGTTGAAGGGTAATAAAAAAAAAGAGGGTCTTTCCAGTTGTTAAGCTCTGTGATTTTTAGTCATATTTGCCAGAGGTTTTAGATTTAGATTTTCTGTTCATAAACATTAACCTTCTGTTTTAAGAGCAATGTCATAAATTGATTAAAAAAAAATAGTTGCTGGACATAGTGGAGTGAAATGCTTTTATGCCATGGCTGCTTTATTAGACCCATACAAGACAGATACAGGCAGTTTGTTTTTCCTCTGTCTTTCTGCACCCCTGATTTGCATACAGCTGTATTTGCATCTGTGTGGGTGGTTGTTGAGCAACAATACACCCCCCCCCCGCCGTTTTACTGGCTGACACATTCCTCCCCGTCTTCCCCCCCCAGTACCTGATGGTGAAGTTCTTGGGCACCAGGCAGGACTCAGCCGAACGGCTGGGCGTGCAGCACCTTGGCGCCAGCGGCTACCTGTGCCCCGGGGCCGAGCGCCTGCAGCTGGAGCAGCTGGGTCCACCAGAGGATAGTGTTGATGGCGGCCTAACCACGGGCCTCTGCCTGCTCAACAAAACCCTCTACTTCATCCAGCAGCTCACCCAGGACATCTGCCCCGCCAGCACCCCGCGGCTGCCCCCGTTCCCTCCGGTATGGTGGGCGCAGTGATCGGTTTGTCTGTGCTGCCTGTGGCCCCTCGTACCCTGACCCCAGGCTCTCTCCCCGCCCAGGCCCTTCAGGACGCCTCCCACTCTAAGAGCGTGTGTCTGTTGGACTTCAGCGGCCTCAGCCTGCCACTCTTCTGGGAGTTTTACCGCAAACTCATGAAACAGTAGGTGCCCTGATACTGGCCTGTTTAGCCGGTGGCTGCGAGCCTGGGGAGTAACACAGGTCCTTACTCATGTGAACTCCACCTCATCTGGTCATCTGACCTTCTTGTTTATCTAGCTAAAGCTGGTAATTTAATTGCTTTTACTGGATGACATCTTCTAAACCATTTTTCCTTTGACATGTCTGTATATCAATAGATTAACTGTTTTACACGCACATCTCTCTCGGTGGGAAGCTATTTGGCTTTCCTGCTGCCTTTTCCCTTCCGGCCGCGTCTGACTGCTCGTACTTTGCCATGTGTCTAGCGGCGGAAGCGAAGCGGTGAAGACCAGGGTCCTGCTGCTCCAGCTGCTGCAGAACTGCTTTCCTGTGCTGCACACCCCAGCGGAGAGGTGCGGGACAGCCGGTAGTGCACACGCTGACCTGGAGGAAGCAGTGCGGGGCCTCTACAGCCACTTGTGCGAGGGTGAGGTTCCCTGCCACAGAGTCCGAGGGGCTGATCAACAGACAGATGCTCACATGGGGTTGCTGGGCCTTGGCCATGCTACCTGGGTCTACCCTGATGGCTTCTCTGGAGTAATTAATTGGGTTCTACATCCCTCACCTGATTCAGCGGTCATTGAAACACAGATACAATCGACAGAACATACTGGAACAGTTCCTTTCACTTTTGTTGTCCCTCTCCATCCATGCATGCTTATATATGGGTGGTTAGCAGTCATAGGAGAGTAGCATGGGTTAGTTAGTCAATCTATCTTAATGGTGCCTCTGTGACTGTCTGGAGCAGTGGTGGACAGCCCCGAGGGGGGGGCACCAGTCGACCAAGCGCTGAGGAAGGAGGCGCTGAAAGCCATCCTGGATGGGGCGGCCATTTTCTTCCCCGACAAACAGAGCAGGAGAGACGAGCTGTTCAGCATGATGGTGAGACATGTGAGCCCGCCTGCTGTCTGTTCCTGCTCCATCAGGGACCACGCGGGGTCTGCAGATGTTCCATTTCCCCCTTCCCCCTTGTGTTCCCAGAAAAACATCTCTGTTGAGGATCAGCCTGAATCCCTGAAGCTCACATTCGAGTCTCTCTGTAACTACTTCAGGTAAGTGGTAGGGGACGGGCCTGCCCCTGACCCCACTTGGCCCCCATCTGCCGTCGCTCTCGTGCTGACCTCCCCTGCTTCCGACAGCCATCAGGATCCCCGCGGCCTGCTGCTGCTTCCCCTCAAGGGGGCACCCGTGGACCACGACGTTACGCCTGTTTTGAATGTGATGGACACGCTTCTGCTGGTGGCCACACGTGAAGTGAGCTGCCCTGCTGCTTTTTAACTTTTGAACAGCTGTCGGTGTGATATTTGTGATATTTACATAGATGCTTAGATCAAAATTTGTATCTTCGTAAGGACAGTATGGTTTAGTCTGTGTCTGTATCCCCTGCTCTGTGATGGACTGGCATCCCACCCAGGGTGTCCCCTGCCCTGTGATGACAAGTATAGGTTCCAGCCTCACTGCAATCCTGTTGAGGATGGATGGATGGATGGATGGATGGATGGATGCTGTTCCTCTCTCCCCCAGTGTGAGGCGCTGATGACTGCTGGTAATGGCAATCAGAGCCGGAAGGTGCTGCTCTCCCTCTTCTGGGCCCTGCAGGGAAGTCTGCTCTCCTGGGTCTACCTCCAGCTCAAAGCAGGGCCCTCGACACTGTGCCACTTGGCCAGGGACATCCTCCTGCGATGTGAGCAGCTCGACGCCTCCTCAGCCCCCTGTCTACCTCCGGCAATTTCCTGCATTGATCTGTCATGCTCTCCCTCATAGATGTGGACCGGTTCCTCTCAGGCGTCCAGGGCGTCATGGCCTCTCTGCTGGAGAAGTACACTGGAGCAGAGATCATGGAGAAGCTCAGCCCCTCTATCCTAGCCATGGTTACTAGGCAACTGGTACTCAACACATAACTACTATTTCATGGATGGTGCTGCCCTCTAGTGGTTGCAGTATCCCAAGTTTTCAGTTACTAAATTTGAAGCTGTAAATGAGTTATTTCCACATATAGGGTACATTGCAGCATTACCTGGTCATATTTACTCTCCTAGATTATCTTCCTTCTGGAGCTCTCTTCCTTGGACATCCCTCATTTGATCCTGCTGAGAAACTTCACAGCCTTGATCGAGCTCTTGAAGAAAATGTACAGCGATAAGGATGAGGATGATGCGCTTTCGAAGGTATGACTTCCTGCCGCTCTGCTTTTCGGATACAGCGCCACTCCAATTCAGTCAGTCTGTCTTTCTGTGTGTTCGCGTAGTACAACAGCGTCCATACTGAATTTATTTGAATATAGGCAGCTCCCGACTTGCGTAAGACTGACTTTTGTTAATCCAGACTTGCACAAAAAATATCCGAGAGTTTACAGAAACACTAACATAAAAAAGGTGACATATGCATGTAAGTAAATTGACCCTGCATCTTTTTAATTATTTAATATGTATTCTTTAGTATGTGTCACTAGTATACTTTTAGCCACTTGTATTTTGTTGTAAGGTGTCTTGTATGATATTGGGGTGGGTGGAGGGGTCAGTCTGACTTTTTCTGGCTCTGTGGAGCGGGTGAGTTATGCTGTGATCTGTGCTGTTGGTCGCTCTGCGGGAATCGGGTCGGCAGTGGCCTGACCGCGTGTGGCTCTGCTGTCTCCCCAGGAGCCCGTGGTTCTGAGGACCTGGAGCATGGAGTCGGCCCACAGCTACGAGAGCAGCCGGCATGAGACCACCATCTTCAAGTGCCCCGGGGCCACGTCCTTCGAGGTGGAGTTCGACGAGCGATGTGAGACTGAGAAAAGGTGCGAGAGCCTTTAGCTGCCTTCAGTCATATATTCATCCCCCCCTCCCCCCCCTAAAATTGTACCGGGTTATTAATATCATGTGGTTTCTGGTGAGTCATCAGAATTGTGGGGAATCGCATGTTTCTGTAGAGTGGTTTGTATTCTCGTTAAAATTTGGCGGGGCTGTGTGTGGAGTGAGGCTAAGTAGATTAGGACACTGCTCGTTATCAGATGGTTGCTGGTTCAAATCCCTGTGTTGGCATAGTGATGTCACCGTTGGGCTCCTGAGCAAGGCACTTTACCCCCAGCTCCAGGGATTGTGAAACCCTCCTTCGTCAGAAATATACATCGCTTTGGATAAACATGCTGCTGTTCCAAGTCATGCCTTCTTAAATAACTCTTAATTTGTTTTACATCATCTGTAAGTGACAAAGCTGTTAATTTGTGTGGGGGGTGGAGGATAATGTCATTCAAACTTACTGCCCCCATGCCTTGCTAGCTTCTGGTGGATGCCCACGTTTGACATTCATTCTTTAACACGCCTTCTGTTTCTGGAATCCCATTAGATACGATTACCTGGAATTCACTGATGCCAGAGGAGGGAAGGTTTGTTACGGCTTGAAGGTCGGCACGGATAAGTGGCCCAAGGTAAGAGCAGTGACAGTAAGACAGATGCCACTTCTCACACAGAGATTTTGGGTGCCCCCTTCTGACCACAAACAGTCACTACACTGGGACAGGAAGGTGAGGGGACCCAAGGTGACTTTTTCAGTGGGGCCCCAGAAATGACCAACCTGCCCCTGGGTATGGCCTGCAGAAGTTCTCATCTTCATCCTTGCTTCCTTGACGTGTGGGGACATTTTTTCCGCCCACAGAAAGTGACATTCCGAGGGGGTCCTCAGCTACAGTTCCTCTTCCACTCCGAGAACAACAACAATGGCTGGGGCTACAAGTTCTCCGTTGTGGCCTACGGGCTGCCCGACATCTCTGTGTCCTGGATCTCCGACCTGCTGCTGCTCACGGCCCGGTTGTTGGGGCGCCTGGCCTCACGGACCATGGCTCTGAAGTCATCCCAGGGTGAGCACCTCGCAGAGGCCCAGTTCAGGTGGCGGAGGGTGGGATGTACACTCGTCCACTACAATAGATCAGTCACCTGAGGTGAAGACGTGTAATGGGTTTGTGTGTCGTTCGGCAGAAACTGGGAGCGCGAAAGAGCTCCCGGTGGGAAAGATGAATCACATCCTTGCCTCTGCGCTGTGGAAACCTGTGTTCAGGCAGGGGCTTCAAGGAGAGCAGCACGCTCACGCCGGAAGTGAGGTAACAGCTCTGGGGAGAGGCCCCGCAGCGGTAAAGTGCTGCTTCCCCCCCACAGTTCATGGCATTGCTGCCTGCGCCTGCAAACAAAATGAAAAATTGCATGAAAATGAGTGGTCTCCCCTGTTCGACAGAGTGATTTCACTGTTCGGCCCTTGAGCAAGGACATTAAATTCATCAAACTAAAGTGTTTCACGATTATCTGATCCTATTTTGCTAAAATGAGTAAATAATTTCATTGCAATGCACGTTGTTTATTCAGTTTAAATTGCTGAAGTAAGTACTGTCTTTTATTGGATGTTGAATTGAATGAGTTACTGTCTGGTTTCCATGTGTCATACAGGTGAACAGTCGTTCCTCTGATGATCTCATGAAGTTCCTCATCGACTTTGCCAGCTGGGAGCCGTCTGAAGACACCTTGGATAGCGGGGTGGAGATGATGAAAGCACTCATGCTGGCCTGCAGGAAGCAGGCTGCCAGAAACGATGTGGTCACGGGTTCAAAGGTCGACCAGGCCGTTAATGCTATCTGGGCCTCCATGGTTTACCACACCCCGGTCCTGCACCGCAGTCTGCGGAATTACGGTAATAAATCCATACATTTTTGCCTGTTTACTTTGCACCACTAACCTGGAAGTTTGTCCAATAGCTTTTGTTTGCTGGGGTTCCCGGATAAACTGTCCGTTAAAACCAATCTAAATGTTGCCTTTCTGTTTCTGAGCAGTGGCCCAGGGTGGGAAGTCAAGTTTCTCTGAGGACTTTATCCAGGTGTACAGCTTTGCGGAGGGCATCCGCACCTGGATGGTGAGTGTGCTTAGCAAGGTCTGTCAGCTCTTCCTGGGGGAGCAGCTGCTGTCTCATGGAAACATTTCAGCTTGAGGATCCTGTGAATTCAAAACATGGCTTTCGTAGCCGTCTGGTATGCACCCAGGATGAGCAGCTAAACGATGGACGTTCGGTTTTATTTTTGCTCTACAGCTTGAGATGAAACAGAGATACTTGGTGGGAGCAGTGAATCTGTCAGAGGAAAAAGAGGAGGATGTCCAGGAAGTGAGCACGGAGGCGCTGGGTACGCATTCGCCCGCCAGCTGGGTGCTCCGCCGCCCCCGTCACTCCATTTCTGTTTCATCTCTGTGATCCCATGTCTGCATCGTCTCGTTTTCCAAACCGCTTGTCTTGTTGTCTCTCACCAGCGGATGCCTGCATTGCCAAGGGCCTGCTCCTGCTCAAGTTCGCCCCATGCTGGGCTCCGGCGGCAGATGAGGGGCCCCCCAGGAATGACACCAGCCATCCTCTCCTCAGATCCACCTCTGTATCTGAGAGTGACTTCCAGGGCAGCCCAATCTCAGGACTCCAGGTTAGCGGCAGTGAGGCTGGAGCAGAAGCCCCCTCGAAGGGTCACGCTCCAGTGGTCCAGACTCAGATCTCTGGCAGTTCCGATCCTGGATCTCCTGGAAGTTTTACTGGGAGCCCCCACCGAGGCTCCACTGAGAGTCTGACCTCTCTGCCTGGAGAACCAGCCTCCCCCTTCAGCCTGCATCGCAAAGCACCATTCAGCAGGGGCCGAATACGACTGCTTTCCTTCAGGTCTATTGAGGAATCCCGGCCTCCCTTGTCCATCAAGGACAGGTTCCCCATCCTGAAGGATATCATGAACTTCCTGAAGGACCAGACCATCTCCGACGCCAGGTGTGCCATCTAGCTCTGGACGTTGTAGTCAAATTAGTCTGTCCCAAATGCTCCACCATTTGCAGTCTTTGCCCGTAGGGCAGTTGACAGTCGTTGTATAACTTTGTATGGAGACAGAGCTTTTGCACACTATGCTCTTGCTGCTGACCCCTGTTTTCTGTGTCTGTGACTACTAAGCTCATTAGCGTGTGTGTGATGGCGGGGCTTGGCGTGTAGCACATGCATAAAGAGCGCTGGCCGCTGATCTGTGCCTGCATATGCAGCGTCCTGCAGCTCCTGTCCTTGAAGAAGGCCCAGGCCCTCAGCGTGAGCGAGGTGCTGCGGACCGTGCGCCGGTGCCTGCGCTCCCTGGGTGAACCGCACTTCTTCCAGGCCTCCTGCATCCTCTTCCTCCAGGAGCTTCTGGCCTTCCAGAAGGATTTCACTAGGTGGGAGCTGGAACGGAAAGCTTTCCGTTTCCCGCAGACAGCAGCCATAGCCCTTTGCTGCGTGTTTTTAACTGCATTTGTTCATATTCCCTGCATATTCTCTGTAGTCAAACTGGAAAAATGTCACATTGTCCTGTACTTAGTCTAATATTTTGCAGCCTGTTAAACTAGTTGTCTTTGAAAGAAAATGTGTATTTTGACGCATCAAGATGGTAAAAGATATCAATTTGAAACTGTTTACTTGGAAATGGATTAATAGAGAGTTGAGGTGAGAAAGCTGAAGCCACCATATTGATCTTGTAGTCTTAATCTGACATCAGTCTGTTTGAGGAAGATCAGGCCTGATCTTCAGGAGGCCCCATGGTCCTCACCATCGTCTACTTAATTGCTGTCATTCTTTCTGTAGTTACTTCACCCAGCTGTCCGGCAGCGGGCAGGAGGTGCAGGATGAAGTCCGTCAGTCATATCACCAGCTGGTGCAGATGCTGGTGGACGCCGTGCAGAACTTTGAGTCCATCGGCGATAAGTAAGAGTCCATAAGGGTTTCATTGGTGTGATGCAACAGGACGCTAGCTTGTTTTAGTGGGTATTTAATGGCCCACACCCCCTGTCCCTTGCAGGCCTCTGCTCCCCGCCCTCTCCTGCGTGCAGACCTGCCTTCTTCACCTTCTCGACATGAGCTGGGAAGTACAGGACCTCCCGCTTTTCCTCGACATCAATCTGCCGGACCTCCTGCTTTCCATGGCCCAGGAGAACATCAGCGTCCATGATATAGCTATAAGGTAGAAGGAACGGGGGAAAAAATACTTTAGGCAAATTTTAGGCAAGAGGTAGACGAGTGAACGAAAAGGTATACCTCTATTGTTCGTGACATCTTTATTCAAAAACACACTTTCTGTTAGTGCCATATACTTCATGGGGTCTCTTGTGGTCCATGTGTGGTGCCCACTGTGGTGGGAGGGTTGAGATGATGAATGGGGCCGCCATTTTTTGTTGTGGGCCTTTTAGCCAATGGAGCGAGGAGGACGAGATAGCTGACTACCTGAGGAACTGTGAGTGGATGGAGGAGTGTCAGGATGGGATGTTTGAGAAGTGGTACGACAAAATCGTCCAGGGCTCCCCGGAGGAGCGGAGGAAGGTGAGGATGGCACGCCTCTGCAGGGCTATCCCTTAGCCTCTCTGATGAAGACCAGTGTGCTAAGTTGATCTTGGATTACTATGGAGGATAGCCACATTTAAGGTCTTTGTAACACTTCACCGTAACGTGCTTGGAAAGGCTGATAATCCTTTGGGCTGATTCCTTTCCCAGGAATCTCACTTCAAAAAAATATATAGGGATTAGAGTGGCTGTTGAGAAATAGGCCATCTGCACATCCAAGTTTACATAGAACCATATTTGCTCCAACCGAGCAAATGTTTGATGACAGGCGGTACTGGTGATAAACCTAGGGGCCTTGTGAATGCACCTGCCGGGTCTGTGTCAGCCTTTGCTTGAAATTAAATATTTACTCTTCTCTACATTTGAGTTTTCAAATGGAACTCAACCCTATAATGAGAGACACCTTCAGCCAACTTGACATTTGACCTGTGAGCCGCCCTCCTGTTTACAAGGGAAATCCACCAAGTTAGGCAAATAGAAGCAATAGCCATGCTCAGACCCAGTGCTGTTTGACGTCTGCCTCAAATGACTTAACCAGGGTGTTCACTGATTGCTCCACAGATGCACATGTTCATCGCACGGTACTGCGACCTGCTGAACGTGGAGATCTCTTGCGACGGCTGCGAGCGCATTGCACCATGGCACCGCTATCGCTGCCTGCAGTGCACTGACATGGACCTCTGCAAGACCTGCTTCCTCAGTAAGCCCCACCCTCCCCACTGTATTGGGTTACAAGAACCACCGGAATCCTGGGTAAATGTCTCATCTCTTGTGGTTTGGCGGTTTGTGGGCTGGATTCCTTTTCCAGACCATCCTGATGTATCTCCTGGGATGTCTGGAAGGCTTTGACATCTAGTTAAGGCTTAGGCACCGGTGAGACCTTAACGTTTGGTAATGTAAAACCACACAGTCATTGTCTGGCCTGGGGAGATGTTTTGAATGGTTACTGTTTGCCGGTAGGTGGAGCCAAGCCCGAGGGCCATGAGGACGACCACGAGATGGTGAACATGGAGTACGCCTGTGACCACTGTCAGGGGCTGATCGTGGGCAGCCGGATCAACTGCAATGTGTGCGAGGACTTCGACCTGTGCTTCGGCTGCTACAACGCTAAGCGCTACCCAGACAGGTGAGCAGGCTGGGGCTCTGTGGCATCTCCAGGTTGTCTGGGAACGTGCTTGTTTTACCCCTGCGTCTCCCCCAGCCACCTGCCGACACACCGCATCACAGTGTACCCAATGGTGACCATCTGCATCAGCGACCGCCATCGTCTCATTCAGCCCTACATCCACAACTATGCCTGGCTGCTGTTTTGTGCGCTGGCGCTCTACGCTTCCGACTTGACGGGCGAGCGCGAGCTGGAGGGTGAGGCCCTGGCTGCCGGGGCCGTGAGCGCTGTCGCCGCCCTGCAGGCCCGCTGCTCGGAGCTCATCGCCGACTGTCTGCTCAAGGGTCAGAAGAACAGAGGTCAGTCATTCCTGCCACCAATGGGCATGTTGCATCTCACTGACAGAAACGCTTCGCTGTGGCAGCATTGGCTGCCTTCGCCATGTAACACAGCAGTATTTATTCGAGGGTGCAATTTCGATGAAAAGCTTTGTGCCCCCCCATAGGTCTGCGGACCTCTGCACTCATGTCCCTGCTGTCGTCGGGCGAGTCGGCCTCAGAGAGCGAGCCGGAATCCTGCCAGGACCCCCTGCCGGCTGGCACCGCCACAGTCTGCTCGCCGCCGCCCCCTAGGGACAAGGTGACCAGCTGCAGCACTCTCCGCCCTCCGTCAGATGACGCAGGCCAATCTGTGCCTCAGCATGGGGGTCTCTATAAATAGATGGCGAATATGTGCCAATGTGCTAGCCAGAGAATTCTGGAATAATTAAGAGTGAAGCGCGCAGCAAGCTGGCTGGGCTGTCTGTGCCCTGAATGATGGAAGGCAGCTCTGTCTCGTAGGAAGGGCGTGCACTTTAAGAATGCCCTCCATCTTTCTGACAACATGTGTGTTAATGTGTAGTTTCTCCTTTATATGACCTGGTCATGATCTGGAATGAAGCTACACCCTCTTTTGGTAATTGTTTAACACTCCACCCCTCCCTGCAGCACAAAGGCGGGCCCAGTGATGGGCCAGCAGCGTCCCGTCTCCCGCTGCCCCTGGGGGTTCCCGCAGGGCGTGAGGGGGGGCAGCAGACAGCACCTCGGGACACACGTGACATCGATGGCCTCAGCCAGGCCTCCACTGTGTCCTGTGAAGGCATCCTGACTCCCGGTGAAGGTACCCACTGTCGTACAGGGCCGGGCTCTTGCATAAAAGTGCAGTGGCTCTGTGCTCTGGGACTGTTCGATGTAAGGCCTCGCTTGAACCACGTTTTCGTCTGTCTCACCAGCTCCCGGGGCCGGCACGCATGCAGACTTCGATGAGCCCCCCCCCGTGACGCCGTTGGACGAGCGGGCCGCCAAGCAACCTCTCCAGGAGCATGTGTTTGCTGAGTGCTCTCGTGAGAGGATCCTGGGCCTGCTGGCAGCCATGCTGCCCCCTGGCAAGCCGGTGAGATGCCACCCTCACCCCCCCTCCATGGCTCTGTATGGCTGAGAGTAAATTGGCCTGTTTGGCTCCTATGTGGTTTCTCTAGTAAAGGCCCACAGCACTGATGTGAAATCAAAGTTCCTCCTTTGGGTGAATAGGGAAGACTTAGCTAACCACTTCTGTCCCCCCCCATCCCAGTCCCAGTCCCAGGGCTGTACCCTCCCCCTGCAGAGCCTCAGCTCCATCCTCCCCCTGCTCTTCCGTGTTGTCATCTCCAACGCCGGCTGCCTGAATGAGACGTACCACCTGACGCTGGGCCTCCTAGGCCAGCTGCTGCTGCGTCTCTCGCCAGCGGCCGCCGATACTGCTGTTGCCCAGGCCCTGGTGGATAGGCAGGCGCTGCTGACCCCGGGGGACGGAGCCCCTGATGCGCCGGGCTGGAGGACCACACAGCTGCTCTTTAGCCTGGGTGCCGTGTGCCTAGACAGGTAGTCCTCTCTACTTCTCTGAGTTTTTGATGGGAGCCTCTCAAGGACATCGAGGTTGTGAGTCTCTCCTCATCCCTGTTGCAGCCGTATTGGCTTAGACTGGGCGTGCTTGGTGGCGGACATCCTGCGGGACCTGAACAGCTCCCCCCAGTGGAGTGGTGTCATCGCAGCACTCACTGACCACTGCATCCAACAGCTTCCCATCCAGCTGAAACGCTCAAACTTGTTCACCCTGCTGGTGCTGGTGGGATTCCCGGAGGTGCCTCTTCTCGTTGTCTTGCCATAATTTTTCAGAGCCAGTTCTTTCTCGTGGCTTCGTGCTTCCACTAGGACCTTCTCCAATGCACCACTGTCCCTCCAGGTGTTGTGCATGGGCTCCCACTCCAGCTTTGTGGACAACGCCAACGAGCAGCACGCCGTCATCCTGCTGAAGCACTTCACTGAAAAGAACCGCGCTGCTGTGGTGGATGTCAGGACCCGCAAGAGGAGGACTGGTGAGTCCTCCTCAGCCGGGGGCAGGGCACACGTAGTTTTTCCCCTGGCCCTCAACCATGCCCTGTCCCCCTTTAGTGAAGGACTACCAGCTGGTGCAGCCCCCTGATGGTCAGAGTGCCCCCGTGGGGCCGGTACCCCTGGCCCGTTACTTGGAGCACTTCACAACCATCTGCAGTCAGCTCCTGCAGAATGAACTGGAAGGCAGCACTGCGGATGCAGTGGAGGCCACCTGGGTGCTGTCCCTGGCCCTCAAGGGTCTCTACACCACCCTGAAGGTCAGTTCTGCTTTGTCTGCATTTTCTTTCTCATTTTACACCCTTTTAGACTACTAGTTCCCAGCCAGTATTCCACCAGGCCGCAGAACGCTGAGGGTTTGGGGGATGGCTTGTTTAATTTCTAAAAAAAAAAATATATATATATATATATTCAAGTCATACCTGTTTTTTCATGATTAGCCTCCCAACGGCCTCAGACCAGTCCACACATTTTGCCAGCTTGCACCCCTCCCCCCCCCCACCTACCTGACAACGAAATTCACTTCTTTGTTGCCTACTTTGCGGTTGGCGTTTGGTTGATGGTCTCTCTGTGTCAACCCAAGAGGTCGTGCTCCAAATTCTCTCGTGCAAGGTGGTTAATCACGACAAAAAATCAAGCCAGAATGGTTTATGTTTTCCCCTGTTGAAGATATTTCTATTTATGGGCAACATTGGGGCCTCATGCCAGTGAAACTCTGGGTTCTTCGGTCCCTGTCAGCATGGAGGTGACATCCTCGACGTGTTCACGTGGGTGTCCTCAGGCTCACAGCAACTCAGCAGTGGGCTAAGGAGGATAGATGGGAGTGTTTATCGGTGCATGACTCTGGAAGACTTTTCTGCCCCCCGCAGAGACATGGTGTGGAAATGGGCCAGGCTGCCATCCAGCAGTCGGGCCTGGTCCAGCTGCTGGTCAGGAAGTGCAGCAAAGGTACCGGCTTCAGCAAAATGTGGCTTCTGCGTGACCTGGAGATCCTCTCCATCATGCTGTACTCCTCCAAGAAGGAGATAAGCTCCATGGTGGAGGTCGCTGATTCGGAGCCCTACGATCGCAAGCCGGAGAAGGAGCATGACTCAGATCATTCCAGCTGCTGTGCTGACGACCCAGACCCCAACAAGCCCGACCCACTTGAAGGCCTCGATGAGGAGACAAAGATCTGCTTCCAGGTGTGGCCTGTCTTCAAGCTGGGGGTAACTGGCTGGGGGAATGCTGTATCAAAGTCCGA
This sequence comes from Mormyrus iriodes, assembly GCA_011763525.2. NCBI lineage: Eukaryota > Metazoa > Chordata > Actinopteri > Osteoglossiformes > Mormyridae > Mormyrus > Mormyrus iriodes. Next base: position 30,895,465 of record JAAGVU020000103.1, on the reverse strand, counting down.
AGGAGTCTTCTAATTATCCTGCTTTTATTTATTTTGCGACAGATTACTCATGATGCTTTTAATGCCCCACTGCACATTCTACGGGCCATGTATGAGCTGCAGATGAAAAGAACAGACTCCTTCTTCTTGGAGGTTCAGAAGAGGTAGGAAGGATGTAAAAAGTGCAAGTCATGTCCACCGTGTCTAATTCTCGAACGTTAGCTTACTCTGTGATTGGCTCCTGTGCAATCTTAGTTTGCCACCCAACCCCCCTCTAACTAAAGAGAACCCTCCTCCAGGTTTGACGGTGACGTGATAAAGACGGATGAGACCATCTGCGCACTGGCCCAGAAGTGGCAGCCGTCCAAGCGCCCGCGGGCGGAGGAGCGCAGTGCCAAGGCGGTGGACACGGACATGATCGTCGTGCCGTGTGTGGTACGTGTCTCTCACAAGCCCTGGCTTCCCCCTCAGCTTCTACCGCATGGGGTTACATAGGCAGCAAGAGTAGTATTTATGGGGGATGGGCTGCTGGTTCCAGTCGTAGGAGAGGACCTACAATGGGTATTTCACCTGGTCTGCTCAGATCTATGACAGGTCGGAATTTCATGTCAATATGGAAAGCAATGACGTGATGGTTGGTGACCTTAACGATGATGATGATGATGGAGATGTTGAGTAATGGTGACAGTGGTGGTGGTGATAATGATGGTGGTGACTGATGATTGTGGTGATGGTGGTGACCATAATAGTGATAATGGTGACCGTGACTATGATGATGTTGGTAACCAGGATTATGGCGATAATGGTGACCATGATGGTGGTAGTAGTGGTGACCATGATGGTGGTTGTAGTTGTAACCATGATGATGATGATGGTAACAGTGGTAGCAATAGTAATACAGATGGTTAGTAGCCATTAGTGTCCCGTAAACTGTGCTCCTGTAAGTAATGCCCTGCTCCTCCCTCTCTCCCCTCCTCGCCCACACGTCCAGTCTAAGCCAGGCCGCTGCGAGAGAGCTACGGAGGAAACCAACATGGTGACGCAGAAGCTCATCACCAACACGGAGGGCGATCTGCAGCGGAGCTACGCCAAGCAGCGGCGCACCAAGAGCTCGGCGCTGCTGCGCAAGGAGCTGGATGCACGCAGCAACCGGGCCGTGCGCCAGTTCCTCTTCAAGGTCAACGAGGCTGTGGCCATCCTGTACGCCCGGCACACGCTGGGCCTGCTGCTGGCGGAATGGCCCGCCGGCGTGCCTGTCAGTGAGGACGTGCTGCAGCTCAGTGGCGCCTCCCACATGGTCTACATCTTGGACATGCTTATGCAGTTGGAGGAGAAGCAGCTGTGGGAAAAGGTGGGGCTCAACAGGCTGTGTATGTTTGGGAGTGAGGTGTGCATGCTTGTGTGGGCTGGGGTGGTCAACTCGAAGGATTGGTCTAGCTTTAGGAGGGGTGTGTGTGACATTCAGAGGTTCGATCTAGCTCTCTGTCCCCAGATCCTGCAAAATGTTTTGAAGGGCTGCAGCGAGGACATGTTGGGCAGCCTGTCCCTCACCGCCTGCCAGTTTATGGAGGAGCCGGGGATGGCGGTGCAGGTGCGCGAGTCGAAGCACCCCTACGACAACGACACCAACTTTGAGGTACATACGCCGGGCAGAAGTGGAGACAGGTGACTAGGCTAGCACGCGGTCGGCTCATCCATGGGGACGTGAGGGGTAAGACCTCTTTTTCCAAAACCAGGACAAGGTTCACATCCCCGGCGCCATATACCTGTGCATCAAGTTCGACTCACGCTGCCACACAGAGGAAGGCTGTGACGAGCTGCTGATGGCTAGCAGTTCTGACTTTGTGCAAGATCACCACAACTTCAGCGGCTCGCCTCAGAAGTGGACTGACTTCGAAATCCCGGGTGAGCTCGCAAAACTGGCAAACTGCCTGTCCCCCGCCACAGGTCACCTCACCACAACTGTCGTGTGACTTCAGTTCTCATAAGGATCCCTTTAGATGCCACTATTTTAATTGGTTTCCTTAACTTGGTTGTCCCCTTACCTGTGTAGGTGTTTTAAGGCTTGTTTGGATGGGTTCTGTGCTTATTGCATTTCTTTGACTTGTTGGAAAAAAAACGGCTTCTCTGTTTCTGCTGTTCCCAAAGGTGACACACTCTACTATAGGTTCATATCTGACATGAGTAACACTGAGTGGGGATACAAGTTCACCGTCACTGGAGGCCATCGGGGCAGATTCCAGACAGGTATTATAATGGTGTGACCTGGTGTTCCATGTCGTTTGTGTTGTAGGCTTTGACTAGTGCGATTTTTACCTCTGTAATTCTCAGTATGCAAACAGGATTTCACCACTCCTTTTCTTGGTGATTTTAGCATTTTCCGTAATTCATGCCACTGATTTTGCTTGCCTACTTTTCTTCAGTGTTTTTCTCTAGACTGAAAGCCAACAAGAATTCAGAATTGTTAATCTCTGCTCTTTGCAGCTGTATCCGGAGCCGCTTCAGAAGTGCCAGAGCTTTAATCTCTTAGTGCGCCACTAAACCTGAAATTGTTAATGGTGTCTTGGCTGTTTGAAAGGGTGCTGCAGACTATGCTGGCATATGCTGAATGATAAGCTTTCCCTCCTTTTAAAACCATCAAAATCACAATTTTCCCAAGAAAAAGAAAATCTTTACCACATCCTAAGCCTCGAACAGGGATCCATAAGGACGGACTCTTACGGGAGTTGCCCTGGATCATCTAAAGTTCTGTGCCATCCACAGGTTTCGAGATTCTGAAGCAGATATTAGCTGATGACCAGGTCTATACCCACCTGCCCTTGGCCGACATCTGGGAGTGGCAGGTGGGCGTGGCCTGCAGGCAGACGGGGAGCCAGCGCCTGAAGGCTATCCACCTGCTGCTGCGGATGCTGCATTGCTCCTCCCAGCGGTGAGGCACCTCTGCGTGACTCTTGCTTCTAACTTTACAAAATGCTCCACTGTCACGTGCAGGGGTATTGGGTCTCTGATGGAGCGTCTTTACCACTGAATGGCCTTAGGAGCCATAACTATATAATCAGATCATTTTTTTCCCATTTGTATGTAAATTCACATCGATTTGTGGAAATTTTGAAAACCCATTTTTACAGTAGGAGTTTTTGCTGTCGGGTGTATTCAGCCAGACATACCCACTACATTATATTAACATTATGATTTTTTTGGCAGATGCTTTTATCCAGAGTGGCATACATTTTTGAGAGGGCAGTGTCAGTCCTATAACTCAGGGTTAAGGGCCTTGGACCCACTAGGTCTGATTCTCATAAAAGATGAATCCAGAATTTGACTTGGTACTAACTAGGCCTCTCATTCTGTGCTCTGTACTCATTTATGAACTGGTGTCTGAAAGGAGCAGTCGTTATGCAAGATAGCCACCTTCCATAGTGTTTTTGTGAAGGACAGATGCGACACCCAGGCCCTTTTGTATTCAGGGGATTTGTGGTTTTCTGTGCCTCTGTGTGTGACCCAAAGCCTATGTTGATGGGGACTGGCTGGCTGCTAGGTGTTGACCAACGGCTATCTGTGTTCTTGTTCCTGCCAGGAGCCTCGACCTGACCCTCCTCCGACCCCTGTGGCGCCTGTTCTGCACCATGGAGAGTGGCCTGGGCCAGGACCTTACCAATGTCACTGTCCTGCTGCCGCTACACCGAGCCCTCACCGAGCTCTTCTTTATTGCCGAGGCACAGGCCATGGTGAGTAGGATGGGGTGCAGGCGGTGGGACAGCCTCAGTGCTCAGTAGACTGCTGGGTGCTGCTTTCTTAAGCCCCATTCAGGGCCCTTCACAGGTCTCAGAAGAGCAACGGTCAAGGGTATGAGTGCCGCTTTGGTACGATGCTTCTGTGAAATTCTGGTTCAGATAATGAGCTCTTGCTGTGCTTTTCAGCCTCATTCAAGGTATGTTTTTAAAATGGTTAAGCATCAGCAGCAGGGGCATGATCACTGCAAATTACTTCATAGTGTTCGTCTGTTAAAGCAAACTGCAGAGCTGCTTGGGAAAGCACTTTCTATGTAGCATCTACCAGTTTTCACCCTCCCCTTTTTAAAAGCCTGTGAGTTCCCCCCTTCCCCACCTCACAGGTCAGCACTAAATCATTGTAAGGTTTGTTTCTCTTTGATCCCTCATTCTTGGGGATCCCCAGATATTCCTGGTCCAGCTGGGAGATTAAATTCCTCCAGTGTGTCCCAGGTCATCCTTGGGATCACTTCTTGGTGGTATTTACCCAGAATAGTTCCCTCGAGTGCCAACCAGTTGGCATCCTTCACCTAAGGGCAGACTCTTCTCCCCTCCCTTGAAAGGCGCAGTCCTCTCTTTTTTTCCAGAGAGTACAATGGCCTTGATTTCAGGGACAATGATTTGCATCCCTGCCACTTCACGCTCATCGGTTCGATCCAGTAACCGCAGATCCTGGTCAGATGAAGCCAAAAGAACATCTACAATTAGCAGGCATATCACGTCTGGCCCTCTGTACCATCTGTCTTTCTAGTTACAGCTGCACCTTGATATCCTATCCATGAAGATCACAAACAGGAACGGAGACTAGACACTCCCTTAGTGAGGCCCACACCCTCTCTAAACAACAGCTTGCACCAAGTATGTGGACACAACTCTTCCTGCGTTCACACCAGGACAGAACAGTACACAGTAGCAGCCAGGTAGCATGTATCCCTGCAGCCCCTTCCATTGAATGTGGCAGGGAACACAATCATTTGCCTCCTGTGTTGGCACATTCCCATGAACCCCCACACAACTGTGCGAGGAAGTTGATTCTCTTTTCCGCCACCAGAGCGAAATCTGCATTCTTTTTCTCTTGAATTTTGTTCAAGTATCAGATGAAGTCTCTCTAGTATCCTGATGATAATGATCCCCCTATATCTGCAGCACACCCTCTAGTCCCCCTTTTTAAAAATCGGGACCACCACCCCTGTTTGTGAATCCAGAAGTACTCTACCCAGCTTCCATACAACACGTTCAGTGCTTTCTACATCTCTGGACGGATTTTATTTACTGCTGCAGCCTTTCCGCCATGGAGGCATCTGACCATCATAGTGACTCAGCTGCAGTGATAGACTCTGATTCACGCTTCCAACAAAGGGCACATCCACCGGGTTAAGGAATTCTTCATCATGTTCTTTCCACTATTTGACAATATTCCTAGAGTTGGACTGCAGTTCTGCATTCCTGCTAAACAGTTCCTGAGCAATGTTCCAACTCCCCTTCTTGAGGCTTTCAGCAGTTGGCCAAAACATCTTTGGGGCTGCCAGATAATCTCTTTCCATAGCCTCTTTAGACTCCTCTCATACCAGGGCTTTCACCTCTGTGACTGTGTTTTCTGCAGTTCTTCTGGCCTGGTAGTTTTCCCCCAAATAAAGATACATGCATTGCCCTGAAGTCATTATTTGTCTACCATTGGGTGTGTAAGTTGCTGCCATTACAGGCACTGACTGACTTCAGGCTGTAACTTACTGCAGCCACTTCAGTACACCTGTTTTCAGGAGTGATAAGTTGAATTCACCTTGAAAGGAGCTTTAGACATACATTCCTCATATACCGTGGATCTTCCTGGCCATCTGTCCTTCTTCCCATAAACCAAATCCAACTTACCCTTAAGTACGAATCAGCTGATAGTTTTACCCCTCCTGTCACTTTGGACACCAAGTTTAAATGACACAGCTAGTCAGTATTTGAAATGACAAGTCAGTGTTTGACCTTTAGCCTAGGATGCTCTGGTGCGCAGTACTCCTATGAGTGTCCTGGTGTTTGAACATTGTTTACCATGGACAATCTGTGGCTTCTACAGAAGTCCAATAACGATTCCACATCATTCAACTTTGTCTTTGAGGCTGTGATTCTCAGTCACACCCCTCCAGGTATCTGCGTTGAAGTCTTCCAGTAGGCAGAGGTGTGAAGTTCAGGTCCAGAAAGTATAAATCCAGACCGAGGTTTTGTTTCAATTGACTAGTTGAGTGTAAAGGGTTGCAGTCACAGAGTACTCAGCTGGTTGGTTGAAACAGAACCTTGGTCTGGATTTGTACTTTCTGGACCTGAACTTTCTACTTCTGCCAGTAGGGCCATGTAGGATGAGTCCCTCACCCATTTTTCGAAAAAAAGAAAAGGGTACCTCGAACTGCAGTTTGGTGCATAAACACAAACGGTTGGATTTTTCCTTTCTGCAAACTCTACCGCATAGAGGCCAGCCTCTCGTACACTAGGGGATAAACTCCAGCTATGTAATAGTCAGCGTGGGACTTGTGAGTATTCCCCTCATCTTTCATCATTGGGGAACTCCTAAGCAGAAGACCTCCATTTCCGAGCTCTACTTCCTTGCTTGCCACTGAAATGGCACTGCACCTGACCCTGATCATTCTGTTCGGTGAGCCTACAAGATGTTGAATGCAGAGATGCTATCTATAAGGATTTTTTTCATCTTCTGCCCAACTGTCCGTTTTCTCTGAATTTTAGACTGCAGAAGGTGAGATGCCTTTTTGTCTCGTTCCAAAGTCTACAGCTGGATGTGTTGCTCCTTTACATATCTGATGCATTTTAAGGGTATCTGGATGGTACAGAGCTGTGTTTACCATCTCGGAACGCAGCCTTGCTAGCATCAGAGGTTTGTCGACATCTTTACACTGACTGGGCTCTTGGATCCCAGCCCACCTACCTAGCCCCACCTGCTCTTTTTGTTCCTTGGGTTTTGGAGCTACCCATCTGTGAGTTGGCTCATCAGTACTTCAGGATGCAGGCAACAGGCCACCCGCCTGAACACTCCCCCACAGGGTGTGCCTTATTAATGAATGAAGAGGAGAAGGCGTGTGTTGTGTGTTTGCTCATGCAAGAGGGGCTGAAGTGGTTTCCATCCGCTTCAGTCCTGCTGATTCCATGACACCACCCACTCCCCATGCTACCTGTTCAGTCTTCTATTATCTGCTGAGTCACTGCGGAAACTGATTTTCAGCTCAGGTTCAGTGATTCTGACAGATGTGTGGGTTCTGCTAGTTTGGGTGGTATGGATATGGCTTCAGAGTGAGCAGCAGGGGGCAGTATGCATCCTTCACTGGGTGACAACTGCTGCTGTCGAGGAAGGAACCAGCTCTGTGCTTGCATTGAATTTTTTTTCTTTTGTAACACTCAGGACAGGCATGTCGGCAGTGAGAAGCATCTTAGATGCCAGTATGATTCAGCAGGATCAATGGGTGATGGGGGCTAGTGCGTCGGAAGTGCATACAACGCCTCTCTGAGTCCTTAATGATTATGCAGTGCTGTCATTGTCGAAGTTTTTATTAGCCTGCATTTCGGAGAACCCCATCCATCCTGTGAATTACTGTGATGGGTCGCCTCAAAATCACAGAAATGTTCTTTGGGGTATTCGTGTGCACTCGCTTATCGCCGGACGGAAGCATCGCACTGCCCCTTCCCCCACACACAGCTCGGTGGAGCTTGCTGGTGAAAATAAAACCTCATAGTGAAAACTCTAACACATTGGCAAATGAGCTTAGTTTCAGTTTTACACTTTCGTCAGCCCTGCATTCATGGTGCTGTGGCCTCATCTTATTTGGTTCTGGTTTACGCTGAGGAGTTGTATCTTTTTTACTGTCTGGATGTGGGTGAGTGGCAGTGCGCCAGGCCAGATGCCGATCCGGACCGTCCACGGGGTCTGGTGTGCTGGTGGGGGGGTGGGGTGCAGTGCATGCTGTGTGCCTTTGTCTCAAGTCATTTTGGGTTTTTTTTTTTTCCACTGATAGTTCAGCACCGGATGTGGTTTCTTCTTGTGTGAAATTTCAGGGCAGTCAGCTTGACTGTTACTCTTTGAACTGCTTGCAGGACTTTGTCATGTGTAGTGATGGCTGTTTTTTTGTGTAAATTGAATGAAAACAAAACTGGAGGCGGAGCCATTTTGTAACGGCGAATCATTGAGGTGTACTCGTTCCTGCCCTGCCAAAACCTGACTGCCTGTTCATTTATTTATTTTTTTAACGATGCTGTTTATGCAATTTTTTTGACACTGCTGAAAAAGGTATACTTTAGTATTTTTAATACATTTGTATAACTTCTCTTGTTAGATTGATTTGGCTTCATACTTGCTGAATGGAAACAGCAGCTTGGCCAGGCGCTGGTTACACCCTGTTAGCCAGGTCACCCCAGTGTTTCATTCCTGTAGGCTAATTTCATGCTGTTGTTGTGCTTCTCTCTCACTGGCTTCTCTCTGCACAGTCCCACTTCCAGAATGTTTCTGGTAAATCTGCTTGTCCTATTTTATTTTAATTTTTTTGCCCCTCAATGCTCTGTCTCGCACCCCTGCTGTCACTGGCAGCTGTAAGGTGCAGGACTCGGGTGTTCCAGACAAATTTGTCTCTGGTCCTTTGCTGTCAGTAAATGCCCAAGAAGTAGGCCTGACTTATTCCTTCTGCCTTCCAGGAGCAGGGTGTCCTGCAGGAGTACCTGCTGGCCTTGACAACCAGCGAGCAGCTCCTGAATCACACAGCACAGGTGAGGGTCCCGTGCAGAGTGGCAACAAGCATCAGAGCACCCTGGGAGCTGCTGCTTTCCCGCTGAGCTGTCGCGGTGGGACGCACGTGCAGAGCCGCGCCTGAGGAGCCCATCCCGCCGTTTTATTTCTTTGTAATGATATTGTGACTGCTGGGTTTTTTTGGCTCCATTTTCCCCACTGTGAGACAGACTGCAGCCTGAGTTTGGACCGATTTGAATTTAATTTCCATTCTTGTTTATTATAGTGGCGGTTCCTCAGCGAGGAAGCTTATCTTCTTGGGGGAAAAAATAATAGGGATTAAAGGCTCAAAACGAACATTTTCCAGATGAGTATCGTGTGTGTTGTTTAAATGGAAATGAGGGTTTGATTTTGACCCGGCCTGCGGCAGTGGCTGTGCTGTGGTCACTTTCTCCAAGGTAACAGCACAGAGCAGAGAGGGGGGATTCTGGCAACACGTGGGCATGACGTGTAATGAAGAGCTTGGTTATTCTCGTGTGGTCGATGCGCTCTGCTTGAGCAGAGACGGAAGCTTCCGGAGACTTCGTGCTCGCAGTTACAGTACAGATCTGCGGTGACGTGACTGAGTCTTCTACTCTGCAATGAATCACGCAGCACTCTGACAAGCCGGGCTCCCTGTCCCCCCCCCCCCCCGCCACATTTTTTTTTTCCATGTGTGGGCTGCATTTGGGACTAATGCATCTGTAATTCTATCTCATCACCATACATGGTGGAATCGTGGGCAGAGGGGCTCGACTCCTGCATCCGACCGCACTGCGCTAAGATAATGCGATGGGTGGGGCAGGGCCTGTGCTGGTAGCTCCACCCCCTCACTTTCTGTCCCTCTGTCTGTCTCTCCCATTAGGCCTTGAAGAACATTGCTGCTATTAGCCTGGCCATCAACTACGCGAATAAATCAACCAAGGTGCTGGACGTGTCTCCGTGAGTCCAGGACGGGGTGTCCTCATCTGAAAAAGAGGCTGGGATTCAGGAAACGGAGAGGATCGGAACGGTTGCATCGACTCCTGAATGTCTTCCAGCAACCGCAGTCTCGTAAGAATGAGGAGGCTATTCCATGGGGGGGTTCTGCGCCGTCATTCACGGACGGTTTTGGGGGACGTCAGCTGACCCACTAACACTTTGGTTTGCCTTCAGTACATGGGAATGCAGTAATGCCACACTCGTATGCCGCTTTGAAAATAGATGCATTGTGCTGGATAATCGATCATCGTGGAAGGAGGTCACCTTGCCTCCCCCCTCACAGCGAGCACAGCAGCCCAGCCTAAAAATACAGCAGCCCACTCTGGGGGCGGGGGGCGTTATCCACAGGCGTGTCCCGGTCTTCAGCTGAGACGTAATAGCATCCTATTCAAATGACCCTCCTAAAAATGCATGCCTTTTTACCCTATGATCGGCCCGAAAGCTTTTAGCAGGATCCTGCACAGAAAAGGAGCAATAATGCGATCATTGACATGGAATGTTCTTTCCTGTTCTGTCTAATTGGCAGTGGGGTTTTAGTTCCGGTTCTTTGCTCAGGCACCTCAACCTCGGCTCCGAGGCCCGGGTGCATCTCACGGGGTGACTTGTCCGCCAGCCTTAACTGCCAGGCTACATGATGTTAGCAGGCAGCACTCTCCTACATTCCCGCCAGGCGCCGCGCCAGACATTGGTCCCAGCTGGCGCGTGAGGCTTTATGTGAGGCTTTATGTGAGGCTTCCTCTGCGTGGGGCCCTTCGCGACACCAGGCTCACGCTTGGCGATCACAGAGAAACTCGAGACTAATCCCACCTTTATACCGCTTCTTCCAAAACGTCAGGCCTCCTCGTCCCATATGTACATTTCTGCTAGATTTTTGGGAGCGAATCTTATTAGCTTTTAAGTTTCCTAGATCTTTATTTTGCACGTTTAGTTTTATCCTGCCGCTGCCCCCGGCCTGAGCGTCCTGTCCTCCTGCAGGGCGATGGCTGCTCCTGGCTTCTTCACATCCCCTAATAATCGTGAGGATTCCTGCAGGGATATGTGGTTCTGCTTTGGTTTTGTAGCATGGCAGAGCGGTGTATACCAAAGAAGAAAAAAGACTGAATACTGTCGCAGCGTTCAGGGCCGGAAACATGTCGCTGGCTAGGTCCTCCTTGGAAGACTGGCATCTTTATTTTTAGGTGTGTGTGTAAACTCAACGGACTTATGCCTCTGGGTTTCAGTGGAGTCCCCGCTAGGGGCACTGACCGATCGGCACCAGGCCCCGGCTATGCCGCCGATGAAGGCCTAGCTCTTTCCTGCGGCGTTCTTTACAGGCTGCTAGCGAAGAGACCCGGGTGGACCCTGGCCATCCCCAATGTCGCCTGTTTAAAATGTGCCTATGGTTTAGCGAAAAAATATTTAATTTTCATATTGTAAAGGGTTTTTCGTTAATCATATTTTTAAAAAAACATATTTAATTTTTGGCTTTTGTATCTTTTATTTGTAAGCCAAATTAAACAAATCTGTTTGGGGTTTCATTTTAGTTTGTTTGGCTGCATTTGACTGTGTATATCTGTGAATAATGTTAAATGCAGATGGAAATAAATGAACTTTCAAAGGGAAGCGGTTTGATTTTCCTGCAGAAGCAGTGCTGACTCTGACGTGTGGACAGGCTTCTAATCGCTCGATCCTCCCCGTCAGTCTGAATGTATCCTACAGCAGAAAGAGACTTTGATAAGTTTTTTTTTTTTTAATTAAAATGCAATTTTAATGCATAAATCTATGCATGTGTTTTTGTTCTGTTCTGTTGATTGATGTATGCAACTTAAGTAACCTACAGTAACCCCTGATTGTGGACACACGCACACATGCACACACACACACACACACACACACACACACACACACACACAGAGTAATACCATCCATCCGTCTTGCACAACT
>JAAGVU020000103.1:30854249-30874205 GCA_011763525.2 Mormyrus iriodes | reverse complement strand
ACGCTTCCGCACCAGCACCGAACGACACGACGGGTCACTTTCTGTCCCTGCGCGACCGACCTCCGGCTTGATGAGGGGGGTATGAAACAGTCTGTGTGACTGTGCTATTCTGCTGGATGAGGGGTATGAAACAGTCTGTGTGACTGTGCTCTCCTAATGGATATGGATATGGGAGTGTTATTTCTTTAACTTTTTCTGAAGAGGACAGAAAGTTTGCGCTCCAAGGAGGAGCACCCGTGGAGGGGGGGTGGCATGAGGGGGTGTCCGGTGAGCCAATCAGAGCTGCCGGGGAGGAAGTGTAGAGCAGAAGAGCAGGAGGCCAGAGTACTGTGAAGGTGGGATGGAGGGGGTTACTGACAAGTGGCTAAATCCTCCCTCCTGGCCTCTTCAGTGATGCAGACGGTGCGATGAGTCATTGACTCTCCACTGATAACCACCATTAAAGATGGCCGCTGCACACCAGGGAAAGCAGTGGAGGCTAAGGAACCTCACTGGGGCATGGGGGAGGGTCAGTATAAATGATGCGAGTTGCAGGGAGGGGGCGGCTGATGGGGACTGAACATGCACTCAGGCACCACACATACATCCTCGACTGATGGATGGATGCATCACACCATCAGGTTCCTTTGTGTTCGATTCTCTCATTGATTTCCATCCAATATCCATTTCCCATATTCCTTTATCCAGTACCGGGTCATAGTGAGTCTGTCCCAGGAAATACAGGATACAGGCAGGGGACTCCACATGTGAGATGCCAGTCCATCGGAGGGCTAAGACACGCAGGCACAGTCCATTACCCCATGTGTCACAGGTGGCTGTGTCACCCACTGGGGGATTGTCTTTGGGGTCCCTTTAAGCCCCTCGCTGCCGGTACAGTTAAACGCCCCCCCTTGCTGCCTGGGGAAGCTATGGGGGGAAGGATGCGGTCACATGACCATGATCAGCAGGACCAGCATGGGGCACCTGTAATCAAGCATTTGGAGTTTCCTGGAGGGGCCTCTTTCCTAGCAGCTAGATTGTGCCCCACGTGCAGCTGCTGGTGGTCTCCCCCAGCACCCCCCCTGGCTGATGCCATGCTCGACCTGCCACTCTGACAAACCCCCAGAGTACCCCAGGGCCATGTCTTTGCCAGGCACCTTTACTGACTCTCCGGGGGTAAAATCTGGGCTGGAAGGAGACTTTGTTTCTTCACACCCATCTAGGGCCCTGAAATATGGAATACCAGATGGATGACCCCAAATACATGCCTGCTGGGGTACAGGGGAGAGTGAAGTGGCCACACCTGGCAGAAGGGTAACACTACCACTTTCCCATCTGCCCCTGTGATGCCAACCTGGGGGGCAGAGGCCCATCAGTCCCGGGACAGGAAGTGAGGGGTGAGGAAGTGGGTGGGGAAGCCTGCCCAGCAAGGTGTGTAGGTCCACATCCTGCGAGATGACACGGCTGGCAAAGAAGGCAGACTGCATGGCTACGTCTGTACAGGATGGATCCCTTCAAAAATAAATCTGTTACTTTAAAAGGACAGAATGTAAATGTGCATAACATGCTGTGATTGCGACTCCTGATCTGTGGCTGACTTTTAGTGGTTTATGTGCCACATTAAAAGGCATCATCAAGGTGCTGGAAGCGCAGGCCGATCCACCAGTGGTGCCGTCACAAACCCCATTCTGGTTGTTTACTCAGGAATCCTGGGCTAAAGGACTCATCATGACCATGTTTTATTTCCTTTTTCCATCCGCTGCCCGGAGTGTTTACAAAAAGAGGCGGAAAGGCACTTCTCCGTTAATATTTAAGAACAGCCGACTCGGGAGATCTGTTTTAAAAATTCCAACATGGAAACGTAAACATGGCGTCACAGAGACAGAGAGGTGGGCGGGGTCATGCCACGCCGGGGCCTCCAAGCCTCACAGGTGGGGGCCGATCACTGACATCCGCTGCCTGAGAGGCACTCAGCACCCCCCGACTGCTGCCAATGCTCTCTCTGCATGGCGGGTACCTTTGCAGCGCTTGATACTTCCCAGAGGGCACTGGCCGTATCCGCTCGCTGCCTGTGTTTCATCTCTGCTCTCTTTTTGAGGACTTCTCGGTTATGGTGTTTGGGATTAGAGAGTGACAGGGAGTCTGTAGCTTTATTATTCAGCAGCATAAACGGCAACACTCTGAGTTATTAATGCAAATGCAGCTGCGGCAAGTCAGTCGTCCTCCTCTGTGTCTCACACCTTTCTGTCTCCTGTACACTGAAAAGGCTAGAAAACTGTAAAGAGATAGAGTGTGTGTGTGTGTGTGTGTGAAAGAGAGAGAGAGAGAGAGAGAGAACGAGAGCCAACAAAGCAGCTATTATGAAATGAGAGCCCGGAACGCTGTTGCTTGCCTTTCCTCTTGTCCCTCTTGCTCATGCTCCTCTACCTGGATTCCTGAATCTGACACAGAGCCTGAATGTATCCCCTCCAGGTCTGGCCAGACGTCCACGTTTCCTCACGCATTGGTTTTGTTTTGTGACCGGCCCTCTGTTCCCTTGCTGAGGTTTAATCCCAAAAGCCATTTGCGTGTTTTATTTTTGTAACCTGGACCATCTGCACGCGGGCTCACACAGCAAAAAATCACACATACTGTTACCAACTTTTGTGCCAGATATATACTGACTCAGCATTGAATAAATGCATGTTATCCATTCATCCATCCATCCATCCATCCATCCATCTATCTATCTTCTGCCTCTTAAACAGGGTCAAGTTGCAGGAGCAGACCTCCCTCTGGCCAGCCATCTCCTCTAGCTCCACCAGGGGAACAGCAAGGCCTTCCCAGGCCAGCTGAGAGATATAATCTCTCCAGCTTGTCCTGGGTCTGCCCCTGGGCCTTCTTCTGTTTGAACCTAGGGAGGCGTGCAGAAGGCATTCTAGGTAGATGCCCGAACCACCTCAATTGGCTCCTTTTGATGCAGAGGAGCAGCAGCTCTACTTTGAGCCCCTCCTGAATGTCTGAGTTCCTCACCCTCTCTCTAAGACTGAGCCCAGACACCCTGCCGAGGAAACCCATTTCAGCCGCTTGTATCTGCGATCTCATTCTTTCTGTCACTACCCAAAGCTCATGGCCATAGGTGATGGTAGGAATGTAGATTGACTGGTAAATTGACTGGTTGTCTTCCGGCTCAGCTCTCTCTTCACCAAGACATATTGGTACAGTGTGCGCATTATTGCCAATGTTGCACCAACTTGCCTGTCGATCTTCCGCTCCTTTCCTCCCGCACTTGTGAACAAGACCCAGAGATACTTAAACTCCTCTGCTTGAGGCAGTAACCCATCCCCCACCAGGAGAGGGCAATCCACCCTTTTCCGATCAAGAACCATAGCCTTAGATTGGAGGTGCTGATCCTCATCCCCGCCGCTTCACACTCATCTGAAAAATGCCCCAGTGCATGTCGCAGGTTACAGCACGACGACGCCCACAGGACCACATCATCTGAAAAGAGTAGCGATCCTGAGGTCACCACCCTGGACCCCCTCCGCCCTTTGGCTATGCCTAGAAATTCTGTCCATAAATGTTATTAACAGAATCGGCAACAAAGTGTCAGGGTCAGCACCCATCTGACCTCGCCCTTTGTGACCCTTCCACATTTGGCCAGCAGGCATTGCTGGTCATTCCACCTTTCAGCCTCTCTGTCATATAGTCCATCTCTGTCCTATGTGTCCGGCCCCCATTTGGCCAGCAGGTGTCCTGTTCCCTCCTCTGTCTTAGTCATAAGTCCCTATTATTTTTCCATACTCCCCATACTGTTGCATAGCTCAATGGGCTGAGTGTGTGGCTTTGTGGCTGTGAACCCTCCAGTCATGGGTGTGAGGTAGAGATGCACCGATTGCAGTTTTCTTGGCCGATATTGATTTCTGATTTGTTTGCCAGTGTGACCTACCGATACCGATTTTTGCAGATTCTGATTTTCTTTCTAAGACCTACAATTGACAGCATATCCAAACAAAAATGTTTTTTTTTCCAATGCAAAATTTTATTTTTATAATAAAAGAAATCATTAAACTTTACAATTTCTCCCAGGTTACACGATCTTCTCTCAAGTCTCAAAATAACGTGCTCTGTGACTGGAAATAAGTATAAATAATAATTGATTGAAAATGAGTTGCTGTACACCCAACTCTATCGAACATATTTTGCTTTACCAAACGAGAGCAGGTGCAACAGATTTAAATACATGTCAGTTACTTATATCATTTTCCGGTATGTTTTAAATTCACCACAGTTGTTTCAGGTTTTGTTACATACATAATCATACATGACACTGACCTTTTTCTCTTTCTTTATTCGTCTTAAAATAAAAAAGTCCAAATAATGAGTACTATTGTGTACTATTCTCTTCCAAATAATAATAGGTGCAGGGTAATATTATTAATACCAACACTGCATGTTATGCACATACACTTCTTACATCGCTAGTAAGCTAGAATAAGATCAGGCTTTTTCGTACATTCATACTGCACAGACATTATAGCGCAGGGGGTTAAAGTTTTGCTAAAACATTTTTACTCTGTTTTACTGTCACAGGGAAAAAAAACCTTGGCTAGCTTTCCAATTTTAATGACTATTCCTTTTCAAGATTATCTAGTATAGTGTAGCGCTGGTGGGATTTGAATATCCCGACATGTTCACGGGTGCTTGTAAATAGCCCTTGTATGTCTTGTATGTCAGTCCTATTTGTTAGTGTGAATACTTCTGCTCCCGATAGTCACGTGTACCTTTCCTAATGTTGTATGGTAATCCTGATGTGTTCTAGTGTTATGTGATGCCCTACCATGTGTGAGCCTTCCCGTTATATGTGTGACCCCCCTGCGTTTGCATGCCATGGGGCTTTCCTTGTGTTGTTGCATGAGTGCGGTCCTTTTAAGGACTTCAATAAACAGCAGCCCTGTGCTAACCCGCGCCTCCTCGTGTTCCTTCGACGCCGTCATTGCGATGCCTCGGTCTACCGGGCGCCACAATTTGTTTAATAATCAGATTAAAGTTTACCTCTGATGTTTCACCATATTTTCGTGGTGCTTCCCCCACGGTTTACTTTGGCTTTAAATGTATTACTAAT
Source organism: Mormyrus iriodes (assembly GCA_011763525.2). Lineage (NCBI taxonomy): Eukaryota > Metazoa > Chordata > Actinopteri > Osteoglossiformes > Mormyridae > Mormyrus > Mormyrus iriodes. The sequence continues at coordinate 30,869,122 of JAAGVU020000103.1, read as the reverse complement.
TGCAGTCTTTGTGTCATTTTCACTCACAGTGAAGCACTAACAGGCTAACGACACGTGAGTGTGCACGCTGCTGTGAGGCTTTTTCGTTACCCAGCGCAAAATTGATGCGACACCACATATAAATATCGGCCACTTCTGGGGGTTAATTTACCGATGGCCGATGGTATTCAACAAGGAAAATATCAGCTGACAACGATATTAGGTCGATATATCGGTGCATCCCTAGTGTGAGGCCACCTGTTGTTTGTATTTTTTGGTTTTCTGTTCCCTACTGTTTGTTATTAGTTCATTGTTTCTCTGTTTCAGTTTGCCCTGCTTCTGTTTGGGTCTGCTTGTTCTTTTGTTCTGTGTTTTTTATCCTAGTGTTGTACTCCTAGTTCTTGTGTTTTTCAAGGTTCCCTAGTTGCTCATTTATTGTAAGTTACTTCACATATTGCTTGTTGTCCTGTGTCTCTGCTGATTGGTTGTTTTGTTTCATATGCCTTACCTGCCCCCTTGTTAGCCTGGTTGTCTGTTTGTACTTAATTACCTGCCTGTAGTCCTTTCCTGAGTGAGTCATTGTGTGTTATTGCTGCATGTCATGCTACTGGTTCTCCTAGTTCTGTTCCCAATGTTGCCCAGTTCCCTTTGTATGTTAGTTTGATTTTTTATAGTTGTTTTTTGCATGCTTATTTCTGACCCCTCGTGGTCCCAATTATTTTGTGGTGTTCCCCTTGCTGTTCAGTTTTGTTACTTAATCCCTTTTGTCTCTGGGCTGCAAGTGGATCTTTCACCTTTTGTCCTGCCTGCGATATGCCATGCCACTGTGACACAAGGGGCAGCCCTGGCAGAGTCCAACACCCACCGAGAAGAAGTCTGACTTATTACTGCTGACGCAAACAACTCTCACTCTGTTTATACTGGGACCTGAATGCCTGCAACAGTGGAACCCACACCCCATACCCCTGTAGCACACCTCACAGGATCCCCACGAGGGACACAATCATATGCCTTTTCCAAGTCCACAAAATGCATGTAGACTGGTTGGACAAACTCCCATGAAACCTCCAGTATCCTTGTAAGGGTGATGAGCTGATCCACCATTACACGATCGGGATAGAATCTGCATTGTTACTCCTGGATCCGAGGTTCAAGCAATGGGCAGGCCCTCCTCTCCAGTACCCTGGCATAGACCTTCCCAGGGAGGCTGAGGAATGCGATCTCCCTGAAGTTGGAACACATCCTCTGGTCCCTGTTCTTAAAAATTGGGACCACCACCCCAGTCTGCCAATCCAAAGGTACTGTTCCCAACCTCCATGCGATGTTGAAGAAGTGTGTCAGTCAAGACAGCCCAACAACATTAAGTGCTTTCCAGTAAATCTCCTCTACCCCTGGAGGCTTTCCACCAAAGAGTTTTTTGACTACTTCAGTGACCTCAGCCCCCATGATGGGTAAGTCTGAGCCTTCCAGCTGTACTTCCTCCAAGGAAGGTGTATCAGTGGGATTCAGGAGGTCCTTGAAATATTCCTTCCACTGCCTGCCCATAAGCCCATTTGAGGTCAAGAGTTCTCCAACCCTACTGTAAACAGCATGGGTAAAGCCTTGCTTCCCTCTCCTGAGTCGCCTGATGGTTTGCCAGAATCTTTTCGAGTTTCGACACCCCAGTTTTTGCTTCAGTAACTGCCAAAGCTGCATTCTGCTTGGCCTGCTGGTACCTGTCAGCTGCTTCAGGAGTCCCACAAGCTAACCAGAAGGCCTCCTACTTCAGCCTGACAGTTCCTTTAACCGCTGGTGTCCACCATCGTGTTCTGGGATTGCCATTGCAACAGGTACCAACAGCCTTATGGCCACAGCTCCTCACAGCTGCTTCTGCAAAGGAGACCTGGAACATGGCCCAATCAGGCTCAATGTCCCCTGACTCCCTTGGGATGCAGGAGAAGTTCTGCTGGAAGTACGAGTTGAAGATCTCTCGGACTGGATCCTCCTCCAGATGCTCCCAGCATACCCTCACTATGCGTTTGAGTCTACCAGGTCATTCTGGCATCTTCCCCTGCCATCGAATCCAAGTCACCACCATGTGGTGATCAGTTGACAGTTCAGCTCCTCTCTTCACCTGAGTGTCCAAAACCTGATACAAATTAAGAATTCTGACTTTTTAAGAAAGGACTACAAAATAGATCATCAAACAGCGGCCTAGGGTGCTTTGGTGCCAGCTGCACTTATGAACACCCTTATGCTCGAACATAGTGTTCATTATGGACAAACAGTGATTAGCATAGAAGTCCAATAACAGAGCACTACTTGGGTTCAGATCAGGAAGACCATTCCTCCCAATCACATCCTTCCAGGTTTCGCTGCTGCAACCCTAGAGAGTGCAGAACATTTTCGATGTAGTGGACCCACATACAGAGTGCAAATGAACATATTGTGGTGAGTGCGTAAATCATTTTAATAAAGGAGATGACCGCTCTTTCAAAATGGAAGTTGCTCTCTTTATAACAGCCACTGTTGGTTTAATGCTAGAAGCGGCACTCACACAGAAGCCAACAATTTAAACAACGCTCATGGTTACACGCTAATGAAACACGCTTTCCACAGCAAACATTACATGGTTAACATATTTCCTGTAAAGAAATATATACACGATTACACATTAATTTACAATTTTGAAAGTGCAGTGCAAAGCGTGCAGGTAACTGCATAATTAGTCCTGCTGACCAATCCCATAGCGTCACATTTATGTCAGCCAATCATGGACAGTGGGTTGAAAGCCTCGGGGAGCCTGTGCAGGTGGTGCGTTGAAACTGTGATCACCACGGTGATTACGCATCATATGATGTGGTATTGCCAAAACGACATAGATTCTGTCGATTTCATCTGAAGTATCCAGCCGGCTTAAGCTCCTCTCAGCTGATCTTGTAGATGGTTACTGGAGTCACTGGAACGGAAACTACGGATACATTTAATGCTGGTGCTTGAAATGTGGAGGTTTCAGGAGTCATATTACTGTGAAACGCCTTCAAAAGTGTAACACTCGCTGTTTTATTGTAATTATATTGCTTACTTACTTTATAGAACTAACTTTGATGCTGTTTGTGCTCTGTGCACTCATGTGTACTGTAACATAGTGAATTATATGGCAGTGGGCTGGCCAATGAGAAGCCAGGGGCGGAGCACAGTGACAAATGTGCTCATTAGGGGAATGAAGAATGCCAAAAAAGCGGGACCCATCAAATGACAGCGATGCCAGTGCATCCCCCTCCTCCCCCGATGGAGGCCCAGAAGCACATAGCTTACCCTCTGGTCTCTGGAAAACAAAATCAGCGGAACAATAATTGGTGGTTGAGAAGACCTTTCCTTTCATGGAAAAGAGAGAGAAACTTTATTTATGGGGGAGGGAGATGAAGGAACGGGGATCCCTGTGCAGTAACAACAAGGGTCTCCTCCACAGAGTGGCTAACTGTATTGCGGCAGGTAGTCATTCCTGATAGGAGAGGGTACAAGGAGGAGAGAGAGGAGAGGAGACAGGAGAAGAGAGAGAGGGTAGGAGAGAGAGGAGTGACAAGAAGAGAATGAGAGGAGGAGAGAGGAAAGGAGATAAAAGGAGATGGGAGGAAAGAGGGGAGAGGAGAAGAGAGAGAGGGGAGAGACGGGAGGAGAGAGGAGTGAGAAGGGAGAGAAGGGAAGAGAAAGGAGGAAAGAGAAGTGAACAGAGAGGAGAGATGAGAAGAAAAAGGAGGAGAGAGGAGAGGAGAGAAAATGAGAATGGAGGAAAGAGGGGAGAGGAGAGGGGATAGAAGAGAGAGGAAGGGGAAAAGAGGTGAGAGGAAAAGAAACAGAAGGAGAGAAGGGAGAAGAGAGGAAAAGAGAGAGGAGAGGGGAGAGGGCAGGAGGAAGAGAGGATTGACGAGGAAAGAGGGGAGGGGAGAGGAGAGGAGGAAGAGAGGAGAGGAAAGGAAAGAGGGGAGAGAGGAGGAAAAGGGGGAGGGGTGAAAGAAGGGAGAGAGAGTCAGTCCATCATGGGGCACCAGGTGAGGGATACCAGTCCATTGAAGGATAGATTCACAAACCATCAAATTTAGAGACACTAGTTCAGCTGATTCTGGACCATGAGCGCAGAGTCATGGCACATGGGGAGAAAACGCAAGCAGCACACACACAGGGCCTGTGAGGAAATATACCCCAAGGCTGAGGCAGCCTGCCAGGCAGCACAGGCCTTATTAGGGGTAATTAGGGCACCGTTATATTCAGAATGGGAGGTGAACAGAAATACTCCTGAAGCTCTGTTGTAAGAGGATGGGGGAGACTTCAGTGATAGGCAGCTGGATGAAAAGTGGGCCGCTGACCCTCTGGGTTCTGGTTGCAGTTCTGCAAAGGCACTTGTTTATTGTTTGCACGCACTGAGCAGGGCCCTGTAATCCCCTTCCTGACTCTGGGCTGGCACAGGTTCTCGCATCAAAATGTGAGCTGTATCTATTACAGGGTCCTGCCCCACAGGGTGACAGATAAGCGCTCGGGCCAATCAAGTCATAGACAGTTGGTTGGGGGAGGTCCATGGAGGAGGACGGCTGTAACCCGTTTTGTCATTTAAAAGGAGACACAGAATCCGACTCCCACCCTAAGTTTTCTGCCGGCTTTAACCCAATGCCACCATTTCTTTTGGCAGTGCAGATACATACCCCTCCCACACGAAAGAAACCCTGCAGAATAGCCAATGAGCAGCAGGCCTGGCGGCTGGACAACACCGATACGCTGCCTGAATTTCAAGGGAGACGGCAGAGTTTCAGAAGACAGCTCTACTTAGCCTGAAACTCTATCTGCCTTATAAAACTGGGACAAGGAACAAGGCCCAGCGGTATGGCGTGAGCTCACAAAGCCACACACATGAGACGATGTGAAATGTCTATGATGGACTGGTGACCCACCCAGGATGACCCTTGCCCTGTACCCTGAGGTAGACTGGCATCCCATCAAGAGTGTCTCCTGCCCTGAGCCCTATGATGGACTGGCATCCTGTCCTGGGTGTACCCTGTCCCGTGTCCTGTGATGGATGGGCATCCCATCCAGGGAGTCCCCTGCCCTGTGCCCTGTGATGGACTGGCATCCCATGCAGGGTGTCCCCTGCCCTGTACCCTGTGATAGACTGGCATCCCGTCAAGGGTGTCCCCTGCCTAGTCCCTTGTGTTAGACTAGCATCCCATCCAGGGTGTCCCCTGCCCTGTGCCCTGTGATGGACTGGCATCCCATGCAGGGTGTCCCTTGCCCTGTGATGGACTGGCATCCCATCCAGAGTGTCCCCTGCCCAGTGCCCTGTGATAGACTGGCATCATATCCAGAATGTCCTCTGCCATGTCTCCCCTGGCATCCTGTCCAGTTTTCTGATCTTCTTCCCTAAGGAATGTGTCTGCTTCTGCTCAGCGAGTAACACTTTCCTCCGACAGTGTGGCTGTCGAACCAAACTCCATCTGTGCAGGGCTGTGCGTTTCCTTCCGCAGCTTGACAGTGTGCTCCACTAATGATACGGGGATTCAGCATTTTCTTCTGTGGACATGATAGACTCTGATAATAGAGTCACTGGAAAGGGAACAACTGATACATTTACTGCTAGTGCTTTATAGAGAGAGCAGGTTTCAGGAGTCATATTACTGTGAAACGCCTTCAAAAGTGTAACACTCGTTGTTTTATTGTAATTATATTGCTTACTTTACAGAACTGTGATGCTGTTTGTGCTCTTGTGTTACAGCGTAGTAAATTATAATTTACTTTTCTCACTTATGAGATGATAAATGTTCATACATTCATCTTGCAGCTGCTTGTCTCCTACAGGACTATTGAGCCAGAAGTTAGATGATAAATGTTATTGTTAGGAACATGCTTTGAAAATACTTTGAAAAAGTCCCCCTCCGTTTGGTGAAATCATAATGTCAGAGCCCAGGTGACTACGATTCTGTAAGAGGCAGCATCTTCCCTGTTTGGACTCCCCGCTGACTGCACAAGGCCGCAGAGGTAGCACACCTCACGCCTGGCTTGACGCATGACAGTGAGAACCGCCAGTCAGTCGATGTCCTCCTATGCCTGACCTGGGAAAGTGCTCCTGAATTAGTGCTTAGTCCAAACCTTACAAACGAGATTAGGAGGGGGTGGTACTGTAACTTCACACTCCTGGAATCAGTGGGTGGTGTGTGGCTCTGCAGGCCAGGCCTTGGTGCTTATGATCAGAAGGTCGCTGGTTTAAATCCCATGGTCAGCAGTGTGATGTCACCTTAATCCCCAGTTGCTCCACGGCCTGTCTGACCCTGTGTACTCAGAAATGTACTTTACATAAAAGTATGTACTAAATGCAACAACTCACTTATCTCCCCTGCCGTGTGGAGTTTTCACATTATACCAGTGCTTCCCTGTGACTGGACAGGCAGGCCCGCCATGACCCCATGGGAGCACTGTTAGATGGGGAGGGGGCAGGCATCACCCTGCCAGCGTTCTGCTAACCGGTATGACGCAGTGGATTCCTCAGAGTACTAAATGTCCCCCAAAAAGTGTGAAAATGAGAAATGTCACTCATGTGTTTTTTTCGCCTTTTATGAAATATCATCTCTGGGGGTTTATAATTGCCTCTCTGTGCAGCGTTCTGCTCCGTTGATAAACTGACTGGCAGGCGGGGGTGAGGCGATCCCGTCGTGACTCTCTGAGGCGCGATCCACAGTGGGGGGGAGGGGGGGGAGGCAGCCTGGCCCTGAGGAGGATGTGGGGGCGTGCGGGGATGCCGGTGAATGTGATAAGCTGCCCCCCCCCCCCCCCACCCCGAGGCAGCCGTCTCTATTCAGACACAGGCTAGGCTGCCCTCATTCTGAAACAGGATGACATCACTGTGGACCAATCAAAATACGGGAGCGGACCAGAATCCCCCTCAACAGTTTGCCCCCAATTCTGAGGTCCTGGACTCCTCTATCAGAGCATTGGGAATCCCCGGGAGATACGGCTGTGTCTGGCAGCTACCTTGACGGCAGCCCTGGGGGGGGGGGGGGCTGTCGGGTACAGCTGCTGCCACCACTCTGTCTGAGAGCACTTTGGGGGGAGTCAAAGGAGGCCAGTGATCAAGACTAGGATGGATGGGAGTGAGATGGGGGGAGATGGGAGTGAGAGGGAAGAGACAGGAGTGAAACGGGAGGGAGACAAGAGTGAGAAGGCAGAGAAGGGAGTGTGACGGGAGGGAGATGGGAATGAGAGGGGAGAGATGGAGGTGAGATGTGAGAGAGCAGTGAGGGGCGAGAAATGCAGGACAAACAGGAGAAAGGTGGGAATGAGATGGGAGAGACGGGAATGAGATGGGAGACAGACTGGAGAGAAATGATGGGAGTGAGATGGGAGAGACAGGAGTGATACAGGAGTGAGATGAGAGGGAGGGGAGAAATGGGAGAGGCAGGAGTGAGAGGGGAGAGAAGGAGAGGCATGAGGGTAACGCTCACCCTTCATGGGATGACATTTCTACCCCAAGGGGAACTTGACTCCTCCCACTCCATCCTCATTTCCATTAGGCAAATAGAGGCTGTAACCAAACCCAGATGCAAATGGAGGCCCGTCAGGGACAGCTTATGAAAACATGCTGGGGAAGGCTGTACCCCTAGCAATTCAAAATACACAATGTGATCAGAGGTATTTTTAATAATTATGATTATAGTGCGTATTGCATGGTTAAATGGTACTTGAATTTTTTAAAACATAACATGTAAGTAAAGCTTAAAAATGCTTCAAAATGGCTTATTATTATTATGTTCCTGTGAAAATACATTAAAATATCAAGTTATACACAAATTGCTTCTAACAGAACTCTTAGGTCTAGCATAGGCTGTATGTAAACTTTCAGCAGCAGTACAGTAAGTGAAATAGGTCAAAATACAAAACCATGGGACAGAAAGCATGGCATCATATATGAATATCTGATCCACTCAAGAAATGAGAGTAACTAATAAGAATATATATATTATATATAAAAAAACATATAATGTTTAGCAAAACTGACCTTTTATTAAACCGTTCCCTTTGAATGTTTTGCTAATTTTTGGGACATTAAGGGAAAAGGTTGACGTTAATGGAGCAGAGCTGCACTATGGCAAGGTGTGATTTGCATATAAAGAGGTGGAGTCGGGCTCTGTCAGGCTCCGCCTATGTTTAAGCCCCGGTCTTTCCCCTTCTGCATGCGTAAGGTGCTGTGACACAGTGATGGGGTGATCATGTTCATGCCGATTCGTTGATCGCACTTTCCAAAAGCACGAGCTGGTTTCCTATGGGCACATTTGCTTATTACCGTTCTCAGGAATCCCTAGGTGGTGGCACCAGGTCAGACATGCTTCACACACGCAGAAGGGGGGGTATGTGGCGGATATGGCGGGGTCAGCTGGCTCATGTCCAGGCAAGGGGAAGGGGGGTCATGGGGCACCGGAGCAGAGCGGGAGCTGGCTCCGGGCTGCAGGAGAGGCGCGGAGCTATATTTGTCCATACACAGATGGGCAAGGACCCAAAGCTGAGACCACCCGAGTCCCCTGATAGGAGGAACGCAGGACATTTAGCAGGCCGAGGTGTTTCTCTGCCTGCCGTTCACATCCTGGTGACACTCACATCCTGGCAAACACCCCCTTATTCTGCCTGTCCCGCTCTTCCAGAGGACCCCAAGAATTCAAAGCAGCTGTACCCTATCCCACCCACCAGGTAAAGACCCAAGATGCACTAAATAGCCTATTTTTGCTTTAGATCAGACGTTCTCACCTGAAAAAGAGGACTAAATATAGAAAATTTTTAACTTTTTTTCAGAGATAACTCAAAGTGGCAATTACCTGTCTAAATGCTGGCAGGGGGATGTTTAAACCACTTTAAACAGGGCTCCTAAGTGCGGCGGTCTGATATTTGGGATGCAGAGTTTGATCCGTGAAGCATGTGAAACAGCTACAAGCTGCTACTTCAGGAGAAGCGGAGGGACTTCGGAGCCAGCAGCATCAGCCGCATGGCTGCAGTGAAAGCGCATGGTCACGTCTGCTCACGTAGCGGCCCCTTAGCGTGGATAACTAGCTGGAATAAAGGGTAAAGAGGGGCAAATGACCAACTCTACAACTGCGCAGGGCACATACGGTTAGGCTGTCGCACTTCCCCAAACCCCAAAGGGCGCCTCCTTCCTCCAGCATTTAGAGGGATTTTGCGGGGACGGATGTGCCCTTTTCTTCTTTATATATCGGTGCCTTTCATTACGGACTTGATTCATAATTCATCATGAGCACCCTGCACTTTTTGCATGAGCTACACATAAGAAACAGAAGAGCTGTTTTACTGTATACTGACATGATGCACAATAATAACCACTGCAAAGTCTAAAGTTCGGCCTGCACTATGCACAGAATATTCATTTGTTTATTCATTATTGTGTTAACTCGTCACGTTGTGTGTAAAGCCATTTTCAAAATTCTCAGACAATCGCTAGGTTTCGTTTCATTCCATTCCTGCATATTTTGAAATAATAAAGTTTGACTGACTTGACTTGACCTCTGGGGATATCAGAGAATGCTTTATAACCGCAAACGCACCGCATTTATATCGATTGTAACATGATTATTCTATCACAGCCCTGCCTCCTGAGATGTACGTCCAGTTATACATAAATAATTTTTTATAAAAAGGAGGTAAAACCTCACGGACGAGCCTGAAAAGCGCCTCGTCGAGGCGTGTTTTTTTTCTGTGCAGATCCGCGGCTGCACAGCCGGCTTTGCGGAAGTGTCAGAGCCCGGCAGCGGTGCTCGTTTTCGGGCATGCAAACTGTGAACGTCGGGCGTCTGCCGAAAGGTGACGCGCTCTGACCGCTTCAGTAAAAAAACAATAAAGCCAAAGAAAAACGATCCTAAGAGTCAATGACAGTAACCTGCGATCCCGCATTTACGCACAATAAGCCTCGGTGATTAGCTTTTCTGCGAAAGTAAAGAAATCATCCGGCGTTAGGGGAGCGCAGAACTGACGGATTGGACCGGAGCAGAGCGCGGTGTGGGTGTTATTATCGCTTATTATCGCCGGCAGGTAACGTTGACCAATAGACAGCGCCGCAGAGAGGCGCACAGGCACTGACATACACTGACAGGCACTGACACACTCCCAAAGAGGCGGACCCCGAGCGCACCTCCTTCACCGAGACGCCGAGCTCATCTGCCGGGTTTCTGCTGCCTTTCGACGGGGATCCGAAGGCGGGGGAGGTGGCATCCTCCGCTTGGATGGGAATCATAGATCTGCTCGTCATTCATCCTAGAATTGGCTTTTTAATTATTATTATTGTAAAAAGCTATACATGCATATGAATTTAGTGCTGTAATCAAGGGCTGCAGCATGGAAAACGCGCACACTAAGACGGCATGTGAAGTTCTGGCCAACTTCGGGGTGAACGAGAACACGGGGCTGACGGCGGAGCAGGTCCGGGCCAGCCTGGAGAAATACGGGCCAAATGGTGAGTCTTTAAAATATCACGTTTAAATGTGATTATAATAGCGGAGCAGGTTCGGCCCAGCTTGGAGAAACACGGGGCCACTGGTGAGTATATAATGTCTAAATATGATTATAATTCCGGAGCAGGTCCGAGACAGTCTGGAGAGGTAAATCGGTGAGTCTTTAATATTATATGATCATAATACCGGAGCAGAGTACGGGGCATCCTGGAGAGGTACATTGGTGTCTTTAATATCGTTCATTATCATGTTTAAATGAGACTACCGCGCCGTGCCCAAAGCGCCGTGGGCGTCGGAAGTTGTGAAAACCTCCTTGCATGTACAAGTTATAAGGTTTAAATTTAATCTTTTCCTCTATGCGCACCTTGCAAACTATAAAAAATTATGCACGATGCATTTCAGATGCTCGGTCATGTTTGCCACATTTTGCTCCTTTCGAATCGCATTTTAACGCATGTCTAGTAAATTTAATAATTTCTTGTGAGATTTAGTGACTCAGGCGGCAGTTTTCTTTTCCATCTTCGGCGAACCGACGCGTCTGGTCGCTGTTAAAACATTATTTTAATTTTGCATTTTATTTGTCATTGCGTTTAAATTATAATTGTACGTACAGCTTCATTTTCGGAAATGTGGCGGGCTGTCATTGGGAGATGAGAGAATAATGAGGCGGCCCAGTATTTCTTTGCAGGAACAAGCTGCTTTAATTTACTTTAATCTCCTCTGAACGAAATACGCGCCGCATATTCAGATTTTTGCTGTTACATGAATAGCACTTACATGTATCAGCGCAAACATATCGATACAAAATGATCATTGCAAACTGTTCTGCGTGTATAATTAAGTTACAGTGTGCCTGCTGGATTGTTTTTGGAGGTTGCCGCTGGAAATCACCCAAAGCTACCCGGAGCGACGGCGCACGCTTTACCGGCTCCTCTCTGCCGCTCCAGCCGCACCGGCAGTGGCTCTTTGCGGGTAGTGGTCGGTGGTTCAGGCCGGGGGTTTTGAGAATGAAATGATGCGTCTTAACAAGGTCACCAGTTACTTTAACGACGTTTCACTATTTTAACCACAGTAGCGAGACTTTTTAAACACTGAATACACGTCCAGAGATTATACACGCCCTTTCTGGAAAATATTTTAAAACTGGGGAAGAATATTAAGGAAAGGATGAGGGTATATGGGAATATGAATGAAGATGAGCTCAGTTTTGTTAACTCGACTTTATTGCAGTGACATTTCAATGCGGTTGCTTTTGCATTATTTTAATACCCTAATATTTGCGCTTCTGTTTTCTTTGTCTGGATTTTTTAACAAAGGTTCTCCATACATTTAAATTTGATGTAACAGAAGTGGGATAAATTCAGTTCTCTGTCATGGGGTTCGGAGAATGGAAGGGGACGGCTCAGTGGTCCTAAAAGTTGCCAGTTTCCCTTAGAGCTGGGGGCAGTATTCATGCGTGGTGGGGAGGCTAGGCTGACCCTGGTAGCCCCGTGCTGACACCTCTGCACCCTCCCAGGGCTCTCCTGGTGATCTTGGTTTAGCTTGGTCAGCCTTGGCCTGATTCACACGTCCTCCCCACACTTATGTATAACGGCGTGTTGGCACAGCCGTTCCCTCCCAGTTACTCCGATGCCATAGAGGCGCAGCAGTTGTTTTCCTGGGACAGGATCCATGGGGACCAGGGCCCGGTACATGAGGGATTCGTACGTCGGATGCTGGAACATCTCAGATGTTTCAAGAGAACCTGATGCATATCCCCACTGTTATCGGCGCTGTGAATCATCTCCCATCCACTTTCCCATTCAGTTCAGGGTCAGGCTTTGGGTCGGAATGAAACGCCGCGTTCTTGTGCTAAAATGATATCTCTCTGTAACGAACGCATGGTCCCCCGAGACCGCAGTGACTTCATGGAAAAAAAGCGAGATTCTTGGTGCAGATAGCCGCCTCTGTTTGAGCTGCACTTCCTGCCTGCCTGACAGTAAGTCAGATACTGGGGAGAAGCCCTTCCTCCTCCCCTCTGTCGAACAGTCTCTCTTACTTGTGTAAGCTGCCACACTAATGCTGGGCGTTTTTTGGGCCTCTGAGCGTGTAATGTAGTGCATTACATGACATTGAGTATTTTTTTTTATTGCATTCCCCACACAACCTCTGGCTTGTGTAAATTTAGGTTGGCCCGTATTCTATGTATTACAGTATCTCTGGGTTCTCTTGTGGCAGAGGCTGTGTCTTGGGCTTGACTTAAATAACTTTTGTTAGTTCAGGGAAGACCAGTACCTTTTATATTTGAGTGCCTGTGAAATATGCTTTTAAGGCCTTAAACTCAGATCTCACTGAAGCGTTCACCACAGAGGATGCTGCATTATGAAAGGGGGTGGCATGAATGGGGCAGGGGGGTGGGAATGAGAGGGGGGTATATTTTTCAGCACGCCACGGAGCATGAGTGCGGTCCAGAACCCTTAGCACACAGTTTGCAGGTGTGTTTGAAAGTGGATTTTCGTTCTGCTGTTTTGTTGGGCTCACTTTAAACGTCCAGTTTTTTAGTGTTAATTGTCTCTAAAGGAGCCCCCAAGTCCCCCGGTACACTGGGTATGTGTTGTGTGGTGGCGTAGGGAAACCTTAAAATGTGGAATCGATTCGCATTGTGGAATTTTGAAATGTAATTACTGCAGCGTAACCATGGCTGAAAATGAACAAAATCCAAGCTGACCCATTTTAAATATTTATGTTGGTTTCCTTGGCAATTAAATGATTTCTGTGTGTACCATCCTGCAAATCTAAACAGTTTCCGATATATTTTGGCAGGGGGTCGAGCTTCAGTTTGAGCACGTTTATATCTTTTCTGTACATCATGACCTTTTTGGTGAGCCTGGGCAGAGTGAGAATGTTCACCATAATGTGTTTTGAAGTTGTTTAACGACTGGCACATTATGAGCAAGGAAACCCCCCAGCCCCCATACTGGGGACAAGATGTCTGCTCTGGAATGGCACCTCATAATATCCCATCGGTGTGTCTGCCCGTGGGTTTGGAACCAGCCAGCTGGTGTGACAGCACAGCATCCCTCGAAGTGTCCCCTTCCCGAGGGTGCAGAGGAATCACATTCTGCATCTTTCTGGCCCGGGGAGGATAGGTGGACCAGCAGCGTGTGGGATCGCGCACCCACTGGGTCGTGACCAGCACACTGCTGAACACCAGCCGTCAGGCTCCACCTACATGGGGGGGCATTAGCCAAGTCTGTCCCCCGTGCTTGAAAATTGTATGTGTCATAGAAGTGGGCAGTCCCCAGTGTGCTCTGGACGCTTCACCAGCCAATGGGCTAACGGCTTGAGCAGGAGCCACCGACATGACCCTAGCACTGACTACAGCACATAAATCCAGATAAAGCAACATTGACAATTCATGAGAGCGACAGGGAAGTGTGTGAGGCCTTAAAGGGGGAGGTGGGGGTGACATCTGTGTGACCCCAAAGGTAGCAGGCGGTGGCGAGGTCCATGTGACCCCAAGGGCGGCAGGCGGTGGCGAGGTCCGTGTGACCCCAAGGGCGGCAGGTGATGGCGAGATCCGTGTGGCCCTAAAGGTGGTGAGCAGCAAGACCCGTGGGGCCCCAAATGCGGCAGGTAGCGAGACCCTCGGTATTAATGTCTATCTTTGTGAAGTGGCTGGAGTTACTGCACCTTATCTGATCATTTACATTCAACAATCATCATCACATTAAATCTTGCAAGTAGTGCATTTGGCTTACGGGCTTTCTTGTGCATGGTCGGCTCTGGCCTGGCCCCCTGTGTTCAGGTTGAGTGCCAAAGAAGTATGTCAGTTCTTGCTCATGTTCCAGAAATTTCCACCTTGGAGATGTAGTGCAGAGGGGTGAAGCTGGCGTGGTTTTAATAGAGTGCTAGTTGTGGGGTCTCCTCTGGGGGCAGCAAAGAGCAGAGTGAGAATTTGGCCACCACAGGGCTGTAGCAGGGAAGGTGAACGAGATGGCGTGAGATCGGTGAGAATCTCGAGATGGCTCTTTCTTTTGTGGCATTTTGTTCCGAGTGTTCTGGTGCAATCCAGACCGCTGATCCCGCGCCAGTTACTCGCTCAACAGCGAGCAGTTGCCTGCTTGGCATGTGGGTGAGTTATGCACTTTTGTCCTTTATTGCTCCCATGACGTCGTTCTCGAACTTCTGGTCAAGTCGAAGCAGGTCGGATTTTACACGGAAGAGCTGTGGAATTTCAGCTTTCAGGTTTCAGAGTATGTCTTTGGAGGCGGGCAGGGGGGTGGGGTGTCCTTCAGGCTGTCTGACACCGTTCCTGAACCCCCCCCCCCCCCCCCCCCCCCCCCCCCCCCCCCCCCCCCCCCCCCCCCCCCCCCTCCCCCCCCCCCGCCACCCCCCCCCCCCCGCCGTCACCTCGTCGCCCCCCGGGCGCGGTGCGAG